>KN824288.1:255115-323330 GCA_000827415.1 Serendipita vermifera MAFF 305830 | reverse complement strand
TAGCCACACGTGCGACGGGCGGAGTTTCAATTCGCGATTAGCCACACGTCGTTTCCTCCTTAAATAAATCTCGTATAGCGAGAAAAGAGACTGGAAGACAGGTATACAATCAAATTCTGATCAAGAAAGTCTGAATAACATGATTCGGCTGCCTACGCTACTTCCTCTGGTTCTCCCTATAAAGAATTAGATAGAGACGCTTCAATCAAAATTCCTTCCCGTACCTCTTCAAGGTCCACAACGAGTGCGCCTACATGATGACCAGACGCCGCCATAGAAAAGACGAACCTTTCACGAGGCCTGGTTAACTCGTGATCGAACCTCACCTCTGTTGGTGTATTTATGTCTGGAGGAGATATGAAAGAGTTGAGACTCTCCTGCTTGTCTCTTTCAGATGCGAAGCCTCCCGGTCTTCCCGGTTCAATTTTATAAGGGTCCCCCATTCCAGTGGCACTAGACGTTCCCCACGTGAGCAACTTTCCGCTCTCAAGCAGCGCTGCAAAATGACCAAACCCAAGACCGATGGAAATCACACCTCGGTTTTGAAGGCAAGAGTCAACTTTGGGTGTCGATGCATTGGTTGTCCATATGTCCCCCATGAGTACGATCGAGTCTTTTCCCATTGTGTACACGGCAAAGATATGAAGCTGGGCTGAAATCTACTAAAATCTGAGCCAAGGATCCAAGGCCTGGTGCAAGGACATACATTAGATACTCTGAGCTCGGATGGAGCAGTCGGCCCTCCGTCCATTCGAAACTCTTGCAGTCCTTCGACTTTTTCAGTTTCACAAAACAAGGGTAGCTATAATCGGGTCAGCCTTGGAGCGAAAAGGTCAGAGGATTACAAACGTATTCCCAATTACTATCCGGATACATACGAATCTTGACTACATGACCACCGTTGGTGAGTCCGACAATGAAGCCTTCGCCAACAGCAATCTTAATCAGTCGAGGTTGGGATTCGGCACCATTGGTCAGTTTTGGAAGGGTCGGTAGCTCAGGCAATCGACGAGGCTCTATTCCTTCTAATATCCAGGTTTGACACTGAATTATACCATCTATCGCCAGAACGGGACTATTTTTTCGGGTCGGAAAACGTAGTTCCGCGTTATGACGGAAGATTGCATGCTTGATACGATCTTCGAAGACGCTCCAGACAAAAACGGCCCCAGAGGTGGTCAATACGGCCACAGAGACCCACCCACAAGTGACTTGGATGATTGTATTGTCCGGAAGGCTAGGATCAAATGCAACGGGGTTGAAAGTGAACGGCCTGCCCCAGTTTTCGAAGCACCACACCTTCCCTTGGTAATCTAAAGCCACCATAAAGCCACGTCCACAACTAATGGACTGAATTGGGGTTGGTAATGCAAGTCGCATGGGCCGAGTAGCCTGTTTGGCACGGTTCACAAATCCATGATACGCAGGAGCATGGCCATTCATTAGTTGACCTGAATGGAGTTAACATTAGAGTAATATGAAGGTTAAACACTTACCCCATACATGAATTTGGCCGTTCGAGTCCAAAGCCGAGAAGGACCTGACAGAGTATGGGTCACAATGGTATAAGCAGTCACGCCTAACTAACCATTCGCCAGTTGCAAGTTCCACTATCCTATTTCCGGAGATATCTAATCTCACTGGCCAGAATTGTGTATCAGACATTAATCTCTCATTTCTTGGGGACGTCGGCCTGCCCAAGCTGCCATATTCACTCTTCCTTTGTGCTGCATTAGTTAATTGTCTAAACGTGCCAGTACGATGATTTTGACGCACCCCCATACGTATAAAAGAGGTTTATGAATACGGCTATATAGAAACCTAAAGCCGCTTTCCCTGGCAGTCGACGCAGACATGTAACCATAGTCCTGTATCAAGCGTCGTTTCCAAAACACTTCATCTTCGCCCAGTTTGGCGAACCATTTGTTGATTTGAAAAGTTGTTACGATATCGTGGATTGGTAAGAGCGGTAAGATCTCGTCGAGAAAGAGCTCTTGTGGTAGACTTTCGAATTTTGCCATTTAAAGTCCTCGCTCAGTTTGCTTTGCCCGCTTTGCAGTCAATTGTGACGAAGAGGAAGGGACGATCGGGTCGGCGTCTGTTCAGCTCAGTGTTAAAGTTCCCGATGAAAGTAAATATACAGCTCGGACATCGGAGTAAAGGGTCTCCAAATGATTCTATTGATTTTTGTTGGATAATGTGGCATAGGGTCGGATGAGAGTGGTTCCAAGGTGCGCTCCAACGGAGCCTGCACCTGCACCAACAGCCAGAGCTGTTGGCGGAGCCTCATCTCGCAAGTAGTCCGAATTCTAAATGCTTCGATGCAGGGGTTAGTCTCTTAGCTTAGGTAAAGATGCATATACTTTTATAGCAAGGAAGGAAATTGAGAGAGTTTACATAACCCTAATCGGTCGATATAAGGCTGCTTCAGCGAAGGGGTTTCAAGGTCGCAAATAACGGAAGATCTTGCTGCCTATAGGCTTTACTTCTATTTCTTCTGGCTCTCCCTAGGAAGAATTAGATTGATAAGTTCCAGTAAGATTTCGTCCCGTACCTCTTCAAGGTCCACAATGAGCGCGCCTACATGATGACCTGAAGCCACCATAGAAAAGACGAATCTTTCACGAGGCTTAGTCAACTCGTGATCGAACCTCACCTCCGTTGGTGTGTTTATGTGAGGAATGTATCTGAGGGAGGTGAGACTTTCACGTTTGTCCCTTTCGGATGCGAAGCCTCCTGGTTTCCCCGGTACAATCTTATAAGGATCTCCCATTCCCGTGGCGATCGATGTTCCCCAAGTGAGCAGCTTCCCGTTTTCAAGCAGCGCTGCAAAATGATCATGTCCAAGCCCGATGGAGATTACACCTCGGTTTTGAAGGGTAAATTCGACTCTAGGTATCGATGTGGGAGTTGTCCATGCATCTCCTAAAAGTACGATTGAATCGTTTCCCGTTGTATATACGACAAAGACATGAAGCTGGGCCGAAATCTGATGAAATTTGAGTCAAGGTTCTAAGATTGTGCTTGAGGACGTACATTAGCCACTCTGAGCTTGGAGGGAGCAGTCGGCCCTCCTTCCACTTGGAACTCCTTTAACCCCTTGACTTTCGCAGTTTCACAGAACAAGAGTAGCTATAAGTGAGTTAGCCACGGAGCGAAAGGTTTAGAGGGTTACAAACGTATTCCCAGTTGCTATTTGGGTGCATACTAATCTTGACTACATGACCGCCGTTGGTCAGTCCAACGATGAAACCGTCACCAGCAGCAATCTTGACCAGTCGATGTTGGGGTTCGGCACCATTGGTCAGTTTTGGAAGGGTCGGTAGCTCCGGCAATCGACGAGGTTCTATTCCTCTCATTATCCAGGTTTGACACTGAATCACGCCATCCACCGCTGGACTGTGTGTATTCCTCCCATGCGTAACTAGCTCTCTATCACGGAAGATGATCGCGTTTCTCACAAGGTCTTCGAAGACACTCCAAACAAAAACGGCCCCCGAAGCGTTAAGTGCCGCCATAAAGGTCCATCCACAGTTGACTTGGATGATTGCATTATCCGGGTGACTGGGATCAAATGCGTTTGGCTCAAAGAGGAACGGCCTGCCCCAGCTTTCGAAGCACCAAACCTTTCCTTGTTGGTCTAAAGCCATACTACAGCCACGTCCGCAACTGATGGATCGAATCGGGGTCGATAATGCAAGTCGCATAGGCCGATGTGCTTGCTTGGCACTGTTAGAAAACCCATGAGACGCGGGGGCCTGGCCATCCATCATTTGCCCTGAATAGAGTTAGGAACAGAGTAACGGAGATGTTGTATGCTTACCCCATACATGGATTCGGCCCTTTGAGTCTAGAGCCGAGAAGGACCTGCTAGATTGTGGGTCATATTAGTCAAATGAATGAAACCGACTAACCATCCGCCTGTTGCAAGTTCTATGATTCTATGTCCCGGAATATCCAGCTTCATAGGCCAGAATTGCGTATCAGACATTGATTGCCCAATTCTTTGGGATGCCGGCCTGCCTAAGCGACCATGACCACTCCCCCTTGGTGACACATTAGTTAAATGCCTGAATTCGTCAGTATGATGGCTCCGACGTACCCCCATACGTATAGGAGAGGTTTGTGGATACGGCTGTACAGGAACTTGAAACCGCTTTCCCTAGCGGTTGATGCAACCGTGTAATTATAGTCCTGCCTCAATCTTCGTCTCCAAAACACCTCATCTTCGCCCAGTTTAGCAAACCACCTGTTGACCTGAAAGGTTGCTACAATATCGCGGACCGGCAAGGGCGGCAAGATCTCATCAAGAAAGAGTTCTTGTGGTAGATTTTCGAATTTTGCCATTTTAAACCCTCGTTAGGTCTGCTTTATGGGCTCTGCAGTCGATGGTGGGGACGACTAAAGCTATAAAGGACGCTATGGTGGGCGTCTATTCGACTCGACATCAAATTGGATGGAATGACCGGAATTTCTCCGCAATAAGTGTACAGCCCGGACATAAGGAGTGGCGATGGGGCGTCAATTCTAGCAATAGAGAGCAGGAGTGGTTTTACGAATTCACCACCCAGCCAACTCAAGGGATTCGTCAAGCGAGTCAAAAATATGCCGTCAATTCGTAGTCAGACATATGAGGAACGGTCTGTAAAGCATAAAAATGCAGCAGCGAAGGCCCTACTGCAGACCATGGCACGTAAATCGACCAATCTCTGTCTAAGCATCGATGTCACCAGTAAGGAATCCTTACTTCGCATCACTGATGCAGTGGGTCCATCGATATGCCTCCTCAAGACACATATCGACATCGTCGAAGATTTCGATCAGGATCTAATCGAACGGCTACAAAAACTGGCGCAGGTTCACGACTTTCTTATCTTCGAGGACAGAAAGTTTGCGGATATTGGTGCGTTGGTTGTGTCCAGGCTTTAGCTTCAATGCCTAGAAAAACTAACTCGTCCACCTAGGAAATACTGTCACCCACCAATATGGCTCGGGACCATTCAAGATTGCATCTTGGGCACATATTACGAACGCGCATGTCATACCAGGCCCTGGGATTATCGCTGGTCTCGCTCGCGTAGGAGTCCCCCTTGGACGAGGTCTCTTGCTTTTAGCAGAGATGAGCGGTGCAGGAACTTTGGCTAGGGGCGAATACACGCAGGAATCGTTGCGGATGGCTAGGACGAGTCGAAAATCCGAAGCAGAAAAGGATTTTGTCGTCGGGTTCATTGCGATGGGTCGAATAGAGGAAGGAGGATCGCAAAATCAAGAGGATGCGGATGAAGATTTTCTTATTTTGACTCCCGGAGTGGGTTTAGATGTCAAGGGTGACGCTCTAGGGCAACAGTACCGGACTCCCGATCAAGTCATACTCGAAAGTGGCTGCGACGTTATCATTGTTGGCAGAGGCATCTATGCATCTAATGATGTCGCTGAGATGCAACGACAGGCAGAAAGGTATAAAGCGGCCGGATGGAATGCGTATTTGGAGCGTATTGGACGTAAAACATAGCTATACCTGCATTGCATGAGGATGGAACTATGGGCCATAGGTCGTTAATCTACGGCAGGCATACTGTACAGAGCTAGTATAGAGTTATGATACAGCTATTCCATCTTCGTTCAAGTAGATCCAGGGTTTTCATATCTTCTGATAGCCCGGTCTCGTGCTTCTTTATGATCGACAATTGGCTTTGGGTACCCAAGCTTTTTAAAGTCCGCTTCACTCAGATGATGAGATGGGTCATGGATAGCTAGGAGAAGCTTGGTCAAGAGCGTGTTTGCGGAATCATGGGTTGTGCTATACCTTTCCCTTTGAGATTTTTCAATTCTGGTACAAAGTGTCGAATCAGATCCCCGCTTGGGTCAGCCTACAAAGATGAGGTCGGCTTGATAATTTACTATTATAGGGACATACCTTCTCGCTCTGTAAGGTAGGGTTAAAGATGCGGAAGTAGGGCTGCGGGTCCACTCCTAAGTGACGACGTTAGCCCACGTATGTCGTACCTTTTGAGAGGCTTACCTGTCGAAGCGGACCACTGCCAGCCCCCGTTGTTGTTAGCTAGATCTCCGTCAATTAGTTGGTTCATAAACCACTAATAGATCCTGATTAGAACCTTGACTGGTGGGTTGCATACTAAAGCTGACCTTTTCACCCAAACGCCAATCGATCATTAGGTCTTTCGTGAGGAACATGGCAACAATCATTCGTTGGCGGTTGTGCATCCATCCTAAATGAGATTGAGAAACCGGATAATCATAGACAGGTTAAAACTTACCATGGGCTTTCAGCTGCCGCATTGACTATGATCGAATGCATGAGGAGAGTGTAATAACCTGTACACAAAAAACTTACAGCATCAACGATGGGATAACCTGTCTTCCCATCCCTCCACGCGTCAAATTTGGACTGGTCGGTTTCCCACTTGATGTTGGCGTATTTTTCCTGGAATGGCCTGCCCATTGAGACGTGTGGGAATGCAGCAAGGACATGAGAATAGAAATCACGCCAGCCTTGAACAGAGGATCAGAACAATTCAAACGAAATGAGTTATCACCTGCCGAGTTCGGTAACCCAACATCCCGCTCCGTTATCCTTCGAAACATCAACCTTTTTGACCCCTAAGAACCTCATCGTCTCCCTGATCAACTTGCGAATCGAAATCACCCCGCTGGAAAGGTAAGGGCTGATTCTGGAGCTCGAGTCCCGGTCGGCCATGTCCCTGTCTTGGTGATATTTGCCAAGTCTTGTCTCGTTTTTACCCTTGCCCGCCATTGCACCTTTACCCAGAACGGTGATACCACCCCGGTTCAAGGGGGACACGTCGAGCTGTCCAACGCGATGCTTTTGACCGATAAAACGCTGTAATATCTGATTTGCAGCATCGCTTCCAGCTGGCCAAAGCTCTTCCATTTTCTCTGCATCCTCGAGTTCGAAGCCTGGGATGCTGTGGGGAACAGTAGCGTCGAAGAGGGAGGCAAAAGGCTCGTTGTGCCTTGTGACAGGCGCATTCGCGACTATGGCCGGGGCCTCGGCATAGCACTCTGGATGTGCGTCTAGATACACCTTCCATGCGCGTAGCCAAGGAGAATAGACCTAAATTTTTCAGAAATTCGTTCTAATGAGAAGAAGGCCAGTGGCTCACAGAAAACTGCTTGCCCTGCTGGGTCGAAAGTTTGTAGGGAGGAACGACGAGCTTGTCTTCGTGAAGGTCACAGTGAATTCCCTTGGACTTTGCAACCTTCATGAGCTGTAAGTCTCGGCGGACCTCGTCGATCTCGTACTCTAAACCAGAGTGAGAACGCGCCCGTATGTGTGTTTGATCTATCTTACCAATATTCGCGTAGATCGTTTTCGCGCCCCAGGATTCAGCGAGCTCCACAACCTTTGAAGGTAGAGTTTTGCGCGGGGAGTGGCTGATCGCATAGAGCGGAATATCGAGTTTGTCGAGCGTGACTTTCAGGATGTCCAGGTTGCGGAGCATGAAATCAATACGACGACCTCCTCTGTCATGAGCCACGTAATCTTGTGGGCTGATTACGAATAAAACGACGAGAGGAACCTTGTGTGCGGCTGCAAATGCCGATGCGGCGGCAATTGCACGGTTGTCTTCGACTAAGCAATCATGTCAATACCGGCGCCGTGTTCTCGGCACGAAATAAGGCCATACCTCGCATGTCCTGCATCCTCATCCAGTAGATGGTGCACCTTCCCGGCTCAGCTGTCATCTCCCTCCTGGCCTCCCTAATGGCGTCCTGCAACTGGGCAACCGGGGGGTCTTCACGCGCACGGTTCGCGTTTTCGAGCGTTGCAATCTTGTTATACATGTCCTCGACTCTGTTGGCCGTCTCCGTCGTCTTTTGGCGCTTTAAAGCAGGCATCAATGTGCTGGCGGCGTTTTCGAGAGCTCGCTTCATGTGAACTGTTCTAAGAGGACGTATGAAAATTCGTAAAGCCAGCAAAAGATGTGGTTGGGTTCAAGATGATTGGAAAAACGATCTGCATAATGTTGACGCCGACACCCCCATCGTCGATCTTGGAGGACGCGATCGACGTGACCAACCCTTTGTTAAATTTTCAGCCACCACATACAGGCTTTCTGCTCGCTTTAGGTGTCTTCCGAGAAAACGGACGGATTTCTAAGGGATTTCCGGTCGGAACGCAGAAGCGCGGGGATTGGCTGAGGTCGTGATACTGATCGCGGCGTAATGCGCCATTAAAAAAGGGCCCGTAGCCACTCAAGGTCCTCCTCCAAACTTTACTTACCCCCAAAGACCCGCGTTTCTTGATTGATTATAACAAAATGGCAAGTAAGACTTCTGCTACAGAGTTCAGAGAGAATACGGTCATCGTCGGTGAGCAACCTCGCACATCTCAAATGAGCTCACCGATTGCTAATCGTCGTCCACAGTCCTCGGTGCCTCTGGAGATTTGGCGAAAAAGAAGGTATTTAGATCTCAGATTGTGCTCCGTTCTTGCTGTCTGATTCACCGTCTAGACGTTCCCAGCCCTCTTTGGACTTTATCGTCAGGGCTTCCTACCAAATGGTGTTCACATCGTGGGCTACGCTCGCACAAAGATGGATGAAACAGAGTTTCACAAGCGTGTCGTATCGCACATCTCCAACTCTGCAGATGACCAGGACCTTACGTCAAAAGTTGAAGAGTTCAAGGCCCTTTCGACATACGTCGCTGGGGATTACGAAGATGACAAAGCATTCCAGCTACTCAATACTAGACTGGAGGAAATCGAGTCCAAATATGGCTCAAAGGAGCGCAACCGTCTCTTCTATATGGCCTTGCCACCTTCCGTTTTCCTCCCTGTGGCAAAGGGCCTCAAGAAGAACTGCTACACCACCGAAGGCGTCGTGCGTGTCATAGTAGAGAAACCGTTCGGAAAAGACACCGATTCGTGCAGAGAGCTGGTCAAGGGTTTGAAAGAGCAGTTTAGTGAAGAGGAAACGTTCCGCATTGACCATTACCTGGGGAAAGAAATGGTCAAGAATATGCTCGTGTCTCGATTCGCAAACGTGGCTCTCAGTACCGGATTTGACAAGAACTCGATCAGCAATGTTCAAATCACGTTCAAGGAACCGTTTGGTACGGAGGGAAGAGGCGGGTACTTCGATGAATTCGGCATCATCCGTGACGTGTGTCAGAACCGTGAGTATTCCATTCATGGTTTAGCCGCCCGAACCGGGGTCCCACTCACCTAAATGTATAGATCTTATCCAAGTCCTCAGTATTCTCACAATGGAACGACCAGTGTCATTCTCAGCAGAAGACATTCGAGACGAAAAGGTCGGTTACGTAATGTCACCCCCGCAGGGATAAATCCTAACGTTTATCAAGGTCAAAGTATTGCGCTCGATACCTCCAGTGGAGAGAGCGGATACCCTGCTAGGACAATATGTATCCGCCAATGGGAAACCGGGCTACTTAGAGGACGACACTGTCCCAAAGAACTCGAAGTGCCCAACTTTTGCAGCACTTACTCTTTGGGTCAATACGCCCCGATGGGAAGGTGTTCCCTTCATTCTCAAAGCGGGCAAAGGTATGTCACCCTGCTTGAAGGTATCATGTCATTATTTATGCTCCGTTCAGCCCTCAATGAAGCAAAAGTGGAAGTGCGCATTCAGTACAAGGACGTGACGCAAGGCATCTTCAAGGACATAGCGCGCAACGAACTCGTCATGCGTATTCAGCCCTCTGAAGCCATCTACCTCAAATTCAACGCCAAGACTCCCGGTCTCTATTCGCGCGCCATACCCGTAGAAATGGACCTCACCTACAAGAGACGGTTCGCAGACAGCAAGATCCCCGAGGCATACGAAGCCCTCATTTTGGACGCTCTGCATGGAGATAAATCCAACTTTGTGCGCGACGATGAGCTTGAGGCTGCATGGAAGGTAAGTAGCCGCTTTGCGAGATTCTTGCGTACCGGCCCGGATCGTCCCGCTGACCGACAAACCTGTAGATATTTACGCCCATCCTGCATTGGATAGAAGGCAAAAGCGGTCAGGCCCCAAGACCAGTTCCCTATCCTTACGGATCCCGCGGCCCGAAGGAGCTAGAGGCGTTTATCACGAAATATGGTTACAAGCGCGCAAACGCCGAATAGTAAGTTCACAAACCCGTCCTTATCTGATACTAGTGCTCAACCATATGTATAGCTCGTGGCCTGTTACAAACGTTGCCAACCTATGAGCGATCACTTGGGATGTAAAATGAAGAACGTTACACTTGGTGTAAAGTTATAGGAAGAAATTAAACAATGCACAATGTTCAATGGTGATATGTGTCATTCAAGTAAGAGATGATTGGTACAAACGCTATGGTACACAATTAGAGAAACGGAAGAGAGTGATGTTTGACAGAATCCTATGACTTGTTGCCCGTTAGGCATAGAAGAAAGCACAGAGAGTAGAAATAAATAGTTGCGAGCCAACGCCACCCATATCGTGGGCTATAGATCAATATCTCCAGCAGCATCCTCATCATCACTCAAGCTCACATCGCTCATGACGTGATCTTCTTCCTCCTCCTCCTCTTCAGCCGCTTGGTTCTCCTTTTCTTGGGAACCACCAGTGGCCTCTCGGCTTGCGAACCGTTTGACGTATTCTATGGGGATAATCAGCATAAGATGTATTCCTCTAGAGTTTCTGCAAATTTAAATAATCTGATTCAGTGCTTACCTTTGACTTTAGCTTCATACAAGGCTGGTTCACCTTGCATAAGATGGGCAGCCTCCGCGTTAAGCGGATCTGACACATTTGGATATGCAAGCAATTGCGGTAGGAACACCTCAAAGATATTTATCATATCTATGGGGGTAAATGGTCAGCTTCCTGGTCATGTGATACCTATTTGTGCCTGGACACGCACCGTACATGGGCGACCATGTCTGGTTGATTACGTCCAAGCAGACCGAGCCGCTTCTGTGAGTATCAAGGTATGAGAAACAATCGATTTCCGGTCGAAGCGGGACTGCTTACGTCTCGTCGATATTGGGGTGGAGGATCTTATTCAAGAAGCCAATGCTCGGGCTCTTGTAGGGATACTGTTCTGGTAATTCCACATGTATCTTCCAGACACCACCACTATAGAGGGCTTCGGGTGATCCGGGACCGTTAGCCACAGGGCACAAGGGTTGGGGAGAGACGGCTCACTATCGGCCGGGCCATGAAAAGTAACATGGAATTCCCGTACACTATCGTTCACGAGCTCGACTTCGAAATTGGAAGTCATGCTGTAATCCCAGAGTCACAGGACCATTGTCAGCTCTCGAGTCACAGACCTCATATCCAGATGTCAAGGGTAAGAAGGGTAATAATCCCACTTACAGCTTCAGTACATCTGTTTCAACGCGGCGTTTGGAGGAGCTGTGTTATATGGCAAGCTCCCGCGAATGAGAGCCATGTCAGCATCAAGTCGGCAGGACTCATGCGTTTCGGACTTATCATGGTTGTTCAATGGTATACTGTTTGCAAGGGTCGATGTGACAGTGGCCAAGTGCAGTGGTCGGAAGCAAGTTCGGCGCCACCATGCACCGTGATACTAGCATACCGAGACCTTAATTAAACTCAAAATGATACAATGCAAGATTATATTAAAGCTATCGTGAAATATGTGCATTGTGCGTGCTATCGTCGTCATGACGGGTACTATTCCTACAAAGGGGGAAATTCCGTCGTGTGCAACTATTGATTGCTATAATGATGTATGTCCCAGCGTGAGATTTATGGTTGTCGAGAAAAATTGAGAACAGCGGTGACGAACAGAGAGAACATTCTGTTCAATCAAGAGATCGTCGAAGTTCAACAAGAAGCTGTTTTAATTAAAGCCATGTCAGATATAAACACAAAGACAGAAGCAAACAGAGCGTGCCTTTGCCAACGTCTCAGTGCGTTTATCCCAGTCTTCTTCCTTTGACTGTCGATGCTGGCCCTGAGCCAGTAGGGCGTCTCGCTCTTGAGCAAGCTGTTTTCGCATTTCTTCCATTCTGCGAGATCTTTAGGCTCCTGTAGCAAGAGTGACAGAGGTGCTAACCTTTTGCGTTCCGCCAATTCAAACTTCAGTCTTGTAAGAAGCAGTAAATGTTCATCTCCAAGGATTTCTGGAGTTTTTGCTTCAGTAGGTGCTAACTGCATAAACTCCTCAGGTGTGTGTAATGCGACGTCTTGATATATTGAGCTATGTAGAGTCGGGTTCGGAGAATAATGCAGTACAAAAGGGTCAAAACTAGTCGCGATATATTGTTTGTGTATCTCACCCGTATTGCCGACATTTGTCAATCTCCATTTCGAGATGCCTCTTCTCATAGAGCAAGTTTTGCAGCTCTAGCAGGCTTTCGTCCATGGAAGCTCTGACTGTGGCTGTCTCTTGCTTGTATTGCCGTACAATTGCATGTGCCTGTCGATTGAGCGACTTGAGTTTTGCAAACATGGCATTGGCATACGCCTGTCCTTCTTCCGAATCCAAACTAAATGGATAGTTTGGGGCCACCAGACCTGCTAACGCAGTTATCACCGGTTCGGCATCTGGTATACTAGATTCCAAGGGTGCCATTGGGGTCGAAGGGATTCCACCTTCCTGCCTCCGTTGTGGAAACTTTTTCAAGATTGTCAGCAAATCTTGCACAAGGGTACTCTATTATATTCATTTAGCCTATGGATGGATCTTCCCATTACTTTTCCCGTCAGCAACCCCATCGCTCGCTGGCGCATGTACCTCCACTTTCTCGTCTTCAGATTCATTTTCCTCATCGTCGTCTTCTCCTTCCAAAATCCAACGCTTAACGACAATTACTGAAAACTGGGCGATGGCAATTTGTGTTCCTTATCAAAGTCATTATGGATCAGACGGACATTGTTTCCACTGGGAACATACCTTGATAAAGTGCAATGGGAACAGTGACGGCAGCCTGGATCTCATTCCCGTATGCGGAGTACATGATAGAAATGAGTGGGGCGCCGAGAACCAGACCTACAATGCCACGGTCAGCAGTCGAAGTGGCGTCCATCGTCGAACATACCTTTGGCCGCACCACAAAAACAAATTGCGGCAGTCTCGCGTTTGCCGAATGTGACTTTCCTCACGATTCGACGCATAGCCTGTACCAGTGCTGGTTCCTTGCTGCCGCCTCTAAAGAGGGGCAGTTTCGAGCCTTTTCGCGTTGGAAAGGGAGGGCGTGCAACCCACAAACACACCAAGCTCATGAACAGATAGAGGGCGACGTTTAGGAAAGCTACCAAAATGATGGTCTCCTTTGATACGCGATTAAAAACCTGGGCCGCAAATTGGTTGCAAAATGTGGACCAGACAAGGATGAGCATGAGAATTTGACCTATGTGTTACCATCAGTGAGTCATATCAATCTATTTGGACGTGTTCGCACTTATGATGCTGAACCTGAATTGATCCTGAATACGCTTTGACTGTGCAGGCCAGATATTCTGTATAATCTGGCCAACAATCTAGAAGCGGGTCAGTTACTGTAGCTTCTGACACAAGAAGATATACGCTTACCAACGGAGCGAACAAACAGGCAGATAGCTGCTTGGCCATTTGTGTGTATATGCCAGTAAGCCCTCCTCCACCCGATGCGTCGGGCTGGATGAATCCGCTATTTTCCAAGGGTTTCAAATACAGAGCCAGTAAGGACGGTGTGACGAAGGTGCCGATGACGTTGCCCACGACCACCTCTGCTGTGGCCGACTCGACGTTTCCACCAGCATTTCTTGTCATCGCGACGTTGCTTGCTCTGAAGGCCTATTAGTTGATGCGAGGCACTGAGATTTGTTCGACCTACAGAGTAGTTGGAAGGACGCCCATCGTGATTATGCCACCCAGGACGACTCGATCTATGTGTGTATTACCTGACGCAATTATAGCGGATACAACCGCGTAAACAACTGCCGAGAAGGCGAGAAACGAGATGACTTGAGTGACGAGATGGAGATGCCAGTTCAGTGCTTGATTAAGAAATGCTTTCGTAGATAATGACAATCCGGTGAGAAGAAAAATGAGAGCAATTGCTCCCCATTTAACCGTGTATTCAGCTCGTATAGAGCCTCCATTCTTCCCAACTGAGGGAAAGGCCCAGGCAAGAAGTATTGCAAGCCCCAAACCGAAAACGAGCCATTGGGCGACAAGATAGGAGATAGTTTTTTTCAGAAGTGTTGGCTGTTTTGCCTCTGAAACGACGGGATCTGAGGCCACTGCGGTCTCCTCTTCTTGATCCCGGCCATTAGACGAGTCGTGCCGATGGAGCGCACTAGTTGACATGCAGCGGATTGACAAGATTGACTTAGGAAGTCAACCTGTCTCTTATATGAAGCGTCTTATCACGCTCACGCAAGTTCAGTCGCAGGTGACGTGATGACGGAACTCGGAGCCCCGCTATCGAGAATACAGAAGAGTACTATATTTATCCCCAAAAAAGACATCTGCTACTTTAATGTGCCCTGTCACCAATATTGAATCGTTTGAAAGTGTATCTATGATGGCATATGGGTCAACGATTATCCAGATGAATTTTAGTCGCTAGAACATACCCAAGGAATGCAAGATCTTTGTTTCCACTGCCTTCTCCCCCAGTCGGCTGGTCTGGTTCATTTTCGAGGTCCTCTGTGGGGAAGTACGAAGTATCGGTGATGGATCGGAGGTGAGGTACAAAAGGCGCGTCGATCTCCCGAATAGCGTCCCATTCAACGCCATAAAAGAATGAGTGGTTCTTGATTTGATCGACAGTGAATCGCACGTTTTGTCCCGTAATTAGTCTGTAGGAACGTTTAGATGAGTGATTAACAATTAGGAAATGCGCCAACCCTCTAATCATCTCCTCCGAGTCCCTACTTAGGTGAATGTCATCTGGGAACATAAGGTGATTCTGCCAGTCCAAGATCTTTTTGTACGTCTCATGGGTGTTTTCTGAGCAGAATGGTGGGTAGCCCACTAGACATTCGAACATGATAGCACCCAGTGACCACCAATCGCACTCATTGCTGTAGCCTTGCATCAAGAAAATTTCGGGTGCAATGTAGTCGGGGGTTCCAACAGTAGAATACGCCTAAGGAACGTTAGGGTGAGATCCCTATTATGAAGGGGACGTACAAGCTTTCGTCTGTTCGCCTTCCAAGTGGCAATTTGGTCCTTGCTAGTCATAGTCAGGTGAATAGGGTTGACCATCACACTATTCCTGGATGGCGCCGAGGTCTGTTGGTTGCCATTGGCCGAATCGAGAAGACGTTGATAGTAGGCCGAGTCATGTTGTTTGTGGAAACCAGTCGACAATCCGAAATCAGAAAGTTTGATGTGTCCTTCCTTATCTATGAGGATATTGTCTGGCTTAATGTCACTGGAATGACAGATGAGTCTTTCTTGTTTGTCGGTTGGATAGTACTCACCGGTGGATGAATCCCATCTTGTGTACTGCTTCAATTGCCAGCACACATTCGGCCATATAAAAGCGCGTAACATCCTCGGAGAAAGTATCATATTTGATGAGCATCGTCTGGAGGGATATTAATATCCTACGAATTTCCCGTAATGTTGGCCTACCATCAAGTCTCCACCAGGCAGGAACTACGACATGATGAGTACAGAGCTACATGTTCGCTGTAGAACTCACCTCCATCACAAGATACAAGAAGGACGTATCCTGGAACGAGTAGAACAATTGCACGACCCATGGGGAATTCGACTCAGCGAGGACATCACGTTCCGCACGAACGTGCGCCAGCTGAGATATGGTCAGGGATACAGAACCCACGCGTTTACTGAGCGCTCACCTGGTCTCTTTTGAGCATTTCACCTTTGTCGAGTGACTTGAGGGCATAAATCTTGCCGGTATCCAGCTTTTGCACCAGACGAACCTGATCAAGAGGATCAATATTCGGAAAGGTGGAATTGATACGTACTTACAGCGCCAAATGCACCCTTCCCGATGACTTTGACCGTGCGGAAGTCATCCAAGCCAAGCTTGGTCCGCCTCAATCGCAAGAATGTGGATTCTTTCTTTCCAAGGGCCTGTAATTGACGTTGCTTTCTCTCATCGGACAATGTGGTGTCGGCGGCCAGCTTTCGTTCTAGTTCCACACGTCTAGGAACGCGGAGATGGTGTTTCCAATAGGATTATATATGAGAATCAAAGGAGATATTAGCATACCGAACGATGTGATGTGATTCACTCGCCTAGTGTTTCGCTCTACGGCAGCATCAACGGCCAATTTATAGAAATGCTCGAGCTTGAGTTGCGCTGCCTTCGCTTTTGGTACGGCTTCCGCAGAGAAATCAGCAGTAGATCGATTAAAGTAGACGTAGTCGTCTGGTTGCTTTTCCCCTTGTGCAGCAGGTCGCTGACCCTGGTTACTGGCTTGACGGGGACGCGTTTGGGGATAGCTCATGAGAATGAATCTTGTTCACAAAAATTATTTGATGCCTGCAGATGGTCAAAATGCTGGATGATTCCGACGTGGGATAGAGGAAGAACTGAAGAAGACCTGCGACCTCTATTGCTGCCACCATCACTCCTTGTGACAGTTGATTTTTGGTACAAATGTTATTTATACCCATGCTTCATATCATTCAGTTTATACCATACATTCGACACTATCTACACTACAGAGGGGAGCGACCGCAGGAAATTTCGAAACACCCAATTATGACCAGTCATCTCTTGATCATACCAATAGTTGACCGCAATCACAACTCCAGTCTGGCCCGGTATTTGTTGAACATAATGCCACCAGCCGACGGGCAGATATAGCATTTGTCCCTCTCGGACCACGACCTTGATCGGGCGTGTAGGAGGTAGGTCCTGAGTTGGATCTCGGATAGACGACCATCTCACTGGACCCTGAGATGTCGGTGTCAGGATGAGCGTTCCTTCTTGGCTTCGGCTCCAGCGAGCATGTGGATACTCCCGTTCTAACGCGATGTAAACAGCCAACCTGAACTTCAAAACATACCGTACCTTGGAGACACCAGCCTTCTGTGGGAGGAAACAGCGTGAATATTTTCGTGCCCCTGACCACCGCGTATATATTTTCGTACGGGTCTTTTGATGTACACGGTTACTACTGGACAATGTCGTTCGTGCAATTTTTCTCACCACAGTGTACACTTGTTGCACTTCGGTGATTTCCTACCCAGATGTTCACAGCGTCGGGATCGCGTCCTGTCTATCATGTCAGTGTGCCAGTGATTATGGGAAACGAAACACACCTAGAGCTTCTGTAGCCCAGGTTATGTCCGGGGGGATGTCGCTTCGTATGTTTTTGAACTCTCCATCTGTGATGTGCGTTGCAAAGTCCAAGTTATCGTTTTGAGACTGCAGGTAGACAACCTCGTCGGTAGCGTTCTCCGTCCTTGCATCCTTGAAAATTAAAGCGTGCAGAGAAACAACATAACGACAACTACCTTGTGTAGACGGTCGAGTAGCTCTTTCATTGGCATTCTTTCCTCTAATGGCTCGACGAAATAAGTCTTCCCATTTTCATCATCGACAAGGGCGTCTGCCCGTCTGAAGAAATCTCAATCAAGGGTATTGCTTTGAGTCTTTGCGTTACCCGTCACGGGTCACGGCGACTCGTATGTCTCCAACGTTGGTGGAGAGATAGTCATCCGTCCAGGTAGCTTGAAGCGGCAAGGGGCATTCTAGAATAGATCAATGCAAGCCCTACTAAATATTATTAACAAATACTTACTTTCGAATAGAACTGGACGGGATATATGCAACATTCGCATGAATTCGAGGGGAGTCGGAGGGCCTTGGACCGTCTCATGGTCTTCGGGGTTCATTTCTTGAAGCTTTATAAGACACTATCTTTGACACCTAGGAGTGATGATCCATGCCTTGGTATTCGCGCAATAGTTGCATTTGGATGGTGGTCATCTTTACCTTCGATGTATACCACCCGAAACCTATTTTATCTCAAGATCTCCAATGAAGTCGTACTGCCTCTTTACGTCTATTTAGACCAGCAGCATGTTCATTGGATGTCGGATTTTGTCCTGCAAAAAGTGTTGCGGGATTTGAAGCCATTGCAAGTGATAAAGCCTCCCATTCAAGCGTCGAGTGCACTAAACCTAAGGTTCATAGGATAGGTCCAAAGATTATACTCGAAGGGGATGATTTATTTCATCTCGGGACCAAAAACCCAAAGGCGACTGTCGAGGTTGTGAGCGGTGGCATGTAAATTGGTAACCTTCTGCAACATCAGTCTCATTGATTTCCAGAAGGGTACCAATTCGCCTTCTTCTTCCGAAAACTGGAGCAACATGGTATTCTAATAAAGGTATAAGCCACTCATTCGTTGCCACACTTCACTGATCGTCCTTACAGTCTAGGAACTTTAAACTGGTACCCAATCCCCCTTCTTCACGTCAATTTGAGCAAGAAGAGTCTCAGGTTGGAGCTAGTGGCGTGACACTAAGGACCAAGGCCGGTGTATCCACCGGGAAGAAGGGAAAGAAGCGGGCCAGGCCTATTGACAGCGATGAAGATGGTGCAGATGACATTGAAATGTTGGACGATCTGTCTTCAAATATACCTCGGTCGTCTCGTCGCAAGATCCGCAAGGTCTACACAGAAGACAACGATATGAACGACTCCGAAGGCACGGCCTCAGGACGAGAGGATGACGCTGCATACATACCTGATGAACCAAACGAACAAGACAATGGTGTTCCTGGAATAGTCAAGGCGGAAGAGGAGGACATTCGACTACCTCCACCATCAGCAACAGATAACTTTCCCATTGACATCGACGAAGAGGAGAAGCCAAAAATGTCAATGAAACTCTCATACAAAGGACACAGCATACCGGGGAGGTACTTGTGCGTGATTGTGGAGCCCGACCCTCCACTGGCTCCAGAGCTTGCACCTCGCGCCGAAAGTGTGCTTCCTCCTGAAGTTCGATTCCGTCCTGCCCCTGCTATTCCTCGACTACGCGATACTTCTGAAATTCCATCGTCCTCCCGATCTGGATCCGTCCGCCTGCGGTCAGAAACGCCTCTCTTCCTTCCAGAACACGACGACGACGACGACAGTGTACGCGGAAGCCCTCCTCCTACCCGAGATAGAAATTTACCACCAGTACCACTTTTCGGGGGCCCTTTAAGGGATACCTTGGCTCAGAGTGGGGAAGAGAATACTACCAGCCTACTCGCCTTTAGCCAGGCGTTGACCAGCGTTCGCCATGAAGATGAAGGCGAAGATTCAGACGAGGATTATCTTAGAGGAGATGCCGACGAAAATCAGCGAATTCTCGAGTAAATTAGTGGTGATATATACGTGAATAGATATAATTATGCGCGACCAAGTTCCTGAAGGATCTCTAGCTTCCTCGCGGAATTCACCTCCATATATCCTGCACTGCTCATTTCGAATGTCGCCTGCCCGCCTGATACCGCCCGTAGTCTGGACTGATAATCCAGCATTTTGCTTAGGGGCGCGAGCGCATGAACGGAGCGCTTTTGCCGCGAGGATATACCCTCTTCAGCAGTACTTGTCATTGCAGATGGCGTGACCCACGCAGGGGGGATATATAAACCGTCTGTCGAGAACGGGGCGACGGCTTGATCCCCAACAGCAATCGAGGATAGGGATCTAGAGTCTGTCAACATGTCCTGGACCTCTCCTCCGTTTTCAGAGAGATCTTTGACCACTTTCCCCATGACGTTTTCAGGGACGTCGACTTTGACATTGATAAACGGCTCCAGGATATCACCAGCACCGGCGTTCTTGAGGATCTGTCGCAGCAACAATGACGATGCGGAGGCAAGCGCCGCCGGAGGAGATCCAGGTGCAAGGGAAAAGTCTTTGATAACGACGCATATCGAGGTCATCGGTAAAGACGAAAATGGTGATGCAGAGAGAGGGCCGTGAAGCCCTTGAATGATGGTCGCGACTTCTATCGGGAGCTTGGATGATTCTGAAGAGGACGTGGGTAAATGCTTGCCGGTTGCGTCGAGTACAAGGTTTCCTCCAAATGCTGGATCCCCTTGCTCGCCCGCTTCCAACCGTCGCACCAATATTTCGATGGTGGCTCTCGCCGGTTTACCCAGAATGTCTTTGTCCCAATTCAACGAGTCCGATACCTCGCCAATAGCAGGGAATGTCTCTTTGTAGTTGACACGACGTCGGCCCAAGGAAAAATGTGCCCCAAATTCGTCTCTTAAGCGACCTTCGACAATCTCGAGGTGCAGTGCTCCTAGTCCATGGACAAGCGTCTGTCCATCTTCTTCCGTCCATCGAACTGATGGGTCCGTCCGGGTCAAGGAGTTCAGCGCATTGTGGACCACTTGAATGTCGGATTGACTTTGAGATACAATGGATGCCGAGATCGTAGCTGGTGGTGCGGATATTGACCGCACAGAGGATCCGACAGAGTGATTATTGTTGTTGACGGAAACAAGGGTATCACCCGTGCGCGTATGCTTTAGCCCAAGAATGACACCTACAGACCCAAAGGGTAGAGAGTCCACTTCTTTCTGCTCTGATGCATAGCACAATAAAAGTTTAGAGACTCGTTCCTTTTGCTGAGTCGCAGTGTTGTACAACATTGTGGAGCGAGTTAATGTCCCTAACGCAGATTAAGAATGGAGAAAAAAAAAGTGGAAGCGACCTCACATACCACCATAAACCCGGACAAACGTCATCCATCCTTTCTGTCTGTCCCAACCGACTTTCCACGCAAGGATGCTGACGGCCCCTGGCTTAGTGGTTGTCGGGGATTCCTCTCCGATGTCTACTGGGCTTGCAAGAAGTTCGCCAACATAATCCATTAGTGTTTTTGTTCCTATATGCTGCAGAGCTGAGCCGCAGAACACGGGAAGAATTTCTTTACGAGCCGTTAGGTCTCGTAGATGGGGGAGAATTTGGGTGGCGGGAAGAGCCGAGTATGGGTCGGGCGCATCCAATGACAGGAAATCATCCATCAGTTGTGGTGAGTGGATGGAAAGAAGGTCGATCAATTCCGTTCTTGCTTGCTTAAGAGCGGGTAGGAGCGGGTGATCGTTTAATAACATGTTTTCTGGCTGGTCCTGCTTGACGGCATTCTCGCCGCCGCCGTCGGAGGACTCCCATTTGAAGGCTTGCCACTTGACGAGGTCTACAATACCCTCGATTCCTGGTTGACCACTCTGATACGCGTCCTTATCGAATGAGGCTACTGGGAGACTGAGAAGCACGGGCCGTGGGTGTAGTTGATTTGATAGCACCGACAGGAGAGATTCACGGAGTGAAGCTCCAGCTCTGTCCAGTTTGTTGACAAATAACATGCGTGTAGGGACTTTATGTCTGTCTAAAGTCAGAGCATTCACCCAAACCGTAGGAATGCTCACCTATTCAATTGGGACCAGACCCCTTTGGTCTGTGCTTCTACTCCTTCTACGCCATCAAGTAGTACGATTGCACCGTCTACGACGCGACTTGCACTTTCGACTTCCATCCCAAAGTCGGCGTGACCAGGCGTATCAATTAGATTAAAAGTCCAGTGCTTCCAATGGACAGGGATGCTAGCAGACTGAATGGTAATCCCTCTTTCTCGTTCTGCGGGGAGAAAGTCGGTTGTTGTACTCCCAGTGTCTACAGAGCCTGGGGATGCAACATATTCTGAGGCATGCAAAATGGACTCTGTCAGTGTCGTCTTGCCCGAATCTGTAGTGAAAAACAGATGAGGTAAGTATTCAAAACGAAATAACAGAAGTAACAATCGTATTCATACCAATATGGGCCATCAAGGCGATATTCCGAATGTTTGCAGCATCGCTATGAATGCCACGCCGAAAGAGAAATGATGTTCTGCAATAAAGAATACGATTTATTACGCGATGACGCGTTATTTTATGCATATTGTTAGAGACTAGCGGGCATTTGATCCAATTCGGGAAGTCAAAGTAGTTCGCGCCCAAGTTCGCTTGCTTTATTCCAACTTTTCGCGCTGACCACTATGAGCGGGCTCACGGATGCAGCAAACACGCCCAACGGTCCTCCTGCTAATAACACGACGGGGTCATTAGAAACCGTGCCCAACGCTGTAGCGGTCGACGACGACATATTTCCTCCAAACACTCCGCTGGCTGCCTCTACCACATCATTCTTACTGGGATCCGTGGTTTCTCTCGGGTTATGGCTAGTGTTGAATAATAGTCACCTCATTACAGTCATCCTTCAACCAGCGCTGTGGAGAGACGTGGCGTTTAATCTGCCAGGCGTGCAATTGCCATTCTTTTTTGCAGCATGGGCTTTCTTCCATTGGGCAGAGTTTGCAGTGACTGCTGGGTGGAACCGGGACAAATGCAGCACAAGCTGTGAGCACAATTTGGACATTGCCTTCTTTCATATTCTGACCCCTGTCTTCAGCGTTTCTTCTGGATAATGGGAGAGAGTATCATATTGCACACTCTGTTGCCGTGCTCGAGTTTGTCCTGACGGTATACTTCTTCCCGAATGCCAAACGGTGGAACTATGTTACCCCTATAGGTCAGTAGATACCCAAGGAATCTACTTTGAGGACCATGTTCTGACCGTAAACGCAGGAATGTTAGTTGTCCTCGGAGGACAATTCCTTCGTTCAATTGCCATGATCCATGCTTCCAAAAACTTTTCTCATATGGTAGCCTATAAACGTCTGCATGGACACGAACTTGTCACAGATGGAATTTACAGGTAATTCAGATGACCGCTCGTCAATTTCAAAAACTGACCAAACCTTTCCGTAGTTGGTCAAGGCACCCATCTTATGTCGGATTTTTCTACTGGGGTTTAGGCACCCAAATCGCGCTTCAAAACCCTATTTCGTTCATTGGTTATTTCATCGTTATGCTCCGCTTCTTCCAAAAGAGAATCTTTTGTATGTCACTCACTTGCTTTCTTGGTGCTCACACTCAATCTTCGCCGGTTACAGACGAAGAAAAGGCTCTCATTAGATTCTTCGGGACCGCATATCAAGAGTATAAGGCTAAAGTTCCGACGAGGATACCCCTTATTCGCTAATCAGGATGGAGTTTTTGGGCGACTGCAGCATGTCATAGTAGTAGTTAATCACATAATCTGCCCTACGTCCTAGAATCGCGTTACAAGAAAACCGCATCTAGTCAGTGACGACAGTGCCCCGTTCTGACACATAGATGCCGTCCAAGAACTTTCGGATATCCTTGTTTCGCACAGGGCATGCACCGTGAATCGAAGCAGCTGGGAAAACATTTAATAAGGAGGCATTCTCCAAATTGCAATTGTGGTTTTACATACCGGATTGCGAAACATTGTTGATATCATTGCCCTCGAGAATTAACTCGTCCTTGAGAGCGGTAGATTCAGAAATGGTCACACCTCCCAGCATAGGTACATGTCGGACAGTCTATCATTCCACCCAGTATTAGATATGATTGTCACTTGTGGGGTACTCAGTTGGGAGACACACCTTTTCACCCAAAAAGTTTCGGATTTCCACCACTTTTCCACCATCCTGGATGATGCAATTGATTGGGAAATGTGCATAGACCAAACGCATTTTGTATTTGAAGCCCTAAGTGTCGAAAGATGAGACTGCAAGGCCTACGCTCGATAAAGCCGTCCAACACTTACCTTTGTGACACCAGTGATCATATTTTCGATGAGAGATTTGATTGTTCGCAAGCAGGCGACGTGTTTCCTTCCACCTTGCCAGACGGCGAGTGTAACCCTATGCTGCTTGCCCTTGATGAGCTGAATATCCATGTTAATGTGGCGAACATTCTTCTCCAGCTTTCCTCTTGGGCCTTCGACGTTGATGATGCGCGACTTGATGGCTACAGTGACACCCTCGGGAACGTCGAGCTCCTCAGTCTTTAGGATGTCGCGCATCCTGCAAAGTTTCGCAAACAATCGTCAGCAACAAGATTAAATTATTTATTCCTAATCTATATTTGAAAGATTAATTGATGCGTACTTTTTTGTGAGGTTTCGGTTTGGTTTGGTGAGTTAAGGTTTAGTTCGAAGCGCCGGCGCAAAGTTGATTCATAAGCTTGGTCTCCAACCACCATCAGCCAAAAAAGTTCCGGGAAAAAAAAAAAGAAACAGAAAGAAATTAAATTTGAGCAGAGTAGTATTCACTGTTCAAAGAAAACAGAGACTATCCTTGCCAATCTTATAGCAGCGCCGCGGCCCCAAAAGCAGACGTTCTCAGGCTATTGTTCCCTTCCCCAGCAGCAACCCACTTGCCTTGCCAGCGAAGAATTGTGCTGATCAGTGTCGTTGAAGTGGTTTGATCTGCAATTCGTGTCCTTTTGATCATCCGTTGAGATCAGCCTGCCCTGCGTCATGTCCGTCTACAACGCTTATCCCGCCCACGGCTCAAATGCCTCTTATTATTCGCAAACCCATAATTCTCAGCCTTATCAACAGCAGTATCCAGCATACTATACTGCCCCAACGACCCAACAACAACCACCGGCACTTGACGAAAACAGTTTCCGGAGTCTCTATACACAGCGTCTCGGAGCACTCACCGTCAATTCCCGTCCTATTATTCAGGATTTATCGATGCTTGCTCAGAATTATCCTCAAATGGCCCACATTGTCGTTGAAAGCATCGAACGCCAGGTCCGCATGGTGAGTTGTCATGCCATTTCTTAAATTGCTTTGCGCTATCCAGTGGGGACTCTTTTTTTATTGTACGCACTCTCTGGGATCATTTATTTTGTACATGATTCTGTAGCTTTCGTAGCCGATTTTTTATAATCGGTCTCAGCGAGCATGATGAGGATGCCCCACCGGCGCTTGGCTCCCCATTGAAAAAGAGCCTTGTATTGACTCGCCCTCCTTTTTAGATGTCCGCACCATTCAAATTGCCACTTTTCTATCTCCTCGACTCTATTGCTAAGAATGCTTTCCATCCTTACGCTGCTGCTTTTGCTCCCCGGATCGTCCGCTTGTTCTTGGATAGCTACCATGCCGTTGATCAACCCACTCAGCACAAGATGCGTGAGATGATGGCGACGTGGAGAAGCGGCTCTCCTGATCACAGAGAGCTCTTTGGCTCTGCAGTCCAATCTGAGATTGAACGTGTTTGGGGAACATCGGTACGACGATTGTTACCTCGCCCTCATACCAGAGCGCTCATGCCGGTCAATTCGCTCGAACAGCGTATGCCCACGTCGAACCAGGTTTTGACAGAGCTGGATGTTGTTTTGGTGCAAAAAGAACGTGCCGCTCAACAAAACCCCTACGACGAACTCCTTCCCAGGCACATTACTGCATTACATGAGGTATGTCCGCTAATATTGTCTTTATCCAATATCTCACATTTGTTGTTAGCTTAAGAGGATGATTCCCACCATGAACACGAGTGACCTTACCGCGACACTAACACGACTTCGTGAGATGGCTCGCGCATCGGTATCCGTAGTACAGCAACCCCCTCCTGGCCCAACAAACGTCCCCAACCCATATGCATCGTTCCAGGCACCCCAACTTCCTAATTATCCCCCACCTCCCGTAGCAAACTCCTTTCCTCCTATTCCGCCTAGTGGTCTCCCGGCTCCGTTACCTGCGACGGGTTTTAATGCACAAAACATTATATCACTCCTGTCTTCGATTACATCTTTGCAGCCTGGTAAATTATCTGTTGATACCCCCGTATCAGTTGAGATCTCTGCCAGCATGTCCCTAGAAGACTACGAGAAGGCGATACTTCAGCGAAAGATCAAGGTCACATCCACCGACATTTCCAGGTTAGTCTTTCAGGTCTCTGAATTGTTGCCTCTTTCTAACGTCAACTCCCCAGAACTAAGCCTCAGATTTTGCCCTTCCTCTATATCAAAGATTCACCCCAGTGTAACGAATGTGGGATCCGTTTTCCGGCTGGTGAGGATGGTAAAGTGAAACTTCGCGATCATCTGGATCAACACTTCCGCCAAAACACGAAAAGCAGCGAAAATGTTGGGCGAGGTTTCTCGAGAAGTTGGTTTGTCGGAAGAAAGGTGTGTACTGTTGAATCTTTTGTTTTACACTCTATTGACGCTCTACTGCTATTTCAGAACTGGGTATCAGACATTCCTGAGCATTCTCTCAATAAAGGCAAGCGTCCACTCGCAAAAATGTCTGAGAAGCAAAAGGCAGAGGTTGCAGAGGCTACGCGTAAGGAATTAGAGGCAAAGTATATCATTGTGCCCCCAGGAGAGGAAGGAAAAGAGTTGCGATGCGCTATCTGCATGGAAAAGATTAGCCTCGAATTCATGGAAGAGGATGGCGATGGCGACTGGGTGTGGAAGAACGCAGTAAAGGTTGACAACAAGGTTCGATCTTCGCCTCCTCGGGCCGGATCACAACTGACGTCGCAACCAAAGATTTACCACGCTACTTGTCATCACGATTGGGCAAACTCGACCTTTAACAAGCAACGTTTACTAGAAGGCGAGATGAGCCGTCAAGGAACGCCTGATACTTCATCCCGCATGGACACCACACCGCTACGACTGAAATCGGATTCACCCAAAACACCTCCTTCTCAGTTATTGTCCATTGCTGGAACCAAGCGAAAAGCGGCTCCAAGTATCGACACGGCAAAGCCAGCCTCGCCCTCTTCAAAAGAGGGAACACCTGTGGTTCGAGGAGATGATGATGAACCACGCATCAAGCGAAGGGCTATTCAAGTTTGAAGTTTACGGTTTTTGACATAGATTGCTTTCGATCGGACGTTTTGTTTATTGATTGTTATTTGGTGTATGCTCTCAGTTCTGAAACAATACTCTTTTCATTTGCACGTTTCTCGACCACATACTAAGCGTATTGCCATGCACGTCATGTGCCTACTGTAAGTTCAAGTCCTACAAACCGCCTTTTATGCACACGTTTGCACCCTGGATTGTTATTGTGTGTTAGACCTCCATGGTGATGCCGGCCTATGAGCAGAGGAAGCTGTACTGTGCTGCTGAGAGTTCGCCATGCTTGTGGCTGGATGTGAGCGACGCATCTTTGGAGTGAACACCACCTACTTCATGTGATTTTTTCCACAGTAATTACTTGTATATCCATTATTGTCAATCCAAGCTGGTTTCTCACAATTTTTCAGTCTACAGATAGCTGAAATAACATTAGAGCGACGCTTCACCCGTGCAGAGGTGATTGCACTCACGAGTTGGCGCGTTCGCTGGTACTACAATAACTTTCACAGTGGATTGAGTGACCACCGTGCCCGAACGAGGGGTTGCATGTCCATGCGAACCGCTGGAAGTTGATGGAGCATTTCCCGTCCCTTGCCTCGATTTCTGTCAACGATTGGCTTTAAGTGTTGGATGCTGCTTACTGCATATGTGCCCGACTGCAGAATTGTCCTCTGACTCCAGTTTGCGGATCCTTGTAGGCTGGCTTGGAGCAGCCGCTAATCGCGCATGTTTCCCCGATGCTATGAGAAGGTAAATATAGCAACAACTTGATCAACCAACCCGAACTCACGCCTTGTGGGCCATGCCACAATATCGGCTCTGCTTCCCAGTCGGGCTGACCCAAACAGGCTGGTGACACCCATTAATCGTACATGTAGAAGCTAGGGTAGCCATCAGATTGTTGTTCACTGTCAACCTTACAACTTACAGTTGCCTTTCTGGTTCCAGTTTGTCCATGCAGCCTTCGTTTGGTTGACTATACTTGCTGGGACCGGACCCCAGTTATTGGAACTTGGGGTATGTGGTTGAGCCGATCTTCCAGCATGTCCACTATGGGGTGCATTTGAACTCTCGTGGCCAGGCGTTACGGCAGCTATTGCTTTAGACGCCAACGAAGGCAGGAGGCCCCCACCGCCGACCCCATTGGATTGTGGGGGAGCTCTGAAAAAGTGGACCCAAGGTGAATCCACAATCGGCGGTTTGAAACCTGAGATGCTTACCTTCGTTCCGCGGCACTGGCACATTCTCTCGAGCAATAGTTATATCCTGCAGTTCTCGGTCGCGCATGACAGTTCTACAAGATAGGTTCAGTCCTAATCAGACTGCGTGGCGTTGAATGTGGAGTGCGTTGGGTGGCTCGCTCACCGTGCATAGACCTTCTGTCACGATGTTCATACCTCTGAGATGGTGGAGAGTAAGCCTTTGTATTTGGTCGTGGCCTGCCAAATGTAACAAGCCGATCGGCCCTTGCCAGCGCCCGTCATTTACACAGTAGCCGTTTATATATAGGTCCACTCAATTAATTAAGAATGCACCTTTACCTTTTCCCAAATAGCTATCGACGCAGCATCATTGGCCATCCTCGTGGAAGTGTCAGCACAGGTGGGGACTATCAGAAGTTGGCCAAACAGGTTTTGGATGATCTCCTGGTGCATAGGGATGAAATTGCAACATCTAACGTACTCGAGAACTAGCTTAGACGATCTACGCAACTCAACCGAGAGGCAACCGATGCCTTGGTGGAGGTGGCTACGGGGCGTTCGGCGATGCGTAACAGTCGCTCTATTCGTAAACAATCAAGAATACAGGTCGGATCGCTGCGTCATCGTATACAACCACTTCGTCGTATTTGACAGGTCCCCCTTGCGGCGTTACCCAGACCTACATTGGCTGGTTAAGGCCAAAATCTATATGGGATGATAGACTTACAGAATCACGGTTCCAGGGTGCTCGGGTCAAGCTGGAATCATGCGCAGTCAGCAGCTTGGGATGCCCGGTAACAACGCTGTTTAGAAGAAGTGCATTGCCCCGTCCACCAGTGAGGGCATAACCATGAGCCTTTACTGGTATAGATGAAGTATAGATGCCAGTTCCATATCTGTTGCGCTTCAGTTTAGGCTTCCAGTTCTTCATCACCGTGTATTCGACTCACAGTCCCCCAAGGCACTTCTGAGTCTTAAACGACCCGCGAATTATATCGCATAGGTTGCAGGAGTTACTTGAAGAACATAAACCTTCTCCTATTTTCGTTATATCACAATTGCTGCTGGTTCCGTGCCATCGCAGTCGTTCATTGCCCGGCCTAAACCCTGCGGCGATGCATTTGCTTTTACGCTCGATTTTCCACCTAATAAAAGTATGAATACCCAAGTATTCCTGACGGCGGTATGCAGCTCACCGATAATCCAAATAGGCTTTGTTAGAACGCGCGGACGAAAGGATGGCGTAGATATCCGTTACTGTAGGCGCCGAATTTGAGGGATCCCATCGATTTCTGAAGCGTGCTAATACTGTGATTGATGTTATCGGCCCCTATCCTCTGAATGGGAAAGAGTGTCTCGGTAGTTGGCTTACCATCTGCAAACGCCCGGTGATCTTCTTGCAACCGAACCAGTGGTGAGGAATCGAGTTGTGCATCAGCACATGCTGGGGAACAGACAAGAAATCCTGTGGTAAAGTATTCTTGGCATACGATACAGGCCTCCAGCGTCCCTTTCGATAGCTGATAGACAATTCCAGGAGAGAAATGCATGCCCACTCTCTAAGAGATTGAACACGTTTAAGGGCAGGGGCTCA
The DNA here is from genome assembly GCA_000827415.1 of Serendipita vermifera MAFF 305830. Classification (NCBI taxonomy): domain Eukaryota; kingdom Fungi; phylum Basidiomycota; class Agaricomycetes; order Sebacinales; family Serendipitaceae; genus Serendipita; species Serendipita vermifera. The sequence goes on along the minus strand of KN824288.1, from coordinate 293,882 downwards.
TTTGGACCGCAAGGGAGCCGAAACTCCGGATCGCCAGTCTCTAGACGCCAGCTGCGATATAATCACACTCTCGACAGTTCATTTGACGCCAGTACCGCCATTCGATCGAAAGTTGCTAACTTGCTGGTTCATTGGTTTGCCTGGTTCGACAGCGAGCCAGAGATGCATTTACCATAGGGGGAGTCTCTGGGCTGACAACGTCGCGGGTTGGGCGATGAACTATATACAAAAGGTCGTAATCCCTGTATGGACTACCCATATACAATCAGGAATACGGGTCTGATAGCATCATTGTCGTATACCACGGTTTCATCGTATAGGAATGTACCTCCAGCGCGAGGTATTCCAAGCACCTACGCACAATGCCCAATGAGGTTTAGAGGTACATATGAAAGAGCATCATATAACGTACGGCGTCATATCCCGCTGGCGGCTCTGTCAAACCATGGTTCTCGTCTGACAATTGTTTCCCGTATCCCGCCACCACACTGGCGAGGGTCAAAGCCCTGTAAGAGCCTCTAGAAATATGCGCATGATTATCTGCCTTTGAAGAAGTTGCAGTGGAATAGATGCCGCGCCCAAAGAGCCCGCCACCTTGATATTTTTCGACTTTGAATGATTCTCGAAGTATTGAACATAATGGGCAGCCATCGAGGATTCCGCAGATTTTTGTCCCTATGTTTGCAAGATCACATTTGCTGAAGGAGCCATGCCAGCGCAGTCGCTCGTTTCCCGGTCGAAAATTCAATCTTGTACAGTGACGCTTGCTTTCGACTTGCGCTCTACACATTCTGTGTTAATATCGACATGACGGTCAATAATAAAATGTTACAAACCTGTAATCGAGGTATGTTGTATTACTCGATTCTGAGGTTATTACGGCGTAGACAGCACGCACAGTAGGCGCCGATGTACTGTGCTTCCATTGGGCCCTTAAGCGAGAGACGACTTAGTATAAGGGTCAGTGGAATGTGGGAAAGTGCGGAAAGAGACGCTGACCATCCTTATACGCCCGGTGATATTGACGAAGGGGTACGAGCGGTGTAGACTGAAGTTGACGTTCAGCGCATTCTATCGAGCAGACGAGAAACCCATTGGTGATCGCAGTGTTGCAGATAATGCATCTCTCGCCTGGCGCAGGAGACAATTGATAAACTATCCCAGGAGAATAGGGCATGGTATCCGTATGATTTCTTATTGTAACCTTAGGCCTTTTGCGACGAAATAAAGTCCGCAGGGACATGTACACCAGGGTTTACTGGGCAGGCAACGTCGTTTCCGCCCAATTGCTGGAGGCCCGGAGAGAGCAGGAGCTAACCTGATGAATGCCGTCAAAATGGAGCCATTGTTGGTGGTTGACACCGAGAGCATGGCTTACCTGCATTCATTGACAGTCTCCTGCTGACAGAGGGTTGGTTGGTGCGCTTAACTACCCGGGTCCATGTTTCGGATGACAAGTTCAATTTATTTAATAACCATCCGTATGACATTGTAAATATACGGTGAATGGTCGAGGTCATAACGCGTTTGACCACCGGTCGGTACCAGATATTGTTTCTCATGACAAAGTATTCATATTTTGTAAATAAAAACTACACGATTATTATAATCTTCAGTCAGGCATGCCATCATAATCAAAGCGATCGACACTCTTGCGCTTTTGACTGGTGGATGCTTGAGGACTACCATAATATCCTCTGTCCATACCCTTTCCATACTTTGCATCATCCGAATAATCATCTGTATCTTGTGCACCTCTGTGGGAATGGTATGTCGGCGGCGAAGGGAAAGGCATTTCGCTTTGGGTGTCAGGACGTTCTAGAGGGTGAACTTCGAGAATGTCTCGTGCAAAGTTTTGGCCTCTTGATGTACATGCGTCTGAGCAGAACATATCGCCTGGGCGTGAGGGTCTCTTTTTGCATAACCAACAAAGTGATGCAGAGGGGCCTGGGCTCCGGTAGTCTCCGCGATGTGGACCTCCCGCCGGAGGATACGAAGTATATTGAGCTGTAGGAGGGTTTGGTTGCAGAGGTTGTTGCTGCTGCTGCTGTTGTTGTTGTTGTTGTGGAAGCGAGGCTGCTTGGCTGTATGACTACGTTAGATACATTGGGGTTCATATGGGAGTAGCGCCTTACTCTTTGTGTTTTCTCCCACAATATTTACTGGGATTTCCGACTGGATCTACCCACACAGGCTTCAAGCAATTCGGGTAGTGACACATGCCTGGCTGGACTGGGGGATGGGATCGTACTGGGTTCTGGTTCCCGTGTGGATAAGCCCCAGGAATATTTGGCGGGTTTCCTTGGGTAGGATTCGTGGAAGGGGGTGATCCTGCTGCTCCCGATTGCTGCCCTTGTCTACAGCTTGATCGTTAGTTTATCCTAGGAATGCAAATGGGGGCACTCACATGCGATGAGAATAGCAGCAGTATTGGCTCTTCGTCCCATTTGCATCGATATGAACCGGCTTTGCACACCCAGGTATGAGACAGAGACTCCCGAGTCTGGTATTGTACGATATGAGGCACATCTGGCATTGATATCTGGGAACTTTTACATACTTTTTATGAGCTACGGAACAGTACTGGCTCGGTTTCCCAGAGGCATCCCTCCAGACTGGCTGGATAACTGCGTTAGATACACTTAGGGGTCATATGGGAGTAGCCCTCACCTTCCCACAGCCCGCAATGAGACAGGTGGGAGCTGCAAAGCGGTTCAATATCCTCCAACGTTATACATTGGGTACAAACAATTTGCTACGATTGGCGCAAGTATGAAGATTGTATTTGTAGTACCAGCGGGTCCGGGTCCGTGTCCAGGGCCAGGAGGCTGATTTGAGCCTGGCGGTCCTTGATGGTGCGTTGGAGGTCTGGATGATCAATGAGAGGCTTGTATTGATGTATCACAGCAATTGTATTTCATCTTACCCTTGTCCTGAGTAGGCATGCGCACATTGCTTGGAACAGAATTGAAACCCGGGAGTGGCGGGGTTCGCCTGGCAGTTCTGAGATACAAAAGAGTCAATCCAATCCTATGTACTTTCTTGGATTCTTACGATACATGGGCTCCTAGCGCCCGCGGGCATTCCTGGGCCTGAGACGTGGTTCATTGGAGGGCCCGTAGAGCCAGGTGGAGAGGTTTGTGAAGCAAATTTATTGATTATTGACCGAATACCAGACATGATTGTTGTCCAGTCGCGTTCCGCCGCCAAGCGCTGGAAGGAAGAGGGAGGCTAAGGTTAATCGGATGGTATCAGAATACTGGGGAACCATTGTACCGGGTCAGTACTGAAGAGAGTCAGAAGCCGTACCAGCGCCTAGCTACCTGCCAGCAGTCGGGCGTACAATGTGGTGGTGGCGAGATCGAAAGAGACGGCGATATTGAGCGATATATCATTCAGTGCCTTTATTTCATGGTAGATGGGCATCTCATACAGCCAGGAGCTATCAACTCCCTGGAATAGCTCGGGGTCCCATGTACACAGCAACCAGCAGCTGTCACTCGGGACCGCAGCAGTAAAGAAAACTAAATATATACTGTTCCTGGCAAATGCCTGTTATTCGGACAAAACGTCTACGCCATATTCCAGCTCGCCAAAGGGTTTCACAATTAGGATATGTATATGATACTGACGCTCATATAATACATCTAGCTAGACTAAATCCTCTTCTCAAATCGACCTTGGGAACTCCCAAGGTGAAAAACTTCCGTCCCCTGTAAACCAAACGAGGCTCTCACTCATCTTTGGGCCCTGCTCCACCCTTTGGGGTGACTCTCCGTGACCTCGGAGGAGGAGGAGTGCCGATAGTGAGCCCCGCCATATGTGGTAACGGACTGGTCCTTCCTGATGGGACATTGGCCCAAGATCCTGAAATACCCGGAGATGCTAATGAACCCATATACCCGGACTGTGCTTGAAGCGAAGCATCAGATCCGTTCAACAGTGGTGATGACGGATGTGCATAAGGATGCATGGATCCTCCAGGCGAAAGTGGTGGTTGCTGCGAGAAAAAACTTGACCCTGGCTTGGGAGTTGCTGGTGCAATGATACCTTCTGGGTTCTTGCGCTTGGAAGAAGGGAGCAGGGAGAGGGCGGGATCCAGGATCCGACGCAAAAGTGAAGATCTTTGAGGGCGGGAACCCATGTTGCTCGTCGACACATTTAGACCGGTAGTGGCGTCCTTGGATTGGGTTGGCAATGCATGGTCGTTCGCGCTTAGCGAAAGGAACAAGAAGAGAGGAATTGCCCATATACAGAGGGCAAAAAAGGTTGCTATCTATCGATAATGTATCAGTCAAGCCATTGGAGGTCTTTCGTGAACCACGTACCTCGCCAAAGCCCCGCTCTTTATCAACGCCATGCAAGCCGCGGTTCTTGCTATAACTGCCTCTGTAACCATAGCTCCTGTTCCTTTGCTTGACATTGTTCGACTCCTTCGAGAAATAGTTAAACCAGAGGAAATGGTCCACGAAGACAAGCAAACAAGAGAGGATAAATATTGGTGACGATAGTGAAATGAGTGGCCAGCGAGGTGTTATGTTTCTTGAGTATACGACGTGGCATATTATCGAAAAAGCAAGATAGAGCGGCGGCAGTGAGTCGAAATAAAGGACGATATGCAACCCAATGATTGCCTGTCACACAATTTAAGGTCATTCGTCAACAAAAACTATCTTTAGACGTACCCAAATGGCTCGTTGACCTATTACTTTGGCCAGACGGGAGTGTTCTTCGATCATTTCTGCTACCCATAGAAGTCCGCTGGCTAGTGCGTAGATGTAAAATGAGCACCAATCTAGGAGGGTCACCCAAACAGAACATACCCAGGCTGAGTGTTACAAAGATGAACGCGACGAGGGCTGCTGCCCAGCTCAATAGGTAGAGTAAACCCATTGCATCAAAGATTTTAGTAGCAGTCTACTCGTACGCTACGTGTTTATTTTATGTCCCCAGAAATTGAGGTCGAGATAATTTATGAAATGAGGTTGCTGGAGATTGGTGGTTATGGACGTGTCCAAAGAGAACTTGGACCCTTGCCACACACTCAACCTCGCCGTCCGACAATGAGTAACCTCGAGAGTATGCATAACATTTGATAAGGAGTATTACCGTCATTCATATCGTTACTCCCGCAGAAACCCTCTTTCAGCTCAAGGTATGCTAGTTCATCTGCACAGTGTCATGACGCCAGACTCAAGATTGGCCCAGTTCACTGCTAAAACCCTCTCAAAGCAATCGAATAAGGCCCTCAAAGATGAAAAGACGGAAAAGAACAAGCTGAAGAAGGTGCAGAGTTTCCTCCGGTCCTCCAGTGGCTACCACACTGACTCGTCAAATCGCTTCTTATCCTATGGACCCATTGTATACTTGACATTATCCTTCGTGATAGGCCCTTGTTCAAGGCAACACGGATGGTGCCCGAATCTATGCCGCTAATGCCATTCGGAAGAAGAACGAGGCGTTGAATCTTCTGCGTCTTGCCAGTAGGATTGACGCGGTGGCTAGTAGGGTTGAGACTGCTGTCACTATGCGATCGGTAAGTGGGTTATCTTCAGGACTTGGTGCGTAGATCTAATCGTTCTCATAGGTCACAGGAAACATGACATCCGTCGTCCGAGGAATGGACAAAGCCATGGAAAGCATGAATTTGGAGCGAATTTCCCTCGTGATGGACAAGTTTGAATCTCAGTTTGCTGATCTCGACGTGCAAACGTCCTATATGGAGGATACAATGCAGTCAACAACGGCGGTTAACACTCCTCAAGATCAAATTGACGAGCTGATGAAACAGGCCGCTGAGGAGGTATGTTTAAATGTCTCCTATTCTTTCCCTTTGTGTTACTAACTGCGCTTTGATAGGCGAATATTGAACTCCAGCACAATCTTGGCGAGCACAATGCTCAACTTCCGGAACCGGTTGGCGAGACAAAGATTAGAGAAGAGAGCGGTGACTTGGCGGAAAGACTAAGGGCTTTACGACCTGCCACGTAATGAATTTCAACTAACACTCCTTTTTGGTGGTCAGTACATTAGTTATTCTAGCTTCAAGTTACTGACTTCCCGCGCTAGTGCCTGGAAACCCGTCTATTCATTGTAATTATGCTATCATTTCACGTGCGGCATTAGAAATTATGCGTTTCGAACCGGATATGACCGACCTATTGTAATCATACACGAAGGTACCGAAACACAGTGATGATGCTCATGGGTCGAGGTTCTCCTTTATTAGCAGCGCCCAGCTTCTCCAACGCCGCCTACGGGTTGTAAAGGAGCTTCAGAGGCGCCTATGGACTTCATTCGACCAGGCTCTTGCGGCACCGAGCCTACGCGTTTGAGTTGGTCGAATCTGGTCAACAAAAGTAATCTCAATACAATGATCGGTCGATCTTTAATCTCGGGGCAAGCCAGGTGGACATATACACAACCGGCGATGCGACGATCCATGTGCTGATCAATAAGAGACAACCGCCACATACAAGGGGCGCGGTTCGTCCCAGATTGCCCATGCCTCACGAAGAACGGCAATTTTCCCGTCGAAAGGGTGTCCACTGAGTTATGACTAGCGTGTAAAGGCTCCTTATCAGAACAACGACATGGAGTCGATTGAAGTTAATTGATTAGATCAAAATAGATATCTTAAGCTGAAATGCATGTGTATAGGCCTCGATAATGGACAATTAGAGCTTGGCACACTTGTCTAAATACTTAGATCCTTAACCTTGGCGGCGACTTCAGAGGTGCCATCCTCTCCATCCTCTGGTTTTGCAGCAGTATCCGAAGAAGCGTCTTGCTCTTCCTGTGGGGTAGAACTTGCCGCAGGTGCCTTGCCCTTTTTGGCTGGGCGCGGAATATCATCATCGGAATCATCATCCCAAGCAGCCTTAATCCTTTCTTCTAGCGTTTTCTGCTTCTCCTCTTTCTTCTTTTCACTCCTCTTTGCGTTCTTCTTCGCACTCTTAGAAACTGGAGCTTGTACGGCACTTGGAGTTTCCAATCTCCCAGATGCGAGAGCCTCTAAACTCCTGGCACCCCCAGATGATGTTGAGGCAACCGGTTTCCCGCCACGCTTGGCCTTGCTTTCGGAGGAGGGCGGAACCCAGCCCACGATATGTCCCTTGGGAAGCGTGTTTTGCTCCGCATTCTGCTGACGTGATCCGCGAAATCGTACTGCGTCTTCTTGTGGTGTAAATCCTGGACGTATTTTGAGTTCTTTACGAACACTGAAGTGAGATCGGAGCGATAGAAACGTCAGAGAGGCATACACGAGAAGGTGAAGAAACGTAACGAAACACTTCTACTTACGTCCCATCGGCACGCCTCGTCGCAGGTACTACACGATCGAGCGTCTTCGGGTCCACCGCGATTCCAGCAGCAGTTGTCTCAGGATTTAGGGGAGGAAGAGTCATGATTCAGTATCACTTAGAATTAGATGTTGAGAAAAATGAGATAGATGCCACTTTGCCTTGGATTGTCGTCGGGGTGAAGGCTAAGAAGAAAGGTGGATGTTACGCTAAACTGGGGCCCATGTAATTAAGAAATGGGAAAGTTGCATAAAATTCATAGTAGCTCAAAGACATGCGTAGCATAAACCCGGTTGCAGTCAACGAATCAGAACGACTTGGTTTAGAATCACTATGATGGTATCCCGTTGCATTTTCTGCGGTGGCGCGCCATGTTCTTCTTCAAAAGTTTCAAACCACTAATATCAAGTGATCAGTCATGAAAACTCCCAAAGGTTCCATTACATACCATTCACAAGTGACTGGAATCTTGCTCTCGACGTGTCTGTCCAATGCGGTCTTGCTGTGAAAGGTGCGAAGACTAATGGATTGTCAAGAAATAGAAGTGCGAATGAGAAATTAGACAAACCATGGCACTGGGGAACCCGGGTTTGGACATGCATATGGCTTCATACCCATATGATCGTGTAAATGAAATTTAAAGCGATCAACTCGTCGCTCATTCTTTTGGCAGGGCCCTGTTCCTTGGAGGAAGGGACAGGTATATCCCAACTCCCTGGATGTTATAGACAGGGCCTCGCATTGTTCCTTTGAAAGCTCTTGTACGCGATATTTAGGGTCAGAAACGATGTCTTGGAGCGCATTTCTGATAGCTTCGTTGTCAGAAGCGAGAGCCAAGGTCATGTTAGAGTCGCTACTTGTTGGAGAAGGCGTATGCCCCTCCTCTTCGAAATCGCTCGCTCCTGCATATTCTAAAGGTGGGTCTGACAAGGGAGCTACGAAGGTAAGCGAGTGGTTCAGGGGAGCGGCAAGCTGTCCATTTACCATCATCATCCTTGGTAGGCACGAATGCGAGTTGGAGCGGGGAAACACCATGCATGTAAGTACCTCCTGAAGACCATTGGGGATCAGCCATTTGAAGTTGTAGATAGAGGCTGGGGGAGCAGGAAAGAATGCTGAAATGCTGGAACAGATCGTAGAGGAAGTTCTTGACGGATAATATCGCAGTAAAATATAAAAGGCCTCTTATACGTTTCCATCGAGCGGTGTAAAAAGGGATGTTATAGTGGTAAACCGTCTGGTCTTACAATGAAACTGAATGCGACCAGGCGGACAAGAAGGCATGACATCCTGGATTTGTGGGGCTTCAAACAAAAACCAGACAAGAAGCGACCAAAAAAAAAGGGGTAGGCTGGTCCACTTGAGTAGCAGCACAGCGAGTAGCGCCAGGAATCTTGAGGGCCACCCTCGGCTTCCTTGTGCGAAGAAAGCTCCCAGAGGATTATTAACGTATTTATTGAGCGAGCGATCTATCAGTATGGTGCCACAAGGCGATTCTGTGCGCCTCCTCTGTCATCGCGATGTATCTTAATCGGCATCAGTGTTTTCAAGCATGAGGCGTGGCCAATTTTCACCAGACACGACTCTGAGAGGTCTGGAAAATGATTACCGATTATGCAGATGGCGACTGTAACGCTTGCAGGGACGAGTAAGACCAGCAAGGCCAGCTGATACGTGAACATGGGGTAGTGAACTTCGTAATAAAGTCACCGTTACTCGTCATGAGCATGCGACGGGTTACCCTAGTCAGCTGCTATGGTGGTGACGTCTCGTGTTTTGATGGATTCAGCGACCAGGCAACACTGCATCAGTCGCCGCAGGTGATTTGAGACACGGGGATAAGGTTCCTCAAGATAGCGCGGATCTAGCACTACAAGTGAGCAGATAGCAATGGTGTGCTAAGCTTCAAACGGCCGACGGATTCCTACGCCGATATGACGATGGAAGCTGCGTTTGAGCGATGAACGAGATGCCTCTAATATCTCAGTTCGCTGTATCGGCGATGCTTTCATTCGCCCAGCCTCAGTTACGCAAAAATAATGAAACAGATAGATGATCGTATAATATCATGATTCTGGAAAGATTGCAAGAGTATCTGATGATCGATAAGCCGTGTAGACAGTTTTCCTGGCTGAAGTCCGAGGCTAAAACGAAATCGGGACATAAGAGCGAAAAAAAGGTCAAATCGGAGTATGAGAGCGTTTCCAGTATCCTTGGACCTTTGTAATGAGAAAGTAATCGAGAATTCTGGGATGGGACGTAGGCAGAATGATCAAGTAGAGTGAGATCTCCAGATCCAGGTTCCTTGTCTTGATTCATGTGTATAAGGTCTGAGAAGCCACGTCACGAGTAATCAGTCCAGCGTTGCAGGTGTCGAGGGAGGGTCCAACTTACAAAACGTGTTGCGCCTAACTGCAAGCCGCTACCCATCAAGACAAGAAAATGGTGATAAAGCATCGATCTTGTCGGTAAGATGTTTGGGTTTCCATCCTGTTTTCAGTGAGTGTGGTTCCACTTAGTCTCCTTCCAGCGTGACCCGGCCAGGATCGTGTTTGGAAATGTAAATGGTGGTACTCACGTCTCTATATATGTTGTCATCGGTTATACAAGTCTACATCCTTCTTTTTATGGCTTGAATGAATGGTTTATTCACAAGAATCGAGGCAAACACGACGCACCTAAACCCATCTCATGACTCTACAATATCTCGGCGAGCTCCCAGACCCCAGAAAACTGTCAAAACATGGCATAGATCTCATTAACTGGTATATTCAAGTGCCCATAAGCAAGGAAATATCCCTTCGGCGGCATAATACCATTTAGGACCCAACCGCACCACAACGACGAGGAAGACGCGAACCCGTACACCCAGCGCAGGCAACAAGAGACGACTGGTACGGGAGAAGAGGACGACGAATACGGCGAATCGCGTGGTCCCTTTGCTGATCCCCACGGAAATGGTGGAGCTGGCGGACGACATGGAGGGTACGGGAACGCATCCATTGGTAGATCAGGACGTCCATCTATGGATAACTATGGCGCCTTTAGCAATCCGAGCCCCAGGATATGGTGGTGGCGGATGGTCGCAGGAGGTCTCCTAACCAGGCTTCTAATAGACAAATTCCGAGCATTTCCGCGAATTATGGAGATAAATGAGAAGGAATAGGTTTGACGGCTATCCCTTTGGCTACATTCTTCTTGCTACTGAGGGCACTATTTGACTAGGAGGTTGACCCGGCGAGCGTAGAATATCCGGATTTGGGGAAGGTTCCTTGGCGGCATTACCTTCGATTCGTGTGGCCTCTTTACTCGTCGGAGTCTTCATTCCCCCGCTGTTCCACGGTACACTCCATTGGACAGCACTGTCCCCTTCGCAGGTGGGTAATCAGAGAGGAGCCTTTTAGTTCACTGATAGAGGACCAACTTGGTCGCTGAGGTCTTCACAATATTGGTTATAGGGGCATCACCATGCCCTGCTTTCCATTGTGATGGAAAGGCTGCCTTGTTATTTCTATGACCTTGTGGAGAACCTGCATACGTGGTCGTGGAAGGGGATTAACATATATCAGGAAAGTTTAAGCTTGACCAGGAGCCAATATTGACAGGGTGATAACTGCTACATCAGTTCCCACAAGTCGACACGAATTTCAGCGGTTGACTTAAAAGCTAATTTCAAAATCTAAGTTCACCCGAACAACCCTGGTGAACAGCAGCGATCTATTACGAAACATTCCCTCCTCCTGTATTAAGTGTATGGAAGATGTTTGGGGTTCATTTCACTGTCTCGCGCCACCTCTGAAGCAATCTAAACTGTATAATGCTGAGCGCCGCCCTACAGCGACGATAAAGCGCTTCAAACTACAAGAGATGCCGGTGTAATCTATTTTATTTCACTTTTCCACTATCGCCAAATCATGTGCTCGCCCAGAGGTTGGCTCGCGACAACTATTGTTTTATTGACGTGATAAGAACCCGAAAAGACATGGGAGAAAGTCATGTGGGTAAGGCATTTAGAATGGCCAGGAGAGCCTTTCTTGCGCCGTCACAGTGGCCCATCGCACGTCCACTAGACGGGATATTAGCGTACTGGGTAGTTTGCAGCAGTTTGATCGGTGCTGAATCCACAAATCCCCAAACGTTGACGTTGACGTTGACGCTTCTAACTCATCTCCTTGCAGTGATAGGAACCGGTTAATCACGAGGGACGCCCCATCTCAGCTCATCGGGCCTGCTGTCCGAATACTATGTCTGGTACTATTAAAGCGCCATCCTCTTGATAATGCTTGTAACAACGAAGTCTAGAGTAATTGTGTGCAGAGCACGACTCGCCCACCAATCGATTCCCCTCGGCGCGACTGCCTTTGTTCCCAGGCTCCACAAGATCACAGATCGACATTAGACCCAAAATATGATCGTCTTTTGCGTGCGTGGAGCAAAGCGGTTCCTTCTCGAATGGACAGTCCAAATGTGCCTGCCGCTTTTCGCCTTCTGAGTACTCTGGTTGAGGAAGGACAGGGAATCATCCTATCGAATGAACCAATTTGCGAAATATTTACAGAGAAGAATCGTTTTCCTTCAGCTGCCGGAGCAATGACGAAGTGGCGGTCAATGAGTCCATAAAGAGCCAAGAGATTCTGGTGGGCAGAAAGCACGCCTTCGATTACTAGAATCCTTCGGGAAGAGTCGAACCGGATTTTTGTCAACCGCACGCCTTTTGCTTTAGGTGTAAGTTTTTTGTACTCTCCGTATGGCAGAGCATAGCGTCTCAACAACCTCCCTATGGTTACGAACTTCCATTTATAGTGTAAGTCAATTATTGTCGGTGTCTACCAGTTACTCATACGCCAGATGTCCGACACCCAGTCGCCTTCAGATGGACCTAGATTGTGGTGTCGTCTGTCCATTTTTTTTTGGTCTTGATATCGATCAGTCCAACCAAGGAAAGGTCTCGACCATCAAGGATTGGACAGAAGGCGGCGGGCTACTCAAAGGCGCAACAATGGGGATTCGGGGGAGCGGTGCTCGAATTTTCGAGGTGACGCCTTGATCCCTCTCTTCATCCTTACCATTGCCTGAATCGTCAATACTCATCAGGTGCCGACGCAACGATAGCCTTCCTGGTGGGAATGCAAATGCGACAACTTTAACAGTTTCGGAAGTTCGGACGCAAACAGCAAACAAAGGGGCAGCCGCGATATATTGTGTAATGGAAACGAGTGACATTGGAGTTGGGGGTTATATTCGATGATATTTTGATGGTTACGAGAAATCTCTCTTCGCGATGCCATGCTCCAGCCTGTAGTTCATCTCGAGCGCCAGTTGAAACGAAGTCTATCTCAAAAATCTCTAAAGTGGAAAGGCCTAAAGGTGCTAGTTTTACCGAAATGCAACTCCAAGTCGGCCGTGGGCGTCATAAAGGCATCGCAATCACAGTAGCAACCTGCTAAGCTCGGAAACCTCGTTTCGTTACATTGGTGGGTGTCGTTTAACCCCGTGGAATGCGATGTCTCTTCGGGTATTGGGTATTGAACTGAAGCATCCGTTGACGGCTGGGGATAGATTTGTGATTGGTTTGTTACTCTGGAGTCAAGAGCTGTGGTAACATTCGCTTGAGATATTACGGGTCCTTGCACATGGGTATGAAGTGGGCCGTCTAGAATTTTCATGTCAACATCCACATTAGGTACGGATTAGGCAACGACCAAAGCTGCAGAAAATAGTCGAGCACACCTTTGGTTCCTACGGTGCTTGTGGCATGTGTGCTGTCTGTTGAGGCCTCAGAACTGTCCGAAGGATGTAGTTGATGACCTGAAAGTCCGGTCGTTGGCTGCATTGCCAGTGAACTGACTTCTGAGGTATCATTTGAGCTTTTCTGTGCGCACATGGAGATCAGACGGGGAGGAAGAGGCACCGGCTGCAGAAATATGGTCAGAGGGAGGGTTTTAAGTCCCATCCGAGACACTGGTTCCGCCTACCGATTAAATTATTCACGATGGACATTATTGTCTTCAATCGAGGCTTTTACAGGTCCGTACCACATCTCATTTCCTTGTACTTCATTTCCCGAACTCCACCCCCCTTCGCCACGCGAGACACGGGGTTTCGTTAATACCTTAACTCAGGTGAATCTAATAACATAACAGATTCCATTGTGCTCGGCCCTTTGCAGACAGAAATGGCCCTAGTCTATACTTTTATTCCTAAGCGTTCCGGTTTGTTGATTATTTCAATGATAATGATAACTCTCTTTGTTCGTTAGATCCTGTTTCCTACTTGCCAATCATTCAGGACTTGGATTTATCGATGTGGCTTCAAAGCGGCAAGTTTGATCATATCATCCACCCAAAGGATTTTCCAGGAATCGCGACATCCTGACAGTATTGATAGTCGCACGTCCTTGGCGTCCTGATCCTATCCACGCAATATCTCATTCCAACTGCCTTCGATCTCATCTCCCGCCTTCGGCGCTACACTCAGTTATGCAAGTCATCAGAACTGGGCCGGCGAGCCACCGGGTAAACGGCCTTGCATTAAAAACCAGTCTATATGCCGTATACAGTTGTTGTTGTTTTCTAGATTTGGGAGGAATCAGAAGATGGCAAATACTACATCTAATTTGAAACTACAATTGCAATTCAATAACCAAGCTTGTTAGAGCCCTCTTTGGCGAGTATAAGTCCTTCCTATCGTGGAATCACCGTTACCACGATAGCTCCCCATGCCCTCCTCATCATGGCCCTCGAGAACGTGATGCAATCTAGGGTTGGCCCACGAGGTGATGCTAGGTAAAATACCCGTCACCTTTGGTGAGCCTCTCCTTATTTCATCGTTAATCGGACTTCTCGCCGCCGGTGAAAGGGAGCTTTCCACGCGCCTGGTACCAGACCTAGAGGGAATTCTTCTAGGTGGTGACGAGCTCAGAGCATTCGGTAGCTGAGCGGCTGATGTGGTAGGTGTCCCACCAATGGGGGTAGATGCGCCAGTCGCGACGTCTGCCTGCCCTGACGGCATAGCTTCGTCAGGCAACTCCTTGGTCCGGAGCTGGTCCGATGCAGTGGCATATCGGAAACTCTGCACTTTGCGACTTATACTCTGTAACACAGAGTCTCTGTTCAACCACGGCGCAACTGACCCAGCTGCTGATGCGGTAGAATCTCTTACACCACTTTCCATGCTTGGGGAGCTGAGTGCAAGTCCGGCTGGGGTCACCATCCGATTGAGCGGTGGACCGTGAGCGATGAAGTTGGAATGTATGGAGGAATCAGAGAGACCTCTGGGCCGTAAGGTTCTTTGCAGCAAATTCGAGGGGAACCCATCTTCCTCGTCATCCTCGTCATCTACGGCATGCTGATCGACCATGGCATCAACAATGCGAGACATGCGCCGGGAATGTCCTGCATTGTCTCCGCCAGCAGTAGGTCCAACACGTTGGCTTCTAATCTGGTCTAATCTTGACGAACCGGTCCCTGTCCTCGGAGGAGGCATCATCGGGGGGTCTCTTTGCCTGTCCACGGACATTTGTTTCACAGGTCCACCAGAGGATCCGGCAAATATTCCTCGCAACTGCGGCCGCGTCTGGGATAGCGGAGATGGGGAATGTCGCTCCGTGGCAACCGGAATAGAAATACCGGGAGTTGGAGTTGTAGATATTGCACGTCGAATACCAGAATTGGTAAATTCAACATTGACTGTCGTGGTTGACGCAGAGATGGCCGGTGCTAGCTTCGGTGCGATTCGAGGCGGTTGGAGCCGACCCCTGGATCCACTAGCCCTCATTAATCCTGGACTAAGGCTGGGAGTAGGCCCTTTAATATCTGGGGTATCGCTTGATGGCGCTGCCCATAATTTCGAGAGCGGCGCGATCCAGCCGCCAAGCGTGCCAACAGACTTGAGAGCAGCCCTTCCTTTTCCATCTTCTGAATCCATTGCCTCATCTCGGAGCTTGGTTGCGACTTGAGGGTTTAGCACAACTTCATTGACCGTGGCCCGCAACGACCCTATCTCCTGAAACAGTTCTGAATATAGCTTCAGGAGCGCCCTGAACTCCTTCCTCGAGATGAGTGTAGTCGACCGTTCATCCTCCAGAATCACGCGGAAGTGAGAACGTAAGCCAGTGACTTCGTTCAAAATCCCACTGATAGTTGTCCTGGAAAGGTGGCCAACATCGGCACCCGCCAAATGTTGCCGTTTAAGTCGGTTGGTCAAGGTTCTCACATCGGCTTGGGCAATCCGATGAAGCAAGGAGTTGACCTTCTCCATTAGAATAGAAAACTGAGAGACGCGACCCTCCTGTAGTGATGAAGTCTCGGAATGCGTGCCGGAGGGGGTATGTTCATCTAGCATAGACGGTAGGTTCGGTGACGATGGAAGAATGAACACAGGATCGGTTTGTGTTCCGGTTGACCTGGTTAATAGCAGTAACTGCTTCCGCCGGCCCTTGGGAGGTGAACCGATGCCACCGTCTCGTTGTGCCGTGGGTTCTACTTCAATGCTGTAATTAGATTGCCGACTGAGCGAGGTTCTTCTGCTGGCAATGGCAGATGCCGAAGGGGATGGTGGTACTGCATCAGTGTCCTGCGATGATGCGGTTTCGCCCTGTTATAGCTTTATGAGGTGATTGTGCCATGTTCGAATGAGACGGACCTACCAACTGTTTCTCGTCGCCCTTTTCACTTGGGGAGTTTCGTGCGTAATTAACGGGCGTCCTTGGAGGATGTGGATAACTTGTTCTTCTAACCCTGGTTGCAGCCAAGCGAGGAGACAAATAACCATCAACCCTGGGAGGGGATAGTGGGAGTGGCGCAGATGAAGTTGAGGCCCAACTCTCTTTTGACCGATGACCATAGTTCAATACACTCGCCCGTACAGGGTAGAATTGTAGCCCTTCTTGATGTAAGTCCTGGTTTGGCGATACGGCCGCACGTTGCTCTTCTAGCTCCTCCCGTAAAGCACGAATGTCCTCCCTACTGTTGGTTAACAAGTTTTGAAGCTCCGCGTTATCGTGCTTTAGGGCCTCATTCTCTGAGACAAGGGATTCCAGTACTCGACTGAATTCGGCGTCTTCAGGATGCGAAGTCTGCGATACAGCAACTTGCAATGCATCCAATCTTAGACGTGCATCTCGTATTATTTCGTCGGAAAGTTCTGCTTTTGAAAGTCGCCGAGTTTCTCGCTCCTCTCTCATATTGTACAAATCAGCCTGAAGCCTGTCTATCCCAACAGGCACTGGTAAGTATCGATTCCCATACTTGTATTTGTGGTACTTACTGCACTTTTCTGTTAATGCAGAAACTCTAGCTTCTGCCGATCTCGCTCTGGAGGCCTCTGCCTTTCGTTCCTCCTTCAGATCGTCACGTTCCTGTTCCAACGAATGGATTCTTGCCTCCCACCCTACCGACCTCATACTTTGCGCGGAGAGTTTGGCAATGGTTCCCCTTGCTTCTTGTACTTCGTTAAGCAGGGTCCGGTTCGAGCTGTCTGCAACCTCGAGGTTGAGCATTGTTTGCATGAGTCGCTTCTCCATGGCGTTGCTTTCCTTAACCAAGTGCGACATCTTGGCAACAAGCTGGTTATTCGCAGCGGTCAGTGTCGCGACCTTGTCTCGGGAATCCGAATAGAGCTGAGCGGTACGCCCGTTGGCTGCAAGAGCAGCCTGTTGTGTCCTTACATAGGTTTCGTGTCGATGAAGAAGAGCCTGGCCGACTTCTGCCCTTTATGTGTGAGCGTTGTATTTCGCATGGTACGTTGAGGGGATTCGCTTGCTCACCGGCACTGAGAACCAGCTCCTTTTCGAGTTTATGACTTGCTTCCCTCCATGACTGAAGCGCTTCACAATCTTCTCGCCCACAGCAACAAACGAGTTCCAACGGCGTAGTGGCGCGACTTGTAAAGTTCCGAAGAGTATTGAGCGCGTTGGTCAAGTCATCGTCAAAGTGTAAAATATTTTCTGTGCTATTTGCGAGACTTCTAAATGGCGATTCTGGGGTCTGCGGTCTTGATGAAGTTGGGGTTACCCTGTCCATGCGGTGGCGGAAGGGATCAAGTATAGACTTCACAGACAACAGGTCACAGTTTACGTTTCAAACGAGTAGAATACACGAAGAAATGATATAAAGTAGCGTGATACGTATACAAGTCAAGCAGCCTAAGGAAGCGAGAGCAGGAACAGTCCTCTACCAAGAATTCACTCTATAATTCGAGTAATCATCTCCACCATATATTGAAGGAGTTGGTTTGCCCCAGACCTGGATGGGAACTGGTGCAGCGTCAGCATGCCACGCATTTGCATGTCGTCGAGCAAGGCCAGGTGAACCCGTCCGGCATGCTGTTGTCCAATCGTTTCAAGAGTACCAATCGTGGAATTGGATCCATTCAAGCGACTCGACGGCATTTGCTGATAAACGGCATCCAGCATGGACGCACGGAAGATAACTCCCACTGCCGCAAGGATTGCAGGGTTGGCCACGTTGGAAAAGGCGTCGATCACCCGCTCCTGGATACTTTCGTAGCTAAAGGAAAAGCAAAGTATGTTAGAGGACCACGATAGGTGCACAAGGAACGGATACCCACATTTGAGAGATGGTTTCGGGATAAACAGTAGCCATATCAGCGAGGAGAGAGAATAGCATCTCTCGTTCAGGGTTGGCTGTTGCACTATTGAGCATAGTGCCGAGGAATGTTGCGACCAGTAGTGCAGCATTACTGTCTTGGATTCCCAGTGCCTGCAAAGGGATTCTTGCCGCTCCCGAGTCCTCACTATCCGTGCTTCTTGACGAATTGTCTAGCCAAGCACTGCCAGCCCCCGCCTCCCGTAGTATAAGCTGGAAACTGCTTACTGTAGGGGTTGTAGGGATGAGGGCGAGGAAGTAACCCAGAACTTCCGGCGATATTGTGCGCTCCGCCCGAGGGATACTCAATGGGGGAGGAGCTGTCCGCGTAGCCAGTCGAAGAAGTGTTCCCAGCAGAGACGTGGTTGTTTGTTGTACTTGGAGTTGCGAGTGTCGTAAGCCACGGAAAACAATCGAAGCCAACGTGAAAGAGAAGCTGTTCTCGAAAGAAAGGCCGACAAACTCGTCGATCTGGATTGCGGCATCGTCCAATGGCCCACGAGACTCGAGGAGGTAGGTGGAAAGTGTCTGATCACCAAAAGCGCCTTGCTCGTCGAGAGTCGCGACGGATGCTTCTAGAAGGGCAGCAGCTTCCGCAAAGAACGCGACATGCCCATACTCCATTAATGCAATGGCAAGCCAGACGATTTGAGAGAGATATCTCCCGTTTCGCGGAGTCGCGGGCACAACTTTCGTGATACATCTAAGAATGCCAACAGCTGTAGAGGTATCGGTATCTACGGAGCTTGCAAGTGCATTCTTGAATGCCACCAGGATTTGATACAGTAGATCGTCGTCCACGTCTGAGGTAGCCAAAACGCCCATGACGACGAATGCCCGGGGTTGTATATAGCTGACGTGAAAGGCCGTCGAGATGATTAGACTCATCCAGCGAGCTCTCCAAACATTGATCAGGTTAGAGCCAGCTATTTCAATAGTAAGATGGCGGACAAGAAGGACGACGAAAACAAAAACTTACTGGATGACTGGGCCCCCAGAACGAGCACTTTATTCAAATAGAGTGACAGCTCCTCCAAGGCATTGACCGAAAGCGTATCCACTGTAGTATCTATAAGACTGTAATCGCGGCTTGGCCCGGTTGAGACGAGACCAAACAATGCCAATACTGTTGGATCATGTGCTTCTTCCAAGAGCAGTTTGAGCTTTGGTCCGACGGTAGGGTCATCGACTTTGCTAACATACAGAGACTGGAGGAGGTTGATGGCCATGCCATGGATGGTGGTCCGCATTAATACGGGACCAGACCCAGCTAGCAGTGTGATTAAATGCACGGTTTCGGAAACGAAAAGCTGATTGTGTGCATGGTTCCGACTGTTGTAGCCGGAATATAGGGCCAAACGAGCGATTGCGGCCACTTCATTCCACGCATTATTTGCTGTGAGGGCTTGTGATGGCCGTAAATTGGTTTTCCCGATTGCCTAGATGCCTTTAGCTCAGTGAACGACCTCGGGCAATCACACTATCTTACCTTGCGCAATTTAGAAAGAATCTTTCCTCGTACACTTATTGAAGAAATGACGACGATGGTATCGGCCACAGATTCACACCTTCTTGACCCAAGGCCACCATCAGTAGCTGCTCTGACAAGCTCGTCAAGGGCGATAGAAATCGCTCCTGGCTCCAAATGCGCGATTTCTGCCCAAATAGTTTTGTGGAAGACGGGTACGAGCTACAAAGGGCAGGTGTCATCAATATTGTGAAGAACATGCGCCACAGAAAGGGCCGCACCTCTAAGTCGTTGACCAACAGCTCGATCAAGATCCTAAAGGTCTCGCGCAGTCTTCCACCCGAGTTATGACCATGTGAGTTTGTCAGGTCGGGGAATGTAGATAGGTTCTTAATCCACGGGGTAAGGTAATAAATACAAGCCGCCTTGTGTGAAGCGGATGATTTATGGAAACCTCTTGCAAACTCCGTAATGACATCAAACGTCAGAGTCGGTGAGTGTACAGCCAACTTGTCACTAATATGTGTGGCAAGTGCGAGAGGATTTGCGGGAACGAAACCACCTATAGAATCATGAGCATCAGAACGGAATCGCTCTAATCAGCCCACCGTCGATAGGAATGGTCTTGGAATCATCGTAGTGTAGTGAGTGCGCAACAGCACAAGCTAGATCATATGCCGTTGACCGAAGGGCCTCGTCTTCCACGCCGAGATTAAGCAAAGAAACGTTTAGCAAGGTAGCTGAAATTTCGTCTTGAGAATATGTTCGTTCATAAGATTGCACATTTTCAGCCCGTAGCCTCCCTTTAGCTGTGCGAATCGCCTGGTGAAAAGTAATCAGTAAACAAATGCCGCGAGTTTTAAGGTGACATCACCGACATGCACGATCGAATCCCTTTCCGGAGATGAGAAATACAGAGCGCCACCATACCGACTTCTTCTGAGAATAAACTCGTTTGCCTCGTGGCCAGTTGAAACATTGTACACATCGCCTATATCCCCGAGTAAGATGATTTCATTGACATGGCATTCAAGACCAGGCCAGATAGGTTGCGAGCGATGCTGCAACCTGTGTTAATCCCGATGCAAAAGCTGGAACTCGAAAGTCATACCGTCAAAATTCGGATATGGGTTTCACAAACGGACAATGAAATTGGCAGGCGCATTCCGTGACGAGATTGCTGAGCGACTGGGCTATAGGAAACAGCCCTTTCGGATTCAAGAGACACTGGGAACATGTGAGCAATCGGATACAACAACAATCTCCTTGGGACTTACTTGCATGTGACATTCCCTGTGCTGTTACAGCTGGAATGTGGCGCTTAAGAACCTCTAAAGACGCTATTGAGTGAACCGATTTGGCGATGGGAGTAGTCGCTGTTATGTGGTACAGTTTTCGTAGGAATTTCAGGGCGGCATTATTTGCGTTCAAAATAAATGCACGTTGAAAGCCTTGCACGAAGTCTTGTGGACATCGTTCAAAGAATACCTTAAGCCACAGAATGGGAATTTCCGAGGAGCTCGTGAACCCAGTACAATCGATTACAACGTCAAAGGCGCCTGTCCTGGATGCCAGAGTCTGAAACGAGGTCAGAAGACGCGTGGTGCTTGAGCAAAAAGCTACCTTAAAAATGTGCATGATCAGCACGTCCAGCTCAACGCTCTCCACCTTGACACGATTCAGAAGAAACGCGTAGACCGGGGAAACATCCTAAAAAAAACCGTCAGGAAAGCGAATTTAAAGGGAAAGTTACTCGTACTGGTGGCGTTGGAAGAGGAGCGAAGAGCTCTTTGACATGGTCTACCGGCCGATGCTCGTGGGTGTGCATAAACTCTTGATATAACATATGCTGTGCCGCAATCTCTTTGGAGGGCGGCGAGATGATAACCGGCTGGCCCATTTCTACGAGGGTAGAACAAAGATTGTCCCAAGTTTGTTTGCCCGTTTGGATACCCTCCTCTTCGGCATTGACTCGAGAAAAGCTGAGGAGCTCCTTTCCCACTTTATCTGCCGAAAGGTGAAAGAATCGATGTAGCACTATAGAATCAGCTTCGTCGTAGGAGGCCCCATGCCATTCTTCAGGCTCGTCCACGTCATACTCAGGAAGTGTCTGGAGAATCATAAGAGATTGGTCATATAGTACCGTAGTTCTACTCACCACAACTTCGGACAGGAAATGGGTCACGGACAGGATGTTATCCTCCAAGAAGGTATTTAACACCATCATAAACTGAACCTTGCCAAAAAGCACGTTATTGGCAAGATTCTGAATGATTTTGGTGATTAGTAGCAATCCTTTGCGAATCGAGGGGTCGTAAGAAAGGTCAACCGTCTCCGGTGTCACAATCGCAGGGCAAATAAACCTGTACATTTGCACATTCAGTAACTTCATTACTCAGTGATATACTACTTACCGTAAGAAGAGGAAGCCGCCGACGGCGGAGTATTTACTCTCCACCCATTGCGATGATCTGTCCAGATGTCAAGCTTAGTACATGTGCCGACTGATTCTACTTACACCCGATCGGCAATATATGCACATACTTCTCGACAGAGACTAGTAGTACGTCGTTAGTATCATTTTCAGTAACCGAAAGCTAAGCATATACTGACGGGGGCAGCATGGTTGCTGAAGAGGTAATGACGTCTAAAAACATTTGTGCCATCCGCTTGATATTATTGAGATTGTCCTCAAGATCTGCTTCGTTCATCTTTGAGGGGTCTAGGTCGTAACGCCGCTCAACTGGGTAATGACCCATTTCTTCCAAGAGAGGTGCGAGGATGGCTCGAAGATAATTGTATCCTTGCACCCTCGCGACACTGGCAAGCAGTCGAGCGCACATTGTGTTTGCCCGAAATAGGTCTGTTGGGCTATCTATGCAAAGGTTGGTATGGGATCCCAAGTTTCCCGAAGAACGCACCTGTGCGGCTGATTTCCTTGTCGATGACCGCCTTGAGAAGGGCAAGAAGACCCGTGCGGGTATCGAAAATATTGATCATGACTGGAAGCATGACGTCGATTTCGCTAACGGGACAGGTTTCGCATATGGCTAAAGCCAGTAGAATATCTCCTCTAACCATCTGAAACCGTGCATT
Organism: Serendipita vermifera MAFF 305830; assembly: GCA_000827415.1. NCBI lineage: Eukaryota > Fungi > Basidiomycota > Agaricomycetes > Sebacinales > Serendipitaceae > Serendipita > Serendipita vermifera. Next base: position 271,410 of record KN824288.1, on the reverse strand, counting down.
GGTATCTATGGATGAATATGACCGACTCACTCACCTCGCATAGTCTTCGTTGTTTTGGTTGGGTGGTAATCGCTTCGACGCCGTCGAAACGTCCGCCAAGTCGAAGAACACGAGTAAAGATCAAAAGGAAAGTGCCTCGCAGTTTACTATCGTCATGGTATCCGTAGATAAGACAGTGTTTCAGGCCAATATCCATGTTTGCCATTAGCATGTTGGATATTCCCGCAATCGCTTGTTCTCTGATGTTGCCCTGGTCCTTTGTTAGAGTCCCGCCAAGTCGACTTCGCAAGGAGCCCATCTCACTGAGGGAGTCCTAATGCAAGATCAATCGATCGTCGAAATGAGTAGAAGAAGTGGTTACCTCAGTGGCCACTGCCTTTTCTAGCGCTCCCACAAAGAAATTCAAATATTTGGTGAATAGGCGAGAGATCGCTAAGCCTGACTCCGCCCCAGTGGAACCATCCAAGGCCTGAAGTTTGAGCCTATCCAGGAGAGTAGCGGCCGTCTGGACGCAAGCACAATCCAGCTCTACTTGCTTTTTGGCAAGCAGCTCCTTCTCGTTGGAGGACCACTCGCTCTATAGACATCTTTGTTAGCAGTTGCTACGCGAATAACTGAGCTCGTTACTCACTGATGTGACAGTTACCCATTGGTGTATACTGTCCAACAACGAGTTGCGCACGATAGCTCCCTTCTTCACCACAAGGATATCGGGCTTGGAGAACAAGGAGTGACATAGTGAGCAGAATTTCGTCTTGACGCGAATGGTGTCCAAGGTATTTGGCCACGAGTTCAAGAAGCCCGCGAGCTGCAGGATGATGTGACTCATATCTACATTGATATGCGCCGAATCTACCACATTTTCAACGCGGTCGACCAGGAGCTTGAGAACGGAGATTGTCTGGCGGGGTTGTTATGTCGAGACAACTTCTCAATGACGCAACAAACCTGATCTGCCAATATTTGGGTATTGACCGGGTTCCAGTCCGGGATTCGTCGCTCCAGCAATCTGGTAAGAACGCTAACGAACGACGGCAATAAGTAAAGGAGGTAGATTGCAGGGTTCCGCGTACCTGTCCAACTGAAGCACAATCATGGAGAAGAGCTGCAATTGTGACTCGCTACCAAGGGCTTCTTTTGCCGTTTCCCGTACGCCTAGGTTCTCGTGGACCAGTAGATCGATCAGAGACGCTATGAATTCTCTCATGAGCGCGTCATAGTCTGTCTGTGTCTTGAAACGCTCTGGTAAATCTTCGCTTGCGAACCAAGAAGCGAGGGTGGCAAAAACAATCGGCGTCTTGGGATATACGGATCTATCCATGAAGTTACCTCCACAGTAGGATGCAAGAAATAAGGTGTAGTTTTGCCATTCGATCTTTTTCTCCTGTGATCCCGAATCAACATCTACAATTGATCGCGCACAACACAGGTGTAATGCTTACCTCAGTAATGATATGCCCCGGCGTCGCCATAGCTTTCGTATAAGCAGTGTTAATACTGATCCAAAACCCGTAGCATTCTGCCCATCCTGCGGCCTGCGCAATGTTTGGTTTGGATCCTTGACGTAGCAGACTCCGTATTCGTCGCTGGAATGATATTCGACCTGAAATGAGGTTATAGTTGTTATAAGAGGCAATGATATATTGAACTTGCCTAGGACTGGAGTCTTGGGGTCGCCAATCGCTTCCATCAGCGCCCTAGCTTTATCCTCCTCGTCACTCTTGGCAAAGACCTGGGTAGGCATCTTGGGCTTTGGTACTTGACGGAGATTCATGGTTCGAACGGCTCTTGAAGCCAAAACAGATATATCCATCTGAGCCGTGGGCAAGGTAGTGAAGCAAGCCGTGGCAACAGCCAGTCGCATTTGAACGATGCCGTCGTTAGACCAGACAGCAGAGTTCACGTCCAGGAGCTATCAAGGCTTTCAATCAAACGTTCATAAATGGCTTGATTTAACACTCACACCCAGCTCCAAATTATAAAGAACCATGTTTGTGAGGGAAAGGTAAGCACGTAATTGCTCTGTATTGTCCCGAGACATCATGGCCCCGATAGAAGTAGCCACAAGAAGTCCTAATCTATATCATCGATGTCAGCGGTCCGTTAGCTGCATCAAGCGATTATTACTCACCCGAGTCTGTGAATGTGCTGACGAGCAACAGGAAATAGGGGGTCCTCCGAATACATCGCCATCACAGTGCTCGCGAGAGTGTGGATTGTCTTGGCTACGATGGCCTGGATCGTGGCATCCTGATGTGGCGAAAGCATTACAATAACCTCCTTCATGACCTCTGTCTCGGAACGCTCCTCCATCTCTTGGAAATAGAACATAGGGTCCAGCCGGTAGAGAGTAAGCAAGGTAAGGAGCAACAAATTACTGTCACTGTAGAAATCGGTCCCGTATTTCTTAGCCGTAGGCCGCGCCGACTTGCCATGTAGATGGCGACTTGAAGGATCGTTGTGATGTTTGTGAAGGATACCCAGAAATAGGACCCGCAATCTAGTCGCGAAGACGCTATATAAGGGATCGATGGGTGGTTGGGCATGGAACTTTTTGGATTCTGACACAAGTGTCACGAGGCATCTAACGACGCAGGTTTTGACGGCATCTGATTCCGAGTTTAGGCATGTTAGCAGCACGTTCTTGGAAACTTCGTAAGGGTTGAAACGATAGATGACGACAAGAACGTCGGCATAGAGGTTCACATCGATCGGCTCGTGGGATTCATAAAAGGGTTTGAATGGCTGAGGAGGAGACATGATGCGACTCTGGGCATGACTTTAGATAATTGGATAAACTAAAGACGATGAATGTACATACCCGCAGCTCATCCGCCAGATCAGGGGCGAGAGCTCGAAGCGTAGCATGTCCGACTGTGACTGGAAGATGAATGGCGGCCTTGCATAGGTCCAGATAGCAAACCATGGCTATATCAGATTGCTTGGCGTCCCGATTCAGCAACGTGGAGGAAACGGTGGACAGGAAGGAGTTTGACTGTAGAGAGATGAGGTTATTGCAAATTCACGATGGGATTACATACCCTTTGCCCGCTCGTATACCCAGTCATCGCTTCCTCCGACTGTTGTAATCTCTCCGGGCTGGTCGCGAGCAATGCGGTCAAAGTCGGCCAGATGATACGCCGGTTGGCACTCAATGAGCCAGGTTCTTGCATCATTTGATAAAGTGTATCGAACACTCTTTCTGGAGCACCTTCGAGCTTTCGGTGAGAGACGATGGTTTCTCCAAATTGTTCGGGAAACCCGCCAATCCAATTCCAGACGGCGTTCCTGAGAGAAAGCGAAATTGAAGATTGAGCCTCGCGTTTCATGCTGACGAGGAGCGATGAGAGCTCTTGGAAGAGTTGTACCAATCGCATTTGGTCCATAGCACAGTATGAAAGTAGCTTCATGTCGGTGTTGTCTTGTAATTCTTCTGATCCACTTGCAAAATGATGGATCTTTTGTCGTATACGTGCGAAGACCACGGGCCAATTCGACGCTGAGATGTAGTAGATGATTTTGTTGATGTATTTCGAGATGAGTGCGTTGACCGATGCCACTGTGGATGCCAACATAGGTGAGTTGAACGTGACCACCTTGCCGGTGTTCGCAAATGGATAGGCTGGTCCGTAGGACGGGGTGAGGGCACTAATGGAAGCGGTTCTCCGACTGGCAGAGATACCGAGCTTCCGCTCCAAAGTGTCCGAAACGGGGAACGAGGACTTCATTGCGGAGCTGGGCGACGCCATAGGGTTTTCGACGGTCTCGTAGTCATACAGAGTGTCGGAATGAATATGGCCCGACGCTTTCGGTCGATCCCCCCACGAACCGGTTTGCTTGATGAAGACGACCATGACGCTCATCGCGTATCTCGCGACCTTTTCGTCCAGTGGAGGAGGGTCGATCCAAGCCGAACCTGCAGTCTGCTTCTCTTGTGACTTTCTGGTGCCGATGGGTGACATTGGCTTCTGGGATTCGGGATTTAACATGTCTTCTCGGTGGGCGTCCCATCTAAATGCCATTGCAGAAGCCAGAATCTTTGTCAAAAGTAATTGTGATTGGTAGTATGTCAGGTCGTTGTCGCGGCCCTGAGCATCCTATCGAGAAAGTATGAGTTTAACCTGTATTACTATACAAAGCTTTTACATACTTCATGCATTTTGTTGAGCATATCGCAGAGGGTCATCGTAATATGGTCAAGCCGATGGCGAGACAGATGGACTAGAGTGGTTACGGCTTGGTTAAAAGCCTCATCTTGCTCAAGTACGCTGACAGAAATGCCTGTGTTGCACGGAAGCTATTACAATGAGCAAAAAGGAGCCATCGAACCCGTTAACGAACTGCCAAGCATCGCCGATAATTAGAAAAGCTCACTTTAGTTTTTATACGGTTCACGATAGCTGATATAATCTTCTCGTAAGGAGAATTAGCATTAAACGAGGGCATAGAGACGGAGACTGTCGGTAGCTGGCGTGCGGCCATGTTGATGGTTTCGATGTTCGGGGTAGAATCAGGCCCACGCGCAAGCCTGGCGAGATTGGGGATAGCTTGTGTCCCAGAAGAAGTCCTGCGAGGGCCTTTTCCCTTCGACGACGCCAGCTTGAAAAGTACAAAGGTGGTCGAGGTTTTAGTGCCTGATCCCCAGCGACTCCTCGGAGACAAACTCAAGCAAGTGGCATTACTAAAACAGATATCTACATAACAGTTATTCCGTAAAATATGACAACCCAGATGTTCACAAATAGCATGACCGTCAAGTGTGGAAATGCGCTACGCATGCCTCCGCCATCCAGATAAGATGTATTAAAGATGGTCTTGTTGTAAACCTTGATAGAATTAATAGACCATGTTGCATTCTATGATGCGATGCGTTTTAACGAAGAACACATGTGCAAGGAGGTAAACTTACGACGAAATTTGAGGGATCTGTGACACGTTCTTCGCATGTACCTGGACAACCAACCTGCGAATAACTGAACAGGGGTTAGCTTCTGTACGGCGAGTTGGTTGAAAACCGAGGCGACGTACGAGGTTCCCGCTAAACAGATCAACATATCGTCAGCAATTCAAAAACGATACGAGAAACAAGACTATTTACCCCAGTCACCTGTAAGAGAGTTTAGTAAATAGCGATATAAACCATCACAATCCACTGACCACACAACGTAATGTCTACCATCGACGCGAACACGCCAAAATCAATACCAAGTGATATGAAGGGTTAGAGACGACATACCGAAGATCAGCATTTGGTTCATGAAGTACCTATCAATGTCACATCCCAGATTCGATAACGAGGCTGAAGGCAAACGCCATGATGCTGGGTTTGGTGTTCCCTCCAAGATGTCTTCAGGAATGGCACTTCGGTAAAAGAACCCTGGGGAATAATTAACAACCCAGCTCGAGCTAAGGAGTTATAACATCAAAACTTACAGACATCTATACTGATCTCGTCCCATTTCATGGCATATATGCCCCCGCCCTTCTCATTGAAGGTAGGACCAAACGATGCGACACTTGGATCCACAATACCGCAACCAGTATTATAATTTATCGTGGCGTCGCACGTAGTGCTGCCAGCGACTCCACTGAAATTCCCGGGTGTGACCAAATTACAGCCTATGAGAGGAATCGATTGTGAATGTTGAAATCAGCAGGGCGAGTCATAAGCTGGTTTATATAGTTACGTACCGGGACTTGTATGCCATGCAACCTGATTTGAACGAGAACTGTGCACATTTTCGATGATATCAATCTCGCCGTCGGCTGGCAAAGACCTTAGTAAAGGATGCAGAAGTGTTCCACCCACGGAAAAAAAAAACTTACAAGGCCAATAGAAGCCTGTAAGCAAGCGAGGAATCAGTACGAGGTTCAAAGTTGGGGGAGAACTGCTTGACCTGACATCCAATACGCGGGCCAGGTGCCTACATGCGACTTAGCAGTGTTCTAATTTCTCGCAATGGGCACTTACCACAGCCAAAAGGTGCTTCTGCAACGTCTAAAAGGAAAAGGCCATGATTATACTTGGCCTTTGAGTGAATGCGAACGCTTTTTTGACGAGTGAGAAAGGCTAGGTAGTTGACGAAAAGAATCTCTCTACCTAGGCCGTAGTTTCGACTTTGATGTGACCTCATCCAACGTGAGGTTTGTCCAGCTGTCCACGTGCATATTGGCCCGGCCATCGGGAGTGACATACACCAAACGTTCTCGAAAAGCGGTATCGCGATCAACATATCTGAGAGCATTTTCGTTTGTTTAATTGTGAAAAGGGTTGTTTTTAAAGGAAGACTGACTGGACGAGGCCACTGTAACCCCTTTGTCAAGACACGACTTTGCGCAGGTGAGGGAGAAACGTACTTTGTTGGATCTGGAGAGTTCCAAAAGTCCCAATGACTAAAAAGGTTTAGTTTCATAATGACAAGAATTGGGTCAAACTTACTCGAAGAATGAATCGCCCTGATATACAAACGAACTAGTCCATATCGTCTTGTTGACTCCACGCTTCTCAAGGACAGCGCCTTGATCGGTACCTCTACCGGTCATTAAATCTCGTAACCCGCCCAATTTCGGCAAGGCAAACGCCCATGCGGGCACAACCCACACCAGTAGACTCAAAGGGACTGGTCGAACCATGTTGAAGGGACGCTTCTTGAGGCGTTAGCACAAGAATTTATCGCCAATTTCCGGGGGTGTCTACCCTCAAAAAGGTTAATGGCGTGGAGTCTGAGTTTACAAATGTTTTTGGGTGATGGTGGTGACACCGAGAAAGCCGGCTCCAAGAAATTCAAACCGATGGGCTCAACCCTAATAAAGTTGACCAACCACAAGTTGGCCACTGTCACTACTGCTTCTAGATGCAAACGCGGACAGCAACATTCTGTGCAAAGTGATCCAGTCTAGAAGTGGGATCTTTTCAAGTGAACTTGTAAAGACTTTCTGACGTCTGTATGGCCTCTTGGGCCCATTCGCCTTCAATCGGCATCGATTTCAACGTCTACATCGGTTAATGTGTACCTCAAATCGTTATCACATAAAGAAACCCGGTTTATTCGACCCCAAAGATCAGGGATCCAGCCCACTGCTGACGCCCTGGACGCATCATGGTTAATGACGCAAATATCCTGTGCTGGACACGAAGAAACAAACTGCGGTATTAATGATCAGGCACTCGATCGGCGCGTGTCCATCATGCAAGAGGCTTATTGGTGTAACTGATACCTCCACATATTTGACCCTGCCGTGGCCTGAAAGAACATTCGCGGCGAAACACAAAGTCTTGGAGTGACTTGAGCCTCTTATCACTCTATCGATTTCATTTGAATAGTCACTTGGGACGTTTGAACGATAGAATAGTCGTATTCAGGGAGGCTCGGACTCATACCTCCTGTCACGCATCTCCGAGATCGCCAATTGTTGCGAAAGCAAGGCTAAATGATAGCCACCATACTGGGTGCCTGACGTGAAGCAACCCCAATTTCAACCCACCGCACACATCCGAGCCAGGTGGAACCGTATTCAAGGCGCAATAGTCAACCAAAAGGGCACTTGTTTTGAGCCCATCGTAGTTAAATGCGAAACGAGGAATAACGAATCAGAGTGGTACAATCGGAACCTCCAATTATTACAGAATTGTGTCCGGCGGACCGTTTTGAATGGGCCCCAAATTGACGCTATCAGCTAAACCTCCGGCCGCAGCACACCCAGATATGGTCTATTCCTTGTCTTCTCGAAATAACCATAATAAAGGGTCTCGACCACCAAGAGAAGGGACACATATTCTCGATAGCGCCGGCACAAACAGCCACACCATTCATCACTCAAAAAGTGGAGATGAAAGCGTGGCCCAACGTGCTTCGAGATGCTAAGATTTACGACGACGGCCCGAATTGGTCATCATGGATTAGCATTTCCGACTGAATCGCATTCACGATTCGTTCCCCGTGCATGTCTTGCTCTACGATCGAAACATCTGACATGAGAAGAATCACTAGTGGAGGGTAGAGAGCGGGAGCAATGACTCTAACTCAATTTTGAAACTGTTTTGATTGCCACCACCACTCCCACTGCACACATGCCAAAACGAGATCATCGACGATTGGAATTTGATATCTCACCCGTTTAATAGACGGGTAATATAAATGCCAAGCGGCGGGTATCGTTACGCTGTGAAACCAGCGTACAGCTCCTCGTATTTCCTTCCTTGATCACCATCCCGAAGCGAAGGAAATGCTGCGGATCGTTTACAACGCCTCGTTTTCGGCATTGCTGCCGCCTTCTTGTCGCCCGTGATACCCAGTGGTGGAGAAGAGAACGAGCAAGACGTTTGTTCCCAAGGGATCGTCGCGCGCATGCAAAACGGTCTAGCCATTTTGATGGTGCGTCGGAGTCTTACTTTACCTTTTTGTATTCGGCCCTGATCATGACAAGCCACCACCACCGTGTCCGATCACAAATAATCCTTCATACGATCCAAAGTGTTCCCCTTGCCCCCTCTCCCTCCACCGAACGAATACGTTTTTTGTTACCAAACAGGAAATATTGAAAATTTCAAATGATCATTTGTTATTATTCTATTGTGGCGTCGCCGTTGGGTGTACGTCCCTGCAGTTTGGACCCAACTCTATCGAAAAGTCTGACGGGATCGATTTGACGGGACGCATATAGTAAAGATTGGAAAATCCAAAATTGAGACCGCGCTTCGTTTTCCCTTTTTCACCTGCGGCGTCCAAACTGTTTCGATATTGACGCGTAATATTCCGGCCACGAGCGCTCATCGGAAGTTACGTGGCACGAGACAGATCTAGTAGCATTCAAGGTTACTTCAAAAGTGGGGTAGCAGCCATTGTTGTGAACGATGAGAGAAAAAGACGAACGAATCGCGAAAGAAATCAAATCCGTTGCTGTCGAAGTTCGCTCTAAAATACGGCCCGTTCTTCCCACCGGGTAGTCTTTAACACACATATACAACACACACTCCCTGGGCCCTCTTGGACTCCTCTTTTTGTGCCGATCTCTCGCAATGGCCGCTGTCGCTTACTAGATCTTGGCCGGATCTTCCGCTCTGCTTTCTCCGTGTATCATCATCCATCATCATCGTATATTAAATGACATTACAATGGGGAGAAATCGAAGGGGTTTAGTTCGTGCTCCCCCAAGTCCCAGTCGACTCTGTTCTTGGGACCCTGGGGGTTCGCGTGCCTAGCTATTTATTGGACTCGACCGCCTAAAATCTACTTTGCTTTTCATTTTTCCCTGTCCCACATTTACACCTTTGGAATTCCTGGGACAAATCATCATCATCATGGACGGTCAAGAGCCTGGCGGCCAATACAACGACAGTTATTATCATGTTCGTGAGTAGATTAGGTTAGAGGCTTTTGACGCTTGTCTATAACTTTCTCCCCTTGAAGCAGAAAGCGCGCCCACTACCACTCGTATCGAAGCGCCCGTAGTGCGGTCTGCTCCACCCGCGACTACGAGTGCGAGTACGGCGGCGTACAGTGCCTACCTCGGTCCAAACGATGACGAGGAACAAAGGAGATTAACTGCCGTCCGGAGTTTCTCCGATCCCTCTGCACATTCATCTTATCCCATGCACATGGCGCGTCCACTGGCCACCCTTGCTCACTTAGACCATGCACAACGTACAGTAACCTTTGACCATTACGACCACTCGTCAGGCTTTTTGACGAATCACGGTTTCTTGATTTCACACAGCGATCTATCAACTGGACGGTGCTAGTCCTGCACCTCATGGTTTCTACACTAGCTCGCCTTATCCTTCCCGACCGACCGGACCAATATACGGCATCCAGCACGCGAGCCTGGGAGAGTATTCTCTAAATCCGTCCAACCGGATCGATAATCTCGGGTTACAAGTCCAGTCGCCCGCTAACATGGCGGTGACGATTCCGGCTCACGCGCCTCCGTTCACCGAACATTACAAAGCTGAAACACCACCGCCAGTACTACCACCAGCACCGAATGATTTCCCATCAGCTGCTGTTCCTCCAGAAGGTGTGTTGTACGCACGTCGTCGTTATACTCTGCCACACCCGTATGACAACTCATCCCACGCGCCGATCCGTCGTCCAGCATCCCTTCGTCATTCTGTCCGCCATAGGGAGGGACCCTCTACGAGTTCACGGCTACGTTCAGAGCGTGAATCGTATGCATGGGCCCATAGCACGGGACCCGAGATGCCACTTTCGGTCCCCTCGACTTCCACGATGCAGACCCAACCCGATTTTCGCACACTTGCCGAACCCCAAACTCCACTCGTCGTCGAAAACTTGGACGATGGCACAGAACATGACACGTCGACGACAACGACGGCGACCACTCCACGTGAAATGACAGCGACGGCATCGACTGTGACGGCGACTGCGACCAGAAGAGGATCCGCCGACGACACCGGGACCCCGACGTTGGCACCACTCCGCACGCTAGAAGATATGTGGGAATACTTTCCTCATCAGACTAGGTTACACGAATCGATGCGGACAAGGATTCTAGAGGTGATCAATTCGTCGTGGAGACGGATGAACGAAAAGGAGCCTGATCCGCAGGCGTTGCTCCAATTCACGACCAAAGTCGAAGAGAGGGGCCTAGAAAAATACAGATGCCTGCTGTGGTCGGAAGGGACAGAATGTGGTAAAACCATTCCAAGGTACGTGTTCTTATCATTCGCCCTCCGGAACCGCAAGGCTTGATCGTGCGCTGAGCTGAAATCTATCCTTCCACTGTTCAGGTCGGATCGCATGCTCGAACATTTGAGGTTGGTTTTCAACTACTGCTTTCGTCTCCTGGACGATTTCTTTTGTTCTGATGTCACGATATTGACATCTCGGATGGGCTTTTTTTTTTCTCTCTTGAAGACGACATGTGGGAGTACGGCCGTTTACTTGTGATTGTAATTCGGAAGGCTGGTACGTACATCATCTCTGTCCGTCGGTGCAGAAGTGCGATCACCGCTCACACAACGTCATCCTCCCCTCTCCAAATAGCCCTGGCATCTTTCCTTCCAAGTCTGCAATGTACCAACATCAGAAGAATGTCGAACCGGTGCAATGTCAAAGATGGTGCGTGGGATGGGGGGTCAATCGGCCCTTGGGATCCACGCCGTTTCGTTTGTACTGACAAAGGCTGTTTTTTGATATCCCTCACAGTGGAGCTCAATGTCTCCGTCAGAACCTGTCCAGGCATTGGCGGTCCCAACGATGTCAACACCCAGAGGCGTAGACTGAATTGTCGGCGTGCGCGAGGGTCCGGTCATCCCGAGGAGGAGACAGTATCCCCGGCGAACGGGGGAACGAAGGCGAGAGCGAATGTGCCATCATTAGAGGTCGGCGTGTCGACTTGCTGCCTTTAGGAATCGGGTCCCGATATGCCGAGTGAACGAGTTTCAAGGGTTCTGTTCTCGAGGGACGTAGACGTATATCTTTTAATATTGTTTTTGTTTTTTGTGTAACCTACATGCGTATCCTTATTATGTTTTCGTGTCCAGCTTATCTAAGAGAGAGAGCAGAGAGGATGAGGCGTGAGAGAGTTATTTGGTGAGAGCCTGTTAGGGCTTCTTTCCCGATGGATCGTGCCTTGGTAGTTGAATTGTTAAAAACTAAATAAATTAGATGTCAATGCAAGGCCGTTACAAACATGAAATCTTAGGCTTGGATCTACTTCTTTTTTCAAGGAACCGAGTACGCAACGGGGTACCCTCGAGGCCTTGAAAAATTCCATTCGGCAACGTAAACGCAATAGAGGCGGTTTGGTTGCGTGCGCCCTGTTTTCCCCCCTGTTGGGTTCAGACTTTCCGAGTCGGGGGGCGGGTCTTTCGCATATCGGCAAAGTGAGCGAGTTGAAAGTCAGGCTGCTTCGGTGGAGACAAGGGGATTGTTGTAGTATAACTGATATTTATTATATATATATACTTTGTCCCTAAATCTCGTCAATCCACTTCAAGTAACAGCCCTTGGCGAAGAAGCCCCCCTTTTCACTAAATCCCTTCAAAAGCTTAATTTCCCAGCAAGTCCCCCTCCCTAGCTCCCCTTTCGCTTCGCTTCCCTCCTCCCCCCTTAAAAAGCCTTCCGTTCCGTCGTTTGTCTCCGTTTTGGTCTGACTGACATCCCCAGTTAGCTAATGGCATACCACCATCATCATCACCCTCATACAGACTATAACCATCCATATGCAAATTATTCTCCTGCTTATGTAGATCAACGTTGTGTGTATATTCTTCTTTTTATCCAGTTTGGCTCTAATCGCTGCCTTCTCCTCCGTGTAGCCGCCACCCCCCACTCGGCAAATGTGACCAACGGAGAACGAGGGTCTGTTCCTCAATCTCCTTCTTCTTTCATCTACAACAGAACAAATGCACCCTATCCTTCTCAGCCTGGCGTCTTTCGTGAGTAGTCCGTGACCGAAGGAGCTGGTTCTTACTGGTCGCCTCGGTTCAGCAAACGATGACGGTGGACACACAGCATACCCTCAGCCATACCCTCATCCTCATCACCACCCTCACCATCCTCATCCACATCCACATGCTGAACCAGCAACCTATCGACATCACCACCCTCACCCGCAAGACAGGCCTCACCACCACCCGGACGATCAGGCACATCCTTCATCCCAGCACGTATACATTCCTCCCGCCCACCCAAAGCGTGAATACCCACCGACACCTCCCTTAACGAGGACACAACCACAACCGGATTCGTCCTCGTCCTCTTCATCTCCTTACGCAAGCATGACAGACGTACCACCACCAGCGCCGTCGTCGTCGTCGTCACAACAATCGCACGCGATGCTCTCCGAAGCAGACGACCGTCTCATGCGGTGCCATTTCCCTCTTGACAGCCAGGCCCATCTCCGACGCGCCCTCTTCCACGTTCTCAACGCGCCCTGGAAACGTGCAAATGACCGCGAGCCAACAGACGAGACCCTGCTCCAATTCACGACGCGAAACGGTAAACTGTACCAATGCAGCTTTGCAAAGGCAGATGGTCGCTGCGTAAAGGAATTCGACCGAAAGGATCGCGTATTGGATCACATAAGAACTCATATCGATCTACAACCCTTTGTTTGCCGTGACGCCGGGTGGTACGGTTTTTTCTTTTTGCCCGTTTCGCGTCCTCCCTTCTCACACACGCGGCACCGTCTCCAGCTATCAACGGTTCTGCTCCAAACCAGACCTATTGCAACATGAGAAGAATAAGGAAAAGACTCAATGCGATCAGTGGTCGGTTTTGCTTGCCTCTGTCCCGAGTTACCGTGACTGACATTGACTTCCCTTATCAATTGCGCACCCCTCTCCTCGTTGCCCGTGATGGATCGGATTCGTTCCTTCCCCTTCCCTGCAGTGGCGCGAAAATCTTACCGAAAAACCTGGCAAGACACAAAGCGACAAACTTGTGTCGTGCAGGTCGCGTAGATGCGTTTCCGCCTCATTTGACGACCTTCCGATGAACCGTAACCCGACACCCGTCACCCCCGGTCGGTCCACCCAGCGGCCCTGCGCGTTTGACGACTTGGGCCAAAAGACATAGATTGACCATCCTCACCGGCTTCGAATCCCCTCCCCTGTCACCTCACACCTTACCCCTGGTCGGATTCCCATAACGTATTATGCGCCCTCTCCACCTTTTGTCGTAATTCTTGGACCCAAGCACACCGCTCCTCTTGTTCCTTTTCGAGATTGTTTTCCCTTCTCCGCCTCCTCTCATATTAATGTGTAGCCAGAAGCAAATTTAGAGACTGATTACGCGAACTCCGGAATAGATTCCCCTTTTTTGACACCTGAGCTATCGCTTCAGTTATGCACGAGTCTCTTTTTGTGTTTTGCAGCTACCGAAACGTTTGCACGTGTTCGCAGGCAGCTAGGTCCAAGACTCTGGTGAACGGAACAGAAGAGTGTCGCGTAGCTTCGATTGATACCGGGTTTTGTGGCTAGAATGCCGTTGCTGTATGGTATGTATGTGGTATGTATATAGATGTATGTATACATTTATTTACAGGGCCACGGGCCTTGAGCGAGAGCTTTTGATGAGAAGACTCGTAACCCTGGTCATTGATCGATCACGTCCATTTTTTTGCATTTCGTGATCATGCAATTGCAGGTTGAGTTGACTTTGCCTGTCTGTCTAGCCGTGGACTTGACTGATTGTGTCTGTCCGGGATTAGATTTTACGTGAGCAGCGGGATGGACGAGCGGCCGCAAAAGGACGTTCCATAAAGGATACGATAAGACAAAGTCTGGATCTTTTGTCTTATTCCGTGCATTAGACGGTGGCTGGGGAGGACGCCACCGTTTGGATCGAACCGCCGTAATGTTTCACTTTACTAATGTTTAGATTTGAATGCTATTTTGACATTATAAACAAGCCACATATTGACAATAAAGGCAAAATTGATTGTGGGCCCCTCTCCACCCCTCAGTTCTGAACCCCCATTGTGCCGTGTCCTCGTTCGAGGTGACTATTATATCACTCTTCACTTCGGAACCCGAACGTTTCCGCCGACTCGCGCCTCCTCCCAGTGTTTTGGAAAATCAGAAACCAAACCAGACCAAAGATAAGAATGATTTGTATTTGACTCTCTCGCGTGTTCAGGTAATGAAACCTTTTCTGTACTGGGCTGGATGTACGTACGTACAGTCACCTCAATCGACTCAGCCCTTGGAACGACATGCTGACTAGCGAGGACGGTCGGCGTCTATCGTTATCTTTAAGGGAAGTGCGTGTATCTCCCCCAAAAGGTTATCTTAACAGCCACTCGCGTAGCAGGCGTCTGAAGAGGCGTAGTGAGGTGGTGTCCGCACATCGGATCTCCCGTCCCCATCAAGCCTTCCTCTTTTGCCGACAAACTTTGCTGTTAGTTCCGAAAGATAACCTTTTTCATATTTTTGATTTTTATTTGACGTGAATTGAACCCTTCCCGCCCTATAAAAATATTGTTTGCCGAACGTCCCCGTCCTCTTCGATTGGCGAAGCAGGGTAAGCAAGCGCTCTAGCTATGGACGCGGAGGTAAATCAACACTTGGAAGAAAGGAAGAAATTTGAAGAATTCCTGGTAAAATAAAACGGAGTCAAACACTTCTTGACTCCCAACCATATTCTTGCTTTCCCCCCTAGGAACTCTCTATTTCATAGCGATCATTGTCTAAACCCTTTTGACAGCCCTATCACGGTCCTTATCTTAGTCGCAGTCTAATAATTACGAACCAATGCAATCAAACTTACGTCTCCTCACGCTTCTCATCAATCTCGGCCTTGTACATGCACACATGGCTGCATGGCACAGGGGAATGTATTGCCTCAACGTATGTACGGCATTGTTCATCCGTCCAGCCCTTGATTACGCCGGAACAGGGCACAACACCCGGTGTCGATAATGAAAACGCCAGTGAAGCGGTCCGTCCCGTCTATCAATTACCTAAATCAGAGTGGTGGAGTACGTCCTTTTCCTGTGCCCTTCCATCTGTCTGAGTCTGACATGAAAAACGTTGGCGGGAAAAAGTGCATCACAACGAAAAGGCAAGCGAAATCATTACGTTTTGGGTCTTGACTGAACGCTCTTCGTCTAGTGCGACGAATTTCCACCCGCTCCAGGAGACTTCATCGAGTTGTATGTTCATCTCCGATATCCTATCTAATTTGAATGACACATGTCCAGGCCCGCCGGCGGCTCCTTTACAGTTGAAATCGCCGGGAACCGCGGGCAGACGAGCTTATCTTATGGCGGAAAGTATATCGCTAACGACCTTGCCGACGACTATTCCGAATCCCCAAACTGTATAACATCTCCAAACTGTCAGTCAACCCCGACGATCCTTTTTTGGGCACAAAAAGTAATCGTCTTCCCTTTCAGATCATACGCAGAATAAGACAACGGCGGCCGGAACCGTCTTTGCCATTTCGTATCAGGCAAGTGAATGGTTTCGACAGTCCCCTCACAGGCTGCTCACCAAAGTGGGATAGAGTGACATCAAGCAAGTAACTGCAGAGAATCTCGTCGTGTTTACTGTCAAATATCAGTCTGTATTACCCTTGCGTCCTCTGCCATCTCGCTGAACAACTCCCTTGGCAGCACCCCATGGAACCGCCTTACGTCCTACAACGTTCCAGCTGCTCTGCCAGCTTGTCCTGATGATGGTTGCCACTGTGTCTGGGGGTACGTGTGTAAAATATTTGCCTAATTTTCATATTGACGAATTCCCAGCTGGGTCCCCAACCACTGCGGTCAACCAAACATGTACATGCACCCTTACAAATGTAAGGTGATTGGAGCGACCAGTTCCG
>KN824288.1:192114-254265 GCA_000827415.1 Serendipita vermifera MAFF 305830 | reverse complement strand
GACCAATCTACATAGTCAATTTCTCCTACTTTGACCTCATTTGTGGATGATGCCGATTCTAACGCGTGCTCAAAGAGCTTCTTGAGGGTCGTCTTGTTGGTTTGGGGATGGAGATTCTTCACGAACAAAAGGCATCCAGATGGATAGGATGCTTCTTTGTATCCCAATGTCTCCGAATGAGCCGTTAGTGTTGGTCCTGCTTTCCGTAGGTTCGTGCTCTTTTCCGTAGGTGGTAGATGGGGAGGTGCATCCTTTGTTCTTGGTATGTCCGATTGCACAGCAGGGCGAACGTGTGGGGTAATTTGTACGCCACTTTTCGGACCTCTTGATTCTGTGGGCTTCATGCTTTCGTATAGTTCCGCTTGCCATGCCAAATATTGCTTCTTTAATTCTTCCCAGTCCTTCCTGTAACAAATGTAGATTAGTTTGTGGCATCTTCGGTAAAATTAAGTATCTAGAACGCACAAACTAATGGACCGAAGATGACTTTCCGATCCCTCCTTGAGAACCTCTACACGTTCGTCTTTCTCCTTGGTGAGGTCAAGATTCATCAGTTGTTCACCGACATCCTCTTCTTCCGCTTCGTCTTCGTTTGCGTCTTTACTGTGTCCCGACTTTGTGATCTGACGCGAGCTAGTCCAAGGCCAAGCGGACAAGACTCTCTCCGCATGCGTTACTTCGGAAAAGGTGACAAAACAAAAGCCTTTGCAAACGGGAACGTCGGTTTGGGATGCCTTGGCATGCGCAGGTAATTCAAAGTGTTGGATCGTTGGCGATCCATGTGGCGCCTTTGCGTCCATTTCCATGGTCGAAGATAATTGTTCACCAGCATTTGACGCTGGCTCTGCGCACAATTGCATAAACCAAAGGGCGGCCGGCAGTGTCCAATACTTTCGCGGAATATTTTCCTAATAGACGGTCTGTGAGGAGAGTTGTAGTCATAACGCCAAACGAAACAACACAAGGCTCGGGGAGCGATAAAGAACGGTGACATACCACGTAGATTGTCCTTTCATTCCAAGCTTCTTCACTTCGATCCCAAAGGCTGGGTAAATCTTCACCATTTTGTACGTAGGATGGATCCGGCTTCTCTCGTATAGTATCCCAGTCGACTCTTCTGATATTATATAGCGCATTGTCGCCAGCCTTTTGTCGATTCCGTGCCGCTGTCGTGAGCTTTAGTTGTAGTTCGAGGAAGCCTGTGCCATAGTCTTTCAGAGCCTGGAAGACGGATGGCTCTGCGATAGGTTGGCCAGTGGCTTGAATAAGGGGCGACTCGTTAAGTAAACGTGAGAGGGAAATATCTTTGAGAATGCATGTCAATAAGGCTCACAAAGAAGAACAAAAGCACCCACATCCGTTCGTATTTCGATCTGTAGCGTATCGTCTCAAATCTGCATTCGACCACAAAGCATAGTCACTCATAGAAGTTTCGATCAAAACGCACAGCTCTTGTAGTTTGATCGGTTTGGCGGATTTGTGCTGATAAAAGCCGCCTTTGGATTGTGACGGCTGATTTTGAGTCTTTTGTTTCCGTGGAACATAGGGTGAAGTTTGCTTGTTCGAGTATGCGCCTGTAGAAGTAGAAGATGGCGAGGCTGGCGTATCCAGTTGCATTTGCTCAGGCTGGTCATTGCCCCCGATAGGATCCTCGCTCACAGGAGCGCGTTTTGCTGCAATTCCACGTGGAAGAAAAGAAAGAGCCATGAAATAGTGGCTCCCACTAATGTCTGGTTGCTTGTGGTGCGGTCTGAGTTTGCGGCCCATAGTTTGCGCTCGACCATGACTTCAGTAGAAAGTAAACGCGTTGATAGAGCAAAGGTACGGTTTCTGTCGCGTCTCAGTGGATTCACGCGAACTGATCAATCGTCTTTTGCACTCTTTTATATCAACGCATTCCATGTCATACGCGCTATAAACCACAGGTTTCGCCCTTTCTTATTCGCGTCTTTGTCAAGCAATATCCAGGACACCGTACTTCACAATTTGATGGACCAGACTTTCCTTCACAAGATGAATTTCAAGTCTACACATGGTCAGTCTCGCATATATACACTAATGATGGTCCTACTGACAACACCATGGATACAGGATGGATTCTACACTTCAGGAGCTTCTTTTGACGCTTAGAGCCATAACTTCCCAGGCGCCAGGCCCTAACGGGACCGGTCCCGCAAACTCTACCAGCGCCGAACTGCATCATCCTTCAGCCAAATACACATTTAGGTCCGTATATCCAGACCCAGCCACTGGTGGTCGCTTTCAAAGCAAGGAACTTGGAGATGTCTACGCTCGCGACCTGAGCGATTCGTCGATATTCGACCAGCCATTCCCACCGTCAGAGGATCCAACAGAGGTAGAAATGAAGCCAGATGATAACACGGTCGATTCCTCAGAAAAGCCGAGGGGTGGTGATCCAGACGGCCTCAAGCCAGATGACAACGACCGGATGGACATAGCAGACACTGGGGCCGGAAACGAAGACGACAACAATCCAGAAAATGGGAGGGATACAGGCAAGCATGCTGTAGGACGCGAAGCCCGAACCCTGGCGGATCTGCGTTTCCGCAAAGGCGACTACCTCGCCATTGCCGTGCGCTTCCCCAAAACCCCTGCTACACCCGGTCTTCCACCCGTCTCGACGGCAGGAGGACCTGGAAACTTGAACATTCGTGGTTCGGCAGGTGGACCTGCTGGTGGAGGAGGGTTTGGCGCGAGAGACTCCGGTCCGGCTCGTCAGATCCCATGGGTCACGTCGCCTACGACACCTACAGCTGGTACCAATCCTCGAGATGCACGCAAGGGGCCTGGTTGGCGAGGGGGCGCGCCGGCTGGCCCAAGCCGTGGTGGATTCGGAGGAAGAGACGGGCCCGGGGATAGAAGGGCTATTCCGCCACCTCGTGATAATGGTTACGGTGATAGACGAGGCGGGGGTCCTAGAGGTGGAGGACGTGGTGGTCCCCCGAGGGGCGGACGTCGTTCTCGTAGTGGCAGTCAAAGCCCGCGCAGAAGGAGTAGATCTAGGGATCTCTCAATGGGTCCTGCTCGTTCAAAGTCGCTTTCTAGATCTAGATCTAGGTCACCTCCACGTAGACATCTCAACTGATTTAGCGATCACACTTTTGGCGGCTGACATCAAAAAGAACAAATACACCACAAAACCAGGGTATATAGTCAACGATCACCGCAGTAATACAATGAAAGTAATAATACAACTGTTTTTCCCACACCATCGCAAACGTTCACTGAAGAGAGAGAGGACTGCAACCCACACTGACGAGGCCATCGCTGCGCAGGGTATCAGCATCAAGTCTACGAGAGTAACATTTAAAGCTTACAATTTGTTACCAGTACAGCACACGGGTCGACTGTTGCAAGAGCTGGAGCCGCCAACGATAGGAATAACGCCGGCAATGGGGCTGCATTGAAGGCCGACCATGAGTTGATCGAGAGGGATGCTAGCAGCGAGCAACTGGCCAAACATGCCCTGGCTAGCTAGTCCCGATGTTTGATGGAGGCTTTGACAGCATTGAGCGGTGCCAACTAGGAGAACGATGATGAGTTTTGATGGAATGGTGAAGAAAGATACCACCCACCATTGCATGCACCCTCAGTGGCTGCTTGAGGAGAGTTGATGAACTCTGGTTGGCTTGGTGTCTTTGGGGATCGTCGACGACGTCCCAGACGGTCTCTGCCATCGACCCCATCGATGACGCCATTGACGGTGCCCTGAGTGTTTCCAACGTTGGTATCAGCGACACCAACATAGGGTGCGACGTTGGACTGGACGTTGTTGAGGGCAGGGGCGGCAGAGACAGGACCGACGGCGATGACGACGAGTGCGCTCAACAAAGTGAAGAATTGCATGTTGGAAATGATTGTGAGAAAGAGAGAAATTGGATTATAAAAAAGGGCTTTAAGGTATTAAAGAGGGAGAGCGATGTAAATCACTGGAATACGAAAGAACGATGGTTGTGGTAGAGATCAAGCTATGGAGTGGCTCGATCCCAGAATTTATAGCCAGCAGAACAAAGCAGCACCACCTGACGATAAATAACAGCGAGCGCACTCAAGAAGAGCATTCTAGAACGTTGCAAAGGTCGCGCAATGATGTCTCCATTCTTGGTGGCCAGCGGAGCCTTAGGGCCGACCATCAATCCCTAAGAGCTCAAATACTCCTACGATACAGGTTTAGGATGGATCTTTCTCATTTATGGATTCCGTTGGACATAACACTAACGCGTCTTTGGCTGGTAAACTAGCGCTCGCGGTTCCAAAAGATCTGGGCAATTTTACCATCAAGATAATGACATTGAGAAGCTTGATATACGTAACTGTATCTTCCAATTCCCGCTGATCTAACCTCACTCATCCGTGGCGCATGGACCAGGGCGCCCAACGCCGCATTATCAATGAAATCAGCACCAAAGAGTGGCAAACTACTCATCTAATAGGTTGAAGATTAAATGCCTCGGTGAGTGTTTATGCACTCTGAATGACTAATCACTCACAGTGTTCCGGTACTTATAAACCAAGCGACTTTTTAGCCCTCCCCCCAATCAACCCACTCTAGATGTCTGTCCCAAAATCATTAGCTATCATTGCAGGAGCCGGACCTGGTATGTACGCCGCATCCTATGTCGTCATGGTCCTCATCGATGTTCGACAGGTACCGGTGCAGCAATAGCAAGAGCGTTCGCCTCGAAAGGTTTCGCTGTCGCACTTCTTGCACGTACAGCCAGTAATTTGGCCACTCTCGAGTCGGAGATTTCTCAATCCGGTGGAACGGCAGCCTCATTCCCGACTGATCTCACTCAACCGCGCGCATTGCAGGAAACATTCAAATCCATCCAAGCAAAGTTTCCCGAGAGTCAACTCAAGGTTGCCGTTTTCAACCTCAACACTAGGTGGACGGTTAAACCTTTCCTTGAGCTTCAGGAAGAAGAGTTTAATGGCGTCGTACAAGGCCAGATTGGCAGTGCATTTAGGTTTTCCCAGCTTGCTTTAAAAGACTTGAAGAAAGAGGGAGGTACCCTCATTTTCACTGGAGCCACTGCAGCGACGAGAGGTAGCGCCAAATTTGCTGCTTTAGCCACTGCTAGTTTCGCTGTTCGTGCGCTTAGGTGAGTGGCTTCCTCCTACCATTACAAACGCGTGTCTAACGGGCCGTTGTACCTTAGCCAGTCGCTGGCTCGAGAGTTCCAGCCTCAGGGTGTTCATGTGGCGCATGCCATCATTGACGGTAGTACTTACTGGCTATTCATTAAGCACATCTACTCATCATCCGTCAGGTATAATTGACACTGAACGTGCACAAGCCATTACGGGTAGTAGTGTCAGTGCTGCAACTGGCGAACGTTTGGATCCCAGTGAAATCGCCAAGGTAGGTTGAAATGTGGAATCAAATGACGGTGCTGAATTCTATTTAGGCTTTCGTTTATCTACACGAACAGGCACCATCCGCTTGGACGCATGTGAGTACTGGTTTTTGAAGATACCGAGAGGAGGCTGACAATCTCATTGGCAGGAGCTCGACCTGCGGTACGCCTCTCAAGTAGACGTCGTCCTTATCGTTAACGAGCCTCCTTTCACAGTCCCTCAAAGGGAAAGTGGTGAATCTAACACAATAATGTATCTAGAATGCAATGAATCCTACCATGTAATCGCATCTCGCCTCATGTCAGTATTAGAAATTTGCTGGCTCAATGAGGCTGGATATCTATTAGAGGTCGGGGCGTCTATTAATGCTGGTGACTACGATTCCGGGTGGCAGCCATTCTCCTCAAAGGCTGGGACTCGGCCGAAAGGAAGACTGTCCATAATAAAGGAACAGAAAGCAATAAAAAGCACAGTACCAGGCTGGAGGCTCCTCATTGCCGCCCGCTTGTCTCCTTAGCCCCCACCTCATCCATCTCCGTCGACATCTCGAGCGACAACGAGCACAACGACGGTGATAGAAATGACATCTAGGACGGATTTAGCGCCTACATATGCCTGTCCTTGTCTCAATGTCAGGATCTCCCCTCTATCAAAGTCCGTGTCGCCCGAGGATGGATGGAAGAGTGTCTCCGTTGATGAAAATGGCATCAAAATCGTACGTAACAAGTCTTACAATGTACATAACTGATCGCTGATTGCTATTCCCAGATCTATGAGCACTTAACGCTGAAGTCACGCGTCTCGAGCAATGGTCATTCGCTATCGTGCCGCCTCTGTAACGCTACCGTATATCGGCTTCCTGATGGTGCCGACGCTTCACCATCTCCCACTTCTGCAACAACTCCGGCGACGCCCTCTCGAGCACCAGACTTTCAGTCTTTCTTTTCGACAAAGAAGGAAATGTGGATTCAGATTTGTACTACCCAACAAGGTGTGATTGTAAGTATGCTTGTGTATTTTCATTGGGCAGCGTTCACTGATTGCCCTGATCGCTCTACAGGCAGGCTCACAGCTCGATGCGGCATTCAAACGAGCATCACCAGTCTTTAACGTGATTGTGCCTCAGTCAGAGGCGATCAGTCCCGGTCCTACCCCACCTTCGAGTAATCTCTCGCTCCCAAGCATGCAAGCGCAGCAGCTCCTGAACTGGCCTGATCTTTTCCCTCCTATACCCTTTGTTCCCAATCATCCACTATTCACGAGTCTCGCTAGGGAAGCAAAAAAGGCCTCCACATCCAAGCGAACAGTGGTTGAGGAAGAAATCCGCCAGTTTGTCGAGCAAAAACGAAACGAAGTCATCGAGGCCGAGAATATACTCAAGCAGGAAGTGCAAACAATCTGGAAGGCGTGGAAAGACAAGCAAGACAAAGGCTCGGTTCCTCAGCCTATTGACCCCCGAACCCACACCAGACGGCAGTCCTCGACGACATCCACAAACACCAAATCAAACGGACCCACTGTAATTCGGTCATTCAATGAGCAACCTTCCACATCACCCCGTGAATCGCGACCCCCTGCCTACTCCTATTCGTCCTCCTTCTCCCCGTCGACTATGACCCCGCGTGTCCATGCCCCGATGTCGGCATTGGCCACCTCGTTACGACAATCCGGTATGCACATGCCTAGGCCGCCGTCGCCATCCCCTGTATCCCCACTTTCACCTCAGAATTTGCCTCCAAGTACGAGCCTGGGAGCTGGTACTCCTACACCCGCTGCCCGATCCAAACGACCTCTTGAAATGGCTCCAACATCTCCCACCACTACCAGTCCTCCGAAAATCGCTTCTCCGCAGGTCAAGAAGCCAAAGACTAGCGCGTTGAAGAGACAGTCGATAGAGGTGAAGAAGAACGGTTCTCCCGATACAGCGACGACACCATCAGACCAAATGTCACCTGTTTCTGGAAGCTTCACAGGCAAGCGGAAAGCTGTCACTTTCAGTAGCGATGAACCCGATGTGGTTACCGTTACTCGTCAGATCAAAGCAGAACGGCTGCAAAAGATCAGAGAGGAGCATGCACGCGGGGAAGAACCCATGTTTGACTTGGACGAGGTGGAAGATACCCCGGCGGCGAAGCCAAAGTCTCCGGAATTCAAAAATCAGGAGGAACAACTCGGTCCGAGCCCTGCTAAGAAACAGCGCCGTGTCATCAAGGGCTTTGATGACAGTGACGAGAGCGTTAGGCTTTCTTTCCCCGTGTCACCCTCCAACGCAAACAGTGGCAAGAATAGAATGGAGTATACAATGGCCAAGAGTCTGCCAACTACTTCGATATTGGCTTCGAGTAGCCTTGGACTCAAGATGCCCGCATCTATGCGTCGTTCGCAACAACTTGCCTCGTCACTGGAAGCTCCTTACGCAGCGGAGCTACTCAAAATGCTGGCGGGACAAACTCCAAGCCACCGGTCTAATTGGAGCAACGGTGGCAATGGGAGCGCCGATAAGAGGTACAAGTCGAACCAGAGTGACGATGAAGACGACAAACACGACGAAGACGACCAAAACGATGGAGACGACACCATGGAAGAAGACGAGGAAGAATATGTTCCGCCTTCCACATCCGTTCCTATACCCTCCATGGTTAGACCTGTGGTTCAAGCATCGGCTGACAATGACTTTGAAGGCGCCATGTCCAAGTCGATGGATCCTGGCCCCGTGCTCGAATACTTGACCGACCAACGGCGTGGAAATACTGCGCAGGATGAAGAAGATCGAGAAGCCGATAGAGAAGCAAGTGATCTGATGAAGAAGCTTATCGAAGGACGTGGAAGTCTCCATGCTCAAAGGATCCTGAGCCATCAAAATAGAGGCGTTCCAGCAAGCATGTGGAGGAGTTTGGCTTAAGGCCACCTAGTTTGCCGCATTTTTTCCGTGGCTTTACTCATGGTAGATGTATTATAATAGTCAGGACTCGCAGTTTACTCATGGTCGTGTACGACAAGTTGTATAATTCCATTCTATAGTATAAAAAGACGTTGGTTACGACGAAATACTTGTGAATCTAGCTCTGTTGGCTGGAAGAAGAGAGAGATGTGAATTTCTTGGGGATCCGTCAGCGAACGTTCTCAGGTAACATACATCAAACTCACGCGAGATGGAGATGAACGTGGAGATCCAGTCCTTTGTAGAAGTGATAGGAGCTTTCTCCTTGGTGCGGGTACTTCAGGATCGTCGCCGTGGCCCTGGTCTGAAGTCTTCTGGGAGCTGCCCGAATCAACAGATCCCATCCTTCTGCTACCCTTCAATGTATGGAGGGATGATGTCGATTTTCTCCCAGGCGGAATATCCGAGTTCGCGAGAGTAGAGGAGGCATCGGATATGGACGAGTTTGAGCTCGATGAGAGGGAAGGCTGAGCGTCTTTCACATGGCCAATCTGTCTATGTATCGGCTTTGGGGCTTCCAAACGCGTATGGGCCGCATGTCTTTTTCCAGGTAAGAGTCGGTCTTTAATACCTGAAAAATTGAAGCTCTTGAGACCGTTGCTGCTGAGAAGCACGTTCCCAGTCTTTGAAATGAGTTCTATAGGTTTTGTGTTAGGGTATGCTTCCATACATGCCAAGTCTACGCACCCCACTTGAACTCCTGTAAAATGTCTCGGAAAGAGCAAGTTCGATTGCCAAAGACAAGTTCTGGGGTTTCAAATCGTAGATCGTTGATATCGGGAATGATAACAGATAAGTCTTTGTCGCGTCTGAAAGACAGACAAAGTCCAGATCTACCAAGCAGAGGTCAGAAAGATGCGACACTATATTATGGAGACGTACGCATTGATTCGGGCCGACACAAAGGTACGGTTTTCCGCAGAGCGGGCTCTCATTTCGGCAACGCCATCGTTTAGCTTTGGTTTGACGACCACGCCATTGGAACCAGCTGGCTGTTTGCTACTACTTCCAAGTCCACCGTGAGAGGGGACACGACGCAGCTGTAATCTGTCTTCGTTGGCTGCACGGCCCAAATCCGAATGAGACGATGAGCGTGATAGCGACACCTTTGGCGCCTTTAGCATTGACCTGCCTCCCCGCTCGTCAAGCGATTTTCGCGATGGAACTATCGACTCCTCGTCAGAATCACTGTCCATGTCGTTACTCTCAGGAGAGCTATGATATCGTAAAGAACGGTCCTTCGGAAACACGTAGGTTTGAATCTTGTGCCCCACCGAGGCGTCAAATTGAACATTGATTGGGTGGAATGAAAGGGCAAAGTTTGTAAGAATAGAGATGCCTCCAACAGGGGCAGCGGTATTCCAAACGACTTCAAGAAGTGTGTTGCTCTATACCTTATGTCAGCATTCGGTCTCAAGAAAATCTATTCTCAATTACCTTTGCCATAGGGTTCTCCTGCAGCCATTTCTTTTGCTTTGATATCATCTCGGGGAACTTCGCATTGGCCCTTCCGTCAATGGCTTCCAGGTCCTTTATCTTCAGTCGATTGGCTGAAGAACCGTCCTGGGAACTGATCCATAAGAAATCCATTGATCGCAAAGCGAGTTTTGCTAAGAGGCTACCGTCCCGATCCATAAGGTTCCACGTCAACTCAGGAGAAGTGGCCTCTAAGCGGATGCCAACTTTGCTCTGTGACGCCAACTCGTCACGATCTTGAACTGTTTGAACAGCGTCGAAGATTAGGCCAAGTTCTTCCGTTTGGCTGAGTAGTTGTGCTGCGATTCGATTCATTTCCAAGCGGTCAGAAGGACGGAGGTCGCCTTCGCGCAAGCTATAGTCGTTCAGCTGTTCGCTCAGGGAGCGGATACGTCTTTGTCTGATTGCAATTTCGGTCGCTGTGGTAGTCGAATCGCTGATATCCTCGTTCAAAATGAATGCTTCCAGTCGATCGAGTCGGGTGCGATTAGATGGGTCAGAATAGAGAAGTAGATCCGTGACCACGTTGTACAAGGACGAAAAATGATCGGAGTTGGCTTGAAGTACGAAGCTGCGCACATTCGCCAGCAACATGTCCTATAAGCGTGTAAGCTGCATTATCTCGAATTTTTATCAAGGATTGTACCGATTGTGGGGTGGTCTGTGAAGCAGTTCGCAGACGTAGGCGGTTGTACTTGTCGTACTGTACGACGCAGCTTGTGTGCAGCACAAGGCGATCATACTCTACAGTTTCACACAAATCATCCAGGAAGACTTCGAACGGAAGCTGTACACCAGTGCTTGGACTCGAGTACAGGGTGGATGGGGAAAAGATCTGCATTCCGCTCAAAATGAAATGCATCCTGGAAGGTGTCTATTAGCCTGATCCCTGCCAGATGCTTATGAGTGTTTGCTTACTTTGTCAGCATATGACCGTCAACAGGGTCATCAATCTTCTTGTCCATTACGTTGGTTATTTGGATAGCCGCGTCGTTGGCAGAAATAATGATGACACTCTCATCGTCAAGATTACTGCGGAGCACTATCTGTGGTTTGAAGAGCAGGCAGAAATGAGTAGGTTGAGACTGGGTTTGCTCAAAGATGCCGATATGGATGTCGATATCGGCAGGACCCGCGACCGCGTCCTGCATCTTGCGAGCCTCTGGTTGACGAACAAACAAACGTTTGACACCTTTGGTCGATTTGTTGCGCACAGGTGGAAGTGGCTCTGGTACTTCAGGCTCGGGCAGAGGTTCTTCCTTGATCACTTCCGGTGCCATTGTGTGATCACGAATGAACCGAACCGCACTGACAAATGGTAAGTATGACTTCATGATATTATGGAATAGATTTACCTAGAAGCCATGTGATATTCGAAACCCCTGCGTCGTCGTGACTCGTAATAATACTGCAAGAGAATCTAGAGGCCCTTAGACCGATCCTTATGCTGAAGAATACACTTACATTTCGAGTTCCGTTGCTGAGACTCAGTTTGGGTGCGTGGACGTAGTAACGGTTGTCAAAAGCATCCCAATCGTTTGCAGTCCAATTTCCGTGCATTTCTGCATCCAGGCGACTAGGTGTGGCAGACGGAGGAGGATGAAGCAACTTTTCGATATAGGCCGACAAAAGCGCGATCCTTTGTACAAGGCTGGCTTGCCTAGTTTTGTAGAGGGCCTGAACGATTTGTTAGAGACTTTTCATTTCGTAAGGGTCTATACCAACATCGGATGGTTCTAGTGCCTCGAGCTCTGCTTCAAGGTCTTTCTTGCGGTCTGTTGCCATCGAAAGCTGAACCTGCCGTGGGTCTATAATACAGTGCATGAGCACAAATTGATATGGAAGATGCATAGACGTACCCAATTCTCCGCCCATTATACATTCATGTGATGGCTCGGACCCAAACTTGCTCATCTTCGACGCCCCTTGAGCTGGGTCATCAGCCGGTTGGCGGACCAGCTCGATTTTCTTCACAAACGAAAATTCTGGGCAAGAAGCAACTTCTCCCATGTAGAACTTTGGGAATTGATCGGTCGGAAGCCAATCGAGCTCCATATAGTCATCCTTATCAAATGCAGGGTCGTTGGTTGAAGCTATCGGAGCCACGTTATATGGTGACTCGAAATCCGGATGTGCATTTGTAACCACTGATTGTAAGTCTGGCTCTCTGTAGACAGCGACAACGCCACGCAGGTAAATGTCTGTCATTCTGACCTCTGCGCCGTAGAGGGCCTTGTCTTTCCTATATTTGAAGGGGTTTGAGCCGTCATTTTCCGGATTCTGGCTTCGTATCTCTTGGTCGCGTAGATGAAGGTCTGCTCTTAAAGATTTGACAAGAGCTTTGACGCCTACTGCTGGGACTTCGCCGTTTCCCCACGAGTCCTGGGAGTCTTGCTTGTACGTGTGCGCAATTGCCAGGTTATCCATACATAGCCTCATCTTGATGGTGGCAAGATGACGGCCAAACTTTTCCGATTGAGGCCGAGTCCCAGGCCATATTTTCCCTTGGCGTATAGGAAGGGCAAGCGCATTATCGAACAGTTTGAGGATTTGCCAAAAGCGAGCGAAGACACGCGGTGTTAGATGAATACTATTAGGATCCGCGTGTTCAAATGACTCTGGCGTTATCGGCGAATGCATAGAAAACCCGCAGTGGATGAAATCTGACCGAAAGCCGAGGAAAGAGTCCTGGAAGTTTGTGAATTAGGTTGTACTTCGGAAGCATACCTCTGGGTTCGACTTACCTTTCCTTTGTCCTCCGAATCAACTCTGAAAGCGACTTCATAGTGCGGTTTAAAATCAAATATACGGCATGATCGATGGAAGGCATCCGCATCTTTGGGGCATTTGCCACAATCAGATGTACAAGCCCTTTCGAACATGAAACTTGATCCTATGCGAACACCGTTGACAAGCTTGGCAATGACCTTCTGAGGTTGACGAGAGGCAGGACCAAGCTCGTAGTCCAGGGTTGAAAGGCCAGAGGGTGCGTTTTCAAAGTGTTTCAGTCTGAGACAAATGTCAGGAGACAAGTTCTAGGTGTGTAGAAAGTACTCACGAAGGGATAACAATCAACATGTCATCACTGAGGAATTGAATGAGCTCGTTTTCAGGATTTGGATGTCCAACTGTGATTCTCGTGTTGCGCTTGGCACAAAGAGCGACCCCTACCGCATTTCCAGATGTCTTCCATGCGTCCCTTGAGCCTAAATCAATTAGCATTATTTGGCTCCAACATGCTTAAGTAATTACCTTTGAGATGGATGTGCACTTCTCCAGAGAACTGTATATTAGCCCTCCAGTGCATGATCAGCCTTAATTTGTCCCAGAATCCCAATGGAGGTGACGGGTCTGCAGGAGGTGTACTCAGGTTGTCGATGACCTTCATCACCTCTTGCATGATCGGCAAGAACGAAACACCCCAGCACAAGTCAGTGATACCTTGGGTACTGACGTTGACCTCTGGCTGTGCATAGGTTTTTACTGGCATGGTCGTCTTGGGAATAAGCACATTAAAGGCGGCGGTTCCGAGGGCGTCGGCATCTTCAGCAGAGACATCAGTCTGAACCCATCGTACCGAGTCCTCAGGTCCGATCTCTTCTCCAATTACGAGGTCAGTAACAAAAGTAAGAGACTTGTTGTCGGCGGATGGAGGAACATTGAGGATGGGAAGTGGCAAGTCCCTAAAGACGAGTCGTGCACTATCCACAGCCAGTTCTATGTGCAATGGGACAAGGAGTGTAAACTCGGTATTACGAGGTATGCCGTTCCCAAGGTCTTCCATGAATGATGCTCGTTGATCTTCACTCCAGCCTGGCGAACGAATTGATGCAACGACACCGTTGAGGGTAAATCGGAAGAGAGGAGGGTAACTTGGGGGCACGTAAAGTGACACGGGAAGACCGCTCTCGTTATCCACGAATTTGCTGTCACGGAATCTCATAGTGATGCTTTCCTCTCGTGCCATCGCCGTGGCCCGTGCATCTTGGATTTGATTGATCCATAAATTGGAGAATAATTCTCTGAGTCGGTGCCTTGCTTCGTTGATCCCAACAGAATGTTCTCCGGTAAAGTTCCATTCATCCGTCCGTCGAATGTTTGAGCCGTCATTGGCTGCTGCTTCAATCTTGGCCACCTTTGCGTCAAACGCGTCTTCGTGCTCGAGTCTCATTCGTTGCGCCATTATATTATGTCGGAATGCCAAATTAAGTCGGGCATCCATTGGAGAGTCGGTTGCTTCGAATATGAGGCCATTAATCTTTAGATTAATACACGGAACCTTCTTGGCTGGCTCGCTAGGAGGAGTTGGCATCTGGGAGTAAACTCCTGTGGGTGTGATCATCGTGAGATGCTTGGCGGCCTTGACGGCTAGCGTAATGGAGAGAATGGTGTCTGCGGGAACATATCCGTTGGGGATACGAATTCTGGCATATTCACCCTGCACGTCGATTGAGGGCTCTCTAGTAGCTGGATCCAGGGTAACCCCAATGCGCCACATTGGCAAACGCATCAGTTCTTCCCATCGTCTGTCATGGTTTTTACGGTACAATCCGCTTGGTATAAGGACAGAAGCAGAAGTCCATTTGAGCTCCACGCTTTTGGTGTCTGTCAGGTTAAACGAGAGGACGTTCCATCGGGCCTGTATGATCTGCTTCAACGGTAGTTGACAGATAAACTGGGCGGCCGAAATGCGACCGTGTACGGCGACCTGTATCTTGCTTGTACTTGTCGTATTTGTCGTATGCGCCACAGACTCTTTTGCTTTGTGTCGTGTTTGGATTCCAAACAGATGGCGTACAGTCTGCGCGGCCAGTAACCCACAATAGGCGTCTAGAAGTTGAACATGTCCATCAATAATCTTAATGTCAAGATTGATCTTTGCCTTGTCCACGAGCTCGTGCTCTGGAGTCGAACGTCGCGTAAGTGCAATCTTAGCACTGGTCCTTGGGATGGAGAGAGTGATCGCTTCTTTCCCTACTCGAGCAACAGGTGTGTCGAGTGCACTTTCATCGACGCCAAACTGGTTCCCTACGACTCTCCTTAACAAGGTGTTCGACAAGACTGTTTCTACCAAGGCCGATCGTTCTTTAGGACCGTCAGCCTCGTTGGCATGCGCAAAGGCCTGCATAAGCAAGTCTTCGGGTAACCTGAGCTTTTCTCTTTCGCTTGCCAATTTGAACCGTTCTCTTGCGCGGGAATTATGCTTGACGCTGACGACGGAGGAATAGCGAACTGTCAGTGCGGTGCTGAACAGCAAGCCTCGGTACAGATCGAGATCACAATCGGGATTGATATCCTTCCCGGTCGCCCCTATGCTAAACTGCGCAATGGCGGCTTGGAATTGAATTCCAGTAGGTAAAGCTTCTATTGGGTCGGCCTCGGGAGGCGGGTTTGCTGGTCCGCGGCGAGTAGACTTGGAACGGGCGACTTTCAATTGATAGAGGAAATATTTGAGCGCCTCAAGGGACGAGAGAGTCCACAGTTCAATGTGGAAGACATCAACAATGAGCTGGGCTTCGGCCATGAGGGAGCTTTGGTCGAGGACAATCTCTTCACCAACCCATTTACCCAGAAGGTTGCCAGTGGTCTGGAACTCGAGACCTTCTAGCAGCAAAATGGGATCTTCGAGCCTTGAGAAGCCACCGTGCGACGGAGCCCCTAGCTTGGGTCGGGCAAGGGAGGGATAGTCTTCATCCGCTGTTGCGTACGTAGTCCTGACGCAAGGAGAATGAATCATAGCTTGGATGGTAAAGTTGTAGGATGGGAAGCAATCCGATGCTCGTGTGCCCCGAGTCTTGGATGTCTTTTGCGGGGCTTTGAACTGGTCATAATCGGACCGGATGTGAATCTCCGCAGCATCCAGCTGAATATCTAGAGCAACGTCCTGATCAAACGCCTTTTCGTCATCACAAATAATGCGCCCCTTGATATCGCCGACCCGAATGTCAATAGCGAGCTTGGGGACACTTTGAAGCCGTAACTGCTGTTGTATTTGCTCATTGTTGGAAGGCTTTGCCGTCGATGGACGAGCAAGGCGTTTCCGGATAAGATTTAGATTCTCCGTGGCTTCGATGCTTTCCATGTCGATTTCGCATGCGATAAACGGCTCTGTGGCGTCACCCTTTCGTTGCAACAATGGAGTAGGGAATTGATGCAATAAGATCTCGGCATTTAAACCCGCCGTTTTGGCGATTCGAATATGCCCATCTTCGCTGGTTAGATCGTGATCTCTGTGGACGATCACGTCGGTAAAACGGAACCAGGCTTTGCAGGTTTCCAACGTAGGTCGCCCGCCCTTGCCCAGCCACTTTGTATGTATTTCATCTTGTTTTGGATCGCTGAGTTTGATCCCAAAATCGAGCCCAATAATCTGGCTCTTGTACTGAATAGGCTCTTTGCTTTTGGTAGACGTGTATTGGACAATAAAGCGCGAGACTTCCACTCCTGCCGAGTTAAAATATTGCTATTTGCAAGTTAGGAATCGATATAGAGTCCAGTAGAAGTAGTACGCACCATAAGATTACGGTTTTTGGGTTTACCTGCTCTTCTAAGACGAGGCGAAGGGAGGGAATACGTTGGAGACTATGAAAAGTTAGAAAATCTCAAATAAAACCGGAATATAATTGGCATACCATAGGTGGAGAAAGCATGGGCGTGGCAGGGGCCGACTGCATAGGAGCCGTGAGTGGTGTCTGAGGGAGTGGGGATGAAGGATTGCTGTGGTCGTCGGTAGGGGTAGTCGGTGATGCTGGCATCATGGATTGGATATCGTTGATCAACGCTTGCAAGACGTCCACAAAGACGGTCACGTCCGGAACGCGCGAGTGTATTCGTGTGCTGTGATAAGCCACTTTGCCCTTGCGAGGGTCAAAGTCGCATCTCGCCGAAATCTCCGTCTCTCCGGAAATGTGAACCACGGCGTTTTCTGGGGCTTCGACGTCGATATCGGTAAACTGACTAAAGCCAGCAGATTCGATGGATACCGAAGACTGGGCGCGGTGTCTTCTAAGAGGCACTGGAGCGGGATTGAAGAGTGTAAAGTTGTTGAGCTTGAATGACACGGATGCGGTTCCTTGGCGACCTTTCCAGGACGCCATGACTGTCCGCGAAACTGAGCCGGACAGTCGGTCTCTCCACGACTTGGCCTTGGACCTTTGGGCAGCCTTCATCTCTCTCCGTTGTTCATCTGTCATTTGGTGTTCAGGGACGACCTGGAGACTAACGCTGACACCCAGTGACGCGTCGGAGAATGTAAAGTTGAGGCCGTTGAGTTCGACCAGGGTGAGATGGACAGAGGTGAAGCGTATTGAGAGGGTTGAAATGATTTGTGGAGCGACCTGCAAGCAAAAGTCGACGAAAATGCTGAAAAAGCGACGAAGGAACGCCCGGCTTGCCTCGTCCAGATAGAGCACCCATTGGTCTGGTAAGACGGATTTGAGCCATTCGAGAAATGGTGCAGCCTTCTTGAGTGATAGCTCATGCGTTTCGTGCGGCAGTGGCGAGGGCTCGTCGATAGTGAGGGAGCGGAGTCGCCGGGTGGGAGGTTCCTGTTTGTTTTTGGATGGGATATGTAAAATGGTCAATCTGAGACCATTAAAGGTGATTCCTATGCGGCGGTTCGCTTTCCTGCCTAGGAGGTTGATGGAATAGCCCAGCCTGTCGCACTCGACGCGAACGAGACCGGGAATGGTGAAGCGGATACCTCTGATAGAGCGCAAGCTGACAGAGTCAACGAGAGTGGTACCCTTGGAGAGCTTGTTGAGCACAAACGGCGCTACTGGCCATCTCAACACCAATAAAGCGTAGAAAGTGTACATTAGCCATGTTGGCACTCTGACCGGTAGTTCTGGTATCAAAGACGGATAGACTTGAACCACAGCTGCGATAAATAATACAGAGATGGTTGCAATGTGAATCATGTCGACATGCGTTGGCGGGTGAGCTTTGGTCATTGTGGCTATGCACCCGCTCGAGGTCGTCAAAATAATATTTGCGAGCGCCAATCGGGCATGTCTTCCCACCAACTTCGATACTAGTCTATTCGAATACTTTGACTTAACGGGACTGTCTGTACAAGGTGAATCACGTTCTTTAGATATGCCTGTGAGCATCAGAGCATCCAAGATATACATCATCATTCGGCATGAAGCCGGCAGCGTTAGCCCCTGGGAAGTATCATAATTCAGAATCTGTACAGAACTACAGAGGGATATTTGGCGTAGGACATCGACAGTGCCGCCCTGAGAGAAGAGGGGGAAGCCCAGGGATCCAGAAGCCTTACGCCACTGCAGACATCCTACACTGACCTGTGATGTTAAACCATCGAATGAGCATCGAAGAGCTCGAGATATTATGTGAAAGCTCCTCAAACTCACTGGGGGATCTAGTCCTCGACCTTGGCTGTCGCAAAACCTGGAGCATCACACCTACCGTACGCTGCACACTACGTAGCTATTTTACTCCCAATTGCGAAGAAAAAGCAGGTGGTTGTTGGCGTTTGGAGAGTACATGTAAAGTTGCCGCACTAGGTGCCTTACTATACATAGCTGACCCGTTTCAGGTATTCTAAGTATACCCTCACTTTGCCACTGAAGTTAACATTTATTTATAGTTGAAGTGGAGGACTTTCGAT
Source organism: Serendipita vermifera MAFF 305830 (assembly GCA_000827415.1). Taxonomy (NCBI): domain Eukaryota; kingdom Fungi; phylum Basidiomycota; class Agaricomycetes; order Sebacinales; family Serendipitaceae; genus Serendipita; species Serendipita vermifera. The sequence continues at coordinate 235,837 of KN824288.1, read as the reverse complement.
GACAAAGGAGCCGGTTATATTAACGGTGCTAGGGTGGTAATGGTACACATACATTACCGCAACCCGAAGCACGGGGGAGGCCGGGTAACTAGTTGATTGGGTACTAAGATACATATGTCGAGTCTGATGTACAACTGACAACTTTTTGCAGATATATATCAGCCTTGTCCTCGAGAGCGCATACAAGATAGCCCGGAACGTATCAAAACAAATTTGAGACAATTTTGGAGAATATCACCTCTTGGCCCAAGCCGTTGCTGCCGGCCGCTAAAGCATCAAACCCCGTCTTGAACCCGTTCTCATTCTCTAATTTTGGCAAACACCCACACTTTGGACCCAACCACAACCCATTCGTTTTAAATAATAACTATTAACTATCCACAAATGCTACGAATCTGGACAGGCGTCGTTACGTTGGCTGCTGTCACCTCCACCTTGGCCCAAGGCACCCAGTGGTAAGGGTCACCAACAAAAACGAAAGAAAAATTCTGCTGACATGCGTAAAGTGGTGCAGGGAAGCCTCTTTGCCCGAGCAGTTCAGGGTGTTGTTCGGAGTATTGGGTATTTCCTTCCCTTTCATTCCGTAGCTTTCACGGTCTAACATGTAGCCTTTACCGCTCATTTTCTGGAACTTTACCTCAACTTAAACATCAATTAGTGGTATGTTATATGTTAGGGCTGCAGTTTTAACCACTAATCTTCTGGAATTTTAGTAATGTCTTCTCTTTCATTCTGTCGCCTTCATGGTCTAATCTATAACCTTTACCGTTAATCTCCTGGAACCTTGAACGTCAATTAGTGGTATGTTATATATTTGGACTGCAGTATCTACCGCTAATCTTCTGGAATTTTAGTAATGTCCCTTTTTTCAATCTGTAACCTTCATGGTCTAACCTGTAGCCTTGACCGCGAATTTCCTGGGATTTTACCTTGGTCTAAACATCAATTAGTGGTATGTTACCTGTTTGGACTACAGTATTGACCGCTAATGTTCCGGAATTTAGTAATGTCTTCTCTCTCAATCTGCAGCGTTCACCGTCTAACTTGTAGCTTTAATGGCTAATTTTCTGGAATTTTACGTTGCCTCCAACGCCAATCAGTGGTATGTACTCCGTTTAACCTGTAGCTTTCACTACTAACCTTCTGGAATTTTGCCTTGGACCTTTAGTGGGAACACTGCTGTAAGCCCATTGCCTCTGATCCTAGTGGACAACATAACTCATAATTCAACAAATGATAGCCTTTTTGCCTTGGAGGCTGCAATCCTCTCTGGAGTAACACACTCGACTCATGCCGAGCTATGCCAATCTGCCAAGACAAGACATATACGTTTGCGCCCGGAAACCCGACGGTAGTCAACTCCACCCTTTACGATGGTAATTCGACCAAATACGAATGGACGGCTGATGCAGGCATGCCTCTGAATACCAACAACAATGGAGGCGAACTCGCCTTGATCCTTACCCAGGATGGTAGGGCTCCAAAGGGAACCCGCCTATCGACCACCGACTACGTACTTTATGGCACAATCACGGCGACCATGAAAACCACCATGTGGAACGGCGTGGTGACGGCCTTTATTACCATGTCCAACGTAAAGGTGAGTCTGGTCCACACGCTCGAGATCGTTGTCGAGGGGATAACACTGTCAACAGGATGAAATCGACTGGGAATGGCCAGGAAACCACGTCAATGAGGCACAGAGCAACTTTTTCTTCATGGGCAAAGTCGACTGTAAGTATGGGCGGTAGATGGTGGGAGCGGAAGCCCACCACCGCCATGTACTCATTTGGGGCACTGTCTCACCCTTCTTTTATCCAGATACTGCTGGCAACGGTGCTACCCACGGCTCTTTGACTGACACCTATCAGAATTACCACGATTACACGGTACGTTTGCCTCTTACGGGCTATCCGAGAAAATCGATATCCAATTATGAAATTTAGATTGATTGGCAACCCGATACCCTCAAATTCCTCATCGATGGGCAAGAGGTTCGAAGCATCAACAAGGCGGATACGCTCATAGATGGAGTCTACCAATACCCCACCACCCCCGCACGTGTGCAACTGTCAGTTTGGGCCGGTGGGATTGAGGGAAGTCCACAGGTAAGCCTTTCCACGTGGCCATCGGCGGTTCCGGTTTGAATGACGCGTGAATCCGTCTTCCAGGGTGTTATCGACTGGGCAGGAGGTCTTATTCAGTACAACGAACCAGACTATGTGGCCTTTGGCAGTACGTTATCTTCCTCTTTTACATCGCACTGCCTGCCGTACCTGGCCTGCTGCTTCGCGCTCGGACGGTTCTTCTGACCGGGGGGTTTTTCTACAGATCAATACCAGGCGCTCGTTTCCAAAGTCACAGTGAAATGCTCTACTTCATCGCCTCTGGCTATTACAGCAAACACCGTTTCATATCAGTACGGCGCCAATGACACTTCAGGGGTCCCGACAGTCTATGCCTCAAACCGCACTACACTGCTCAGCAGCGGACCGCTGAGGCGAACATTTGGTTGGCCTATGGCTCTCCTTTCCCTTGCCGGGTCCGCGGCTGTCATGTCTCTATAGACGGATGATGCCCCCCCTCACTCCGTTTGGTTGCTAGCCCTGGTGCACGGCAGGGACGTTTCAGTCCTACGCACGGAAGAAGTTTCGAAATTGGTGTTTCTCTATAGTCTAAACTCCGGCCAGCCGCAGTCTTTCCTTCTTTTGCGAATGCTACTTTATTTTTTGACTGGAGGTATCCTCATCTTTGAGCATATGTGCGCGAATCTCCGCGATCACTAAGAGCCACGCAAGCCACGTGGCACAGGAAAAGGGGAATTAATAGCCTCGACATCTTAGCGCCGTAACGACAGAGATGGGCCTCTTGCCTAAATGTGGACAAAGGGAATCGAAAGGAGGTGCTAGTGGCCATTGAGTTTTGCAGGCAACTGAATTGGGCCTTTGAAGGCGCTGCCACACCCAAACGGCAGGATTTGTCGTGAATGTTTGAATCATGAGTAGTGAGACACGACCGGAACATTTGAAATACTTATTTGCCGCAGAAAACGTGGTCGGAAGCACAGGAGTGAAGAAAATTAAAATTTCAGGAGTGCCTGAAAGTGCTCAGCCCAAGTGATGACCTCTCCGACCCTCCTTTATAATCCTTTCTGGGGCTAGAGTCACCTGCTTAAAGCGGCACTTTCTTCATCCCATCCTAGTTTGTCTACCCGTCTCTCCTCTTTTGGGTCGACTCGTTGACGATAGCAGGCACAGAGAGCGAGAGCCTATCCACAGTCACCGACGCCAGCCACACCCATACGAGCAAAGTACCATGGCGTCTGATCCTTCGTCGTGTCGTCCAGGCTCTGCCGACAAGCATGAGGACCGTCCTCAGACAGTTGCAGAGCGTGCCTCGAGTCCCTCGACCCAAGTGAGACACATGGACGCCATGGACGTAGACGACCCAGAGGGAACTCTTGTCAATTCTGAGAGTAATCCTGGAGTTCAATCTTCCACTTCCAGGCCCGCATCCTGGCATTCCGACGATATTCACAGCCAACGGGTAGGGCCAGCTGTTCCAAAAGCCTTCTCCCTCTCTGATGCTAGAAGTACTTCTCCTGCGACATCTTTGAGTGAGAGAAGAGCTGAAAATAATGCTGTTCATGACGCAGCTTATCGGTTGTTCAAGTATGTTCGCCTCACTTTGCCTCGCGCTTGTTTACCGAACCTCACTCTGCACGCGGGGCTTACCAACCTTTTAAAACAGGACATCGATCAAGCAGGCGAGTGAAAAATATGGACCATTCTTGCCCCCCGACGATGGAAGTCCGTATCTTGCCCTCCGATTGCATCGTCTATGGCAGGACCTTTCCAAGGAACAGCGGCTTGAATATTATGCACGGGTCACCGCCTCAGAAACCAATCCAGAAGGCTTAGATGTATCTCAAAAGCCCTCAAGGCCCTATTCACCTCAATTCCGCTCTGCCAGCACTGGGTACACCTCACCGCCCTTGACGACAGCTAGTGGGCCCGCGCGCCCTCGATATTCTCCGTATGAGATTCCTGAGCCTCATAATTTGAGTGCTCAGACTCCCGAATTGCGCTCACCGGTGTTCTCCACCGACGATGATCCGTCGTGTGGCTCAGTTCGTAGTCGCTCCCACTCGCCCATGGGAGAAGATGGCCAGCCCACGCAGTCCCACGTACCTCGTCCCCCTAATGCTTGGATTCTCTTCCGGTACGTCCCCGTCATCGCGATCAATGCTATAAAGATACTAACTCGATAGCAGTTCGACCATGAGCAAGTCACGCAGGCCTGATGGCATAGTTTACTCTCCTCCCGAAATCTCTGTCATGTGGAAGAACCTCAATACGGCAGAACGCGAAGTGTGGTTCGACAGAGCAAAGGAGGCCAAGCAGCAGCACGAAGTCGCCAACCCGGGATACAAGTACCAACCCAATAGAACCAAATCCCAAGGTGCACGCAAGTCTAGTGATACGCATGGAGGAACCTCTGCTGCGTCCTCCAGAGGTCATCGTTCGCATTCCGCACGATCTCCTCCTCCGTGGCACACACGGTTTTAACTCGACCCCAAAATAGACAGGACATTCTGATTCTGATCCTTTCCTTTGTTTTGCTTTTCGTTCCCCCCCCTCTATATTCCCCCCGTCTCCTTTTTTATCGTACCGGTTCGATTTCCTTCCTTTGCACCACCACTGATCTACCAAAATATGCACGTTCTCGCGATTACAACTGTAGCATTCCAGTACCCCTCCCCGTTCGTGACCTTTGTAGCATGACTCGATCTGTGTTCCTCTGCTCCCTCTATATTATCAAGCTGGGCTTTGAAGTGCTCAAATAAATTACTTTTGCGTTTATTTGTGACGATTACAAGGATTCTTGTTCTGGCGCTTGACCTTGCGTAGTGGTGGCATTTAGATTTGAATGAGTCTTGCCCTCGACCTTCTCGCCGAATTTATTCTAGGTCGTCATCGTTGGCAAACCCCACTTGGTCCTTCTTGGACCCGTTGCTATTACCGCTTTCGATTTTAAACGTTGACGATGGATTCGTCAAAGCAACGCTCCAGCTCGCAGCGCCAGGTCGTAGCCAGGATGCTATTCTTGCTCACTTCGCTCCTCTTTATCCTCAATATCAGTATCAGCACCGTAAATGCTGATGCCGTCCCTCTGCCATTCACATCGTGCGCCCCGTCGACGGTTGTAGAGCCAAACCCCCTCAAGCGGATCAATGTCACTGCCGTTTACGGTCAGATTCTACTTGGCAAGGACAATCCTGCTTCACGCTCGCTCCGATTAACGGCGGTGGGACAAATTGGAGACACTCTCGAAGGTTATTCTAATGTGACCAGCTACTTGGGTGAGTCGATTGTTTTTTCACACATCCGGGGCCGGCTTCGCTCGGTAGCTCGGCTGTTCACTCTTTTGGCATGCATGCCATGGTCCCTCGAACGATCATGAATTTCTTCCAGCTTATTCAGACATGAATTCGCCGTCTTTCCATATGGGACTGGGCAGCTAGTCCAGTCTCTTTGCGTCGCCCGAGAGTTTGAATGAGCGCTCACGCTCTTTCCTTTTACTAGCGACGATATTTACCTCTACAAATTATTTAACATATCCCATATTCGACAATTCATCTTCACTATGCGATAGTCTTAGGCCTTCATCGCCTCTTCCCGCCCTCGCCCCCAACATAACGACCTATTGCCCACTCAAAGCTGGTTCCCTAGCGTTTGGACTCTACGTTCCTCTCACCGAGCCTTCGTCCCTCAAGACCCTCGTCACCCAAATCAGAATCGTCGACTCCTCAAGTCCCGCGCATGAATTGACATGCTTGGAGGTGGCTGCAACGCCAATCTATCAAGATGACGAACTGATTCGGAGTCCATGGTCAGGAGTCTTTTGGGGGACTATCGCCTTGACAATTGCGTATTGGGTCGTCACCGGCATTGGGAGAATCAGCGCTGCATGGGACAGAGGTCTGGGGCGGTCTGGGAACCCGTGGTGGATGAAAATCGAACGCACTGGGTTTATTCTTGCAAGCGCATTGTCTGGCGAAAAGTTTTCCGTTTCACCAGCCTTGCTACGCTTTGGTACGTATATGGCTTGTTATCCATTGCGTCTCTATAGCTTACACACCTTAGCCACTCCATCGGCGCGGGATTTGATTCTCACTACTCAGTGGTGTGCATCGCTTGGCATGATAGCGGTCGAGTGGCCAGATTTTGCATGTAAGTGGCACCGAATAAAAGCAAGGGCATTTTACTTATTTGATATAGATCCCATTTTCTCCAATGCTGCTTGGGCCACCCTAATGACCAGTGAGTAACTTGAGTGATGTTCAGCCGTACATGTAGCTGACTTCGATGCAGATACTACCATCACCGCATCGGGCACGGACCCCAGTAACGCCTGGAGCCCATTATATGGTACACATTTTGACCCGCCAGCCGAATTTGAGCAGCAAATTGCCGATCAAAACTCACCGCTACATTTGGATAGCTCCCAGCCCAATGTTCTCCTTACGTTCCCGCCTGGAACCCAAGATGGAATGGCTAAATTTCTTACTTCAATGGGAGTTTACCCCGAACATGCATTTGGGACATGCTTGGCCATTTTCCTCATCATTGTGGCTTCGATGATGACCATCAGTGGCCTCCTCGCCGTCGTTGGTTGGACGGGATCCTCTCTTGCGGGAAAGTATAGCAAGCCTCAGACGGACAGGAAAGACCGGAAAGATGCGACCGAAAACGATGGTCGCCGCACCCCATTCAAGCGAAGACAGTTTAGTCTCAACTCGTTCCACGGCAGCGTCGTTCATGGGAATCTCGTCCGCTTATTGATCCTGTTCCACCTCCCGATCACCATCTACTCGTGTTATAATCTCACCCTTGACCATTCACAATCTGGTGTAAGGAGCAAAGTTCTGGCAGGGTTCTCCTTCACCTTTTTGTCTCTTCTAATCCCTGGATGGCTCACTTTCCGTATTGCTACCACCAGCACGAGCAAACTATACGAGGCAACTCGCACTCTACTTGCCCTCGGTCCATTGTACAATCAGTATCAGCCAAAATCACAGCTCTTCAGTGGGCTCTTCTTCGCTGGAAACATCGCAATTGGGGCCGTCATTGGATTCGGGCAGCAAAGTGGCACGGCCCAAGCTGTTATCATCTTGCTAATCGAGGTTCTGAATACATTGGCAACGAGTGTTTGGCTTCCGTGGATGACAGGAGCCCAAATGGGGGTCATTAGCTTTATGTTTTGCGTGGCCAGAATTGTCGCGACTGTACTTGTCGTAATTCTAGCTCCACCCGTAAGTGGTTTCAACTCGTAGCAACGTCCATTCTTATGACTTTCCAAAGGTTAACATCGGCCCTCAAGCCGGCGGCTGGATAGCGTTTGGTATTCTCTCCGTTCTTGGTCTCATGTATCTCGGATTTGCGGTCATGCTGGTGACCAAAATACTAGAGGGCATCATCCGATTCATCAGGAAAGTACCTTTTTCCAGCTCGAGGCATTCACTGGACTCGGGTCTGTTCGGTGCTATGGGCTGTTGTGGAGGTTCTACCAGGCGAAACAAGCGGCGACCAAGGAAGGCGACGGACCCTCGTCATTCACGCAACTATTCAGCGGCCAGTCACGCGAACACGTCGCCTACCCCGTATGCACCCCAGGCCAACATTTCCTACCTCAAGCCTGAGCAAGCCTCAATACCGTATCGTGAAAGCAGTGACGATGACAATGGCTTCATCATGGAGTCATGGTCCAAGACCGATCTCAATTTACCGGGAGCCAGATCAAAGTCAAAACTTGCGTTGGAAGAAGCTTCTATGACGGACGAATCGTCCACAGGATTTACCCGAGTCGGAGGTGGACGGGCTCACATTGATGCCCCGTATGCCATCACCAAGGGCAAGCAACCCCTCGCTCCAGGTAGAACAAGCATGAGCCCACCACCCATATCGCCGTATGCCAACCAACAACCTCCCATCACGCCTCGCCCGACCACCAAACCTCCTGACCCGTTACCTAAGGGAGCCGCTCGACCGTTCCACTCTCGTACACGTTCACAAACCGCCGTTATTGAGGATGCATCGACCCTCTCCCCATTAGCTGTAGGGCCCAAGTCGGGTACTGGCAGTCGACCAGGGACTGGTAGCCGACCTGGCTCATCTGGCGCTGGAGGTGGTACGGCTACTAGTCGACCAGGCTCTGCAGGGAAGAGTGCGAATAGCCATGCTCGACCTGGATCTGCTGGCAAGTCCCCGAGAAGGTCGTTCAATAGCCGGCCTGCGTCTGGTGTCGCTGTGCCAAGCGCGGCTTCCAGGGATATGCCTACACGCCAGGGACTGTTGATTCCAGACGAGATGGGGGCCATGTCACAGTCCAAATCAGCCTCGACGTCCAAGGGTAATAAGCGACGGTGGCTGTTTGGCCTTGGTGGTTCCTCGGCGGTGGATAGCTCGTCCGACGATGACGATGACGACGATGACAGGCATAGTAGAGAATCGTCTGCGAAGAAGCCGGGACGATGGGGGATAAAGAAACGTAGGAAGAGCGAGAGCGATATGGAGCCGCCACCGGCATCACCACCCGTTCCCGAACGGTCCTTTGTGGTCGTGCGGAACCGACCGCCGCACCTGGGAGGACTGCCTGCTGCTCCGCCGCCAGAAACATTCGCCCAGAGCGAAGGTTCCCACCACTCGCACGGAATGGACCCCTTGGGCAGTCCTCTTGGTGACTCTGGCGCCTTGCTAGCCGCTGCTGGGCTCATTTCCCGCACTCCATTGAGTCCTCCAGAACACTCGGAACAGCTACGTGCCCACTCACCACCCTCTTCCTATTATATGGCGCGTAGTTCTAGGCGAATGTCCAATCCTTCGTCGTAGAATCACTCTATTTATTTCGTTTGTATTTCCGTAGTTTTAATCAGAGACAATTGAGTTGTGTTATATTTGTTAGATAAGCATTTGACGCCACAAAATGCTCAGTCATAAAAAGGCGAACAATCAAGTAGCCACTTGAGCTCTCTCCCCGCTATATGGGACAAGAAGAATCACGCCTCCAGCAATCTGAAAATCCCAAAAAACCCAGTCTTGGTCGTTCAGAATCCGTCCAGTCTTACAACCGTTTTCGATCTATGGTCCAGAGTGCGCCGATACGGCCAAAGTCACCAACGCCTTCGCAAGCGCCGCCAGCTTACAGCGTTCAAGACCCATCCCCGACACGATCTACGCAAAGTACTAATCCGTTTATCAATCCTCCAAGCTCTTCAGGCCAGTCGTCCACAACCTCCCCTCGCAGACGCGTATCGGCGATTGGAGCGACAACAAACCCACCCGAGAACCCAGTCGGTTTTCATAGAAGAGCCGTTACGCTTACACAGGCAATGCCAGAGCATAATGGGTGCGTCAGCCTTTTGTCTCGTGAAGTGTCAGCACGGACTTATATAGCTGATATTGCAGAGGGCGTGGCACTCGGGATCCGAGAAACAATGTCCCACTCGTGAATCGTGGCCTGAATGAAAGAGCCAACACGAATATGAACCAGTCGAGGCCTGCTCCTACTATTACAACTACTCCAAATCCAGCACCAGTCGCGCCCTCAGCCCGTTCCCCCCCTGCCCCCGGTTCAGCTACGAGGAGGACATCGCTGCCAGAGGATCCACTGATGCAGCTCATCAAATATGATACCGTGATCATCGTGAGTGACTCCATCCACCAAGGCTGTGATATGAAAACCTAACCCTTGTAAACTGCGGCTGTGCCTCCACTCAACCAACCCTTTACACCTGTCTGGCGCAAAAAAAAACAGGTTGATGATTCGAGCTCGATGGCTGGCCCTCTTTGGTTTGAAGCAAGGGAGGCGCTTGCAGGTGTTGCCCAACTTGCCGCTAAGTATGACGCCGATGGAATCGACATTTGTTTCCTGTGAGTAGGGCATCGAAATGAACTAGAACTACCATCTTATACATTGGATTAGAAACTCCGAGGAAACCGGTAAAGGCGTTTCGGTAAGAACCTCGTACTAGGGTCATCGGAACACCTCTGACCTCCCAACAGGCAGCAGACGTAAACCGCTTGTTCGACCGGGTCGAACCAGATGGTAATGTTCAATCTTATACCAATGAAGGGAGCATTGTGTTAATCTCTCTTTAAAGGCATCACTCCCACCGGCGAAAAGCTCGAATTTCTCCTTCTCGACTATCTTCTCAGACTGGAAGCTGCCAAGGCTGAAGCAGAAGCGGGTCGCCCAGCGGCATTGAAAGAGATCAAACCCGTCAACTTTTTGGTGATCACGGACGGCGCCCCAACGGATGATCCCGAGAGCGTCATCGTGACGGCAGCACGACGTCTGGATGCCGGTAAATTCCCCATCAACCAAGTGGGGATTCAATTTATTCAAATTGGAAGCGATCCATCTGCCACCGAAGCGCTACGCGAGCTGGACGATGACTTGGCTGGCAAGTACCATGTTCGCGATATCGTCGACACCACGCCGTATACTGGTCAAGCTCTCGATGCGACGATGCTCACAAAGATTCTACTTGGTGGCATCAACCGCCGTGTCGACCGTCGTGGAGGTGTATAAGCTCTCAAAATACGAGTGAGAGCAACGTTCCTTAAGCCATTTTGCGAATCATCTTATTATTGTGGCCGACTCCAAGTTCCTTATTTTGTGCCAATACCACAATCGTGGGCTGTTCCTCTGGATCTCTTTCAAAGCTCAGTGATATATCTACTTGATATTTCAGTATGCCTATATTGTACTTTGTAGTCTTCTCTGTTTGCAAACCGAAACGAATGCAAATAAACTGAATGCCTGATTGTCGTTCTCGTTGGAAAGATAACAGTGAATTGGTCACCAGACCGCCATCGACCTAACCAGCCTGCGCCCCACGGCCAGAGGTCAGCGACACTTGGACTCGTCTACGATATATTATGGGACAGGCTGAGTCTCAGCCTCATAGTGAGAAATCTTCTCATCGATTCTCGTTAATGTCTCGACCGTCCCATAATCGCTCGCAGTCCATGACGGAAACTTCGACCGCCCCCTTGCAAATTACGCAGAACAGGGCACAATCACCACCACCTCCTCCACCAGGCTACGGTGCATTTGAAGCTCCATCAGCCAGGCAATCCACCGATGAAGCGAATCGGCGTGCAAGTATTGATGCTCGCCAGCCTCCAATTGTGCCGGCGGTAAATCCGGCAAGGCGGCGACAAGCGGTTGGGACTGGAGTAAACAGTGGACATAGAAGAAATAATACCGAGGGGAATGTTCAAGAAATTATGACCCACCATAGCAGCGCGTACGTCATAAGCCCGAGGCAGGCGTCTGTTCGTCCTTTGCATGACTAAGCTTCCGGCAGATACTGTGACCAGCCTACTAATCAGGCTCCTCTGTTATCTCGCACCGTGAATAACGGAGGAAACAGAGCCGGTTTGAACACCGCTCAGCCTGCTCCAGTCCCTTTTCCGACAAACACCTCGAGGAGACCACCATCAATCGAGGAACCCTTGATGCAACTCCTCAGATACGATATTGTTTTTATCGTGAGTTTTGTATTCACTGCGTCACAATAATGTTGCTGAGTTGGATGGTAATTAGGTAGACGACTCGACATCCATGGAAGGAGCGCTGTGGGAGGAAGCAAGAGCCGCTTTGGCTAGACTGGCAGATATGGCAGCGAGGTATGATTCGGATGGTATTGACATATATTTCTTGTGGGTCGCCTGCTGGTAGAACCTTTGGCTGGTTCTAATCCAACCAATTAGAAACGCTCCGGAGGTGGGGAGAGGCCTTTCGGTGAGTAAAATATCATCAAGTTATGAATACCCGCCCAGACCATGTTCAGGCAGCAGAAGTCAACCGCTTATTTGAACGAGTCCAACCGGAAGGTAGCTTTTGTGGTGGACTATAATCTTATTGAATTTAACTGATTACTTGTTATAGGTATCACCCCTACCGGCGAGAAGCTTGATGAGCTCCTTTCAGAGTATCAAGTGAGGCTCGAGCGAGCCAAGGCGGAGGCAGAGGCGGGTCATCCCTCTAACCTCCAGCAAATCAAGCCCATCAACTTTCTGGTTATTACGGACGGTGCTCCAACAGATGACCCAGAGAGTGTGATAGTGGCTGCTGCACGGCGACTCGACTCAGGGAGGTTCCTCTTAAGTCAGGTTGGAATCCAGTTCGTCCAGATTGGAGACGACCCTGACGCTACGGAGGCACTTCGTGTGCTTGATGACGACCTAGCGGGCAAATACGGTATTCGCGATATTGTCGATGCCACACCGTATTCTGGTGGTCAACTTGACGCAGTTAAACTGACAAAGATCTTACTCGGTGGTATCAATCGACGCGAGGACCGTCGGGTTAATGTGTAGATGGCCACACTCACTCCGGATGATTTGATTATAGATCTTGGGCCTCTTATGCCCCCTCTCTCAGCACCTCCCATACCTCAAGGTCTCTTTCTCTATTGTGGATGAACTCCTAAGACTCCTTTTGCCTTAATTGTACTTTGTTCGCCTCGTAATGAATCGGTTATCTCTTTCGATCATGGAGTAAACTGTCGAGTGAGTTGCCACCACATCTATAGTGAGATGAGAAAAGGGAGTTGAACGTGATTCTGCCGGGAGTCCCAGACGGGATGCGGCAGTATTCAGTGTCTCTATATCCAAACAAAGCAGCGCAGTCTCTCGACCCCGACAACCACTACCAGTATCTAGCAGTAGCCACTGCAACCCAACGAATAGTTTTGAGATTATTGCTGTCGCATAACATCGAATCTTTGGTCGGCGGTCGAAAGTTGGCGGTGACGACTTGAAACCGCTCTTGTACCCGGTTCACCTCCTTTATATATCTCAATCTCTTCGTATTGGCCTCAGAAAAGGCAATATTTGATTTGAAATGGCAACAACGACGGTTCCAAAGGCGTTACAGTCACAAGTCAAGTCTCTCTATCGACGCTACCTGGTCAACTCGCTCAATTGGACGATCCACCGTGATGTATGGAGGCAGCAAGCTATGGAAATAAGGGCAGAATTCGAACAACATCGGTATGTCGAGGGTACTATGACGAGTTTTCGACATGCCTTCTGGGCTTTGAGCGTCTTTCGGTTCGCTAATACACGCTTTCAGTCACGAATCTGACCCAAAAGTCATTAAAAAGCTTCTAGAGGACTTTGAGGCCAGGCTGACCGCAAAAATACATCCCGACCCATACATTTGTGTGTAGCCCTTGTAGCCTCGTGTGATTCGAATACTGATTCCAAAATAGCTGCAAAGTTCCCTGGTGGTACAGGCTGGTTCGTATCTGTGTTGTTTTTACAAGTATTTCTGGATTTGACGACCCAATCAGGGAACGGAATTTACCTCCGCCTCCAAATGCCTTTACGAGGTATGAACTCGACGGACACCATCATCACGACAGTCATCACGCCGTCGAGGCGGTCGAGGACTTGGGCGAGCTCTCGGAATATGCCAAAGCGGGTGAAACCCCTCTACGCCTCTCCCCACAAGCACGCACCGCCCTCTCCGATCTAGCAGTAGCCTATCAAAACCAGCAGACGTATGCCAAGCTGTTGGACGACAGGACTCATATCGACCCCATCACCGGCAAGCCAAAACTTGGAAAAAATGGAAAGCCTGTGCCCTCGAAGTTAGAAGAAGTGGTGCAATTGGCAAAAGAGCGAGGATTTGATTTGAGCGAACTGGAGACGGATGCACATGGCTCGCCCTTGAACGACCTCACACCAGAGCAAACCAAGGCGTTCTTGAAGGAGATCAGCGAGGGACCATTGTACGACAGTCTAAACATGCAGGCTATAGGCGTTCTGGAGCAGGAGGTTTCGCATGCGAGGGATGCAAAGGATGGTATTATCGGGAGATAGTGCCGAGTGTTGCTTGGTAGTCTCTATTTGAAGCATACCGCCGATGCTTTTACTTCTTATTTTGTATCAAAGGAATCCAGAACTTGTTTTGTGATCTACACAAGAGATTTCATTCCAGGGTCCATATCATCCAACCTAGGTATACTCGAAATCTCTATACAATATCTATCGATCAATACTCATGTCAATGTGAACCACCAGGCATGGTATGGGGAGGAGGAGCTGAGTACGTGTTGGTATTGGAAATAGGATGCATTTCCATTGGGTTTCCACCGACGTCAGAGTAGGGAGTTGGTGCTCCCTGAGATGCTTGAGCCACGCTCCTTGCGTCCTGGGACGTAGGTAGCAACGGAAGACGTGTTGTGGATGGAGAATACTGATGAAGCTTGCCCGGTCCACCAAGTGCAATCGGAATCCCTCGTTCTTCTTCTTGGCGGATGGTCATCCAGGGAATACCTGCAAACTGGCTATTTGGCCATGGGAAGTAGTACCGATAGCCTACAATGGCGAAGAAGACTCCGAGAGATGCTCCACCAAGAACGTCAGTGCCTCGGTGACGAAAGTCGGAAACCCGGGAGGTGGTAATAAAGCTGGCTACAAGAATCGGAGCCGCAGTGATGAAATAGGCATAGAGGTGCTTCCCGTGAGGTGAATGAGGTGCAAAGAGTCGGAAGCGGCCTGCCAAGTAAAGGGCGAGATAAGTGAGTCCAGCGAAAGACATGCTCGAGTGGCCTTGAATGGAGTGAGTAGAGGGAAGGATTACTTGAAATAGAAAGCTTACCAGAGGGGAATGAACGGAATCCATCGTTTATAACCGACGCGTCTGTGGAAGTACAGATGCTAGAGTCGAAGAGAGCCACAGCAGTGGCGGTGAATGCAGCTTGGGCGCGAGCAGCGTCCGGTTGGCATCCTGTAGCTTTAAGTCAGGGACTACATCACGCAATAATGGGTGTTCTTACGGGATAAGAAATCTGGTCTTGGTCGACCGACAATGAACTTGACCACTTCGGTGAATAGTTGTGCCACGATGACGGATACACCTTCAAGTTCAAAACTGTGTAAGAAGGCGACAATCTACAGATGCTTTGCACGTACCGACACCAAGCAAGCCCCAATTTAGGAGCTTGGCTCGACGCTTGAGATCCCCTGGTCCAAATGCCATGCTCACAATGAGCACGGATGCAGCGGGAATCCCGAAACAGTACACATAGAGAATAGATCCTGGGACCTGTACGCACGTTAGAGCGTACACTGTGTGTCAGCATTTACCTACCCTTTCGTGTGCGGCCATGGGAAAAGATATCGTTGGATCCAATACGGAAAAGAGCTGCTCAAAGGGCTTTCTATCTCCTATAAACTGGCATGCCACCTCGAGAGCACTGTGTGGAAATAAATGGCTGGCATGTAATCTTTCAACGAGGGGCATACATGAGTAAGATCCAATCGGAGCATGTTTTAATAATCTCCCATATTCGTTTTGCGTTGGAGGAGAGGTTCATTATTTTCAGAGGGGGGAGCGGTGGTGTCAAGGGATGAGTTGTTAGAGGTGTATATATAGAAGAAGCTGGCCGCGCTTAGACTCCGATTGCTGCTATCCCGGGAACCTCTGGCCGTTCAAACGGGTTAGGCGCTTACGAGGCTGTAAACGTCTCCGGATTCTACACGCAAAATTCAGTAAGGGACTCTTACTGCGGCGTGAGTTCTTGCCAAGATGGCCGAGCCTCTCACACCTTTGGCCAAGTCGATACCTTTGGAGCACAAATATTTTTATTCACTTGAATATCCAGGATATGTTGCTTCTACATCGTTTGCAAAGGCTGTAGACAGACTTGGAGGCCCCCAAATCCTAGCAGATACTTTCAGAAGAGGTCTCAAGGTGGACCTCAAGCTCAAGGACAATGATCCATACGCACATCCACCTAATGGACAAGTTGTACCTACCTACAATCTTGTGTTAAAGGTTGTCAAACGGAAACGAAAGAGGCAAGCGAACGAAGGAGAAACCTCTTCTGGGACAGAAACGCAGGGCCAGTTCACTGCACAAGTAGTTGGCATCTCTCAAAAGACATTACGGTTCAGAAGTAGGTACCCAACCGAACATGGCTCTTTATACACTCTGACCATTCGATAGCCCCCATCGACTTTCAGTACCAACCACCGAAGGATGATCCTATCGTGGAATTGAGGGATGCCATGATGCGTCTCGACGGTCGGGGTCTCCTTCACGCCGTCTATCGTTGGGACTGACTTCCATGATAGCAAACTACATCCTCTCATACCGCCTCCCAGTTGAAATGGAAGACTTTACGCTTAGCCCAGAGGAGCAGCAAGAACGTGGACTAGCATCATCAAGCAATGCCCGCATCTTCCCCCCTCCTCTCTTCTCCCGCTATGACATGCCTGTAAATTACAAGTGGGTGGCTTTCTTACTCCTACGGCGCTCTACAGACTGAATGGTAAACAGCTTCAAACCAAATCCCTCGTCCGTGCAACAAACAGTGATTGATAAGGTCACTGGCGAGAAGAGCACAAGACTTGTCAATACCAGCAAGCACGTAAACGGCCATCCGATTTCTATCAAGTGGAGCGAGCCAGTAAGGTTTCTTGGTTGCCGTCTTGTTCCTTACTAATCATTGCCGCAGACACCGACGTCACTTGGAAAAGAAAGGGAAGCGTTGCGGCCCTTGGTGAATCAGGGGTTACTGCAAAGGGTAGAAGAAGTATGTCTCTATTTCTCCTTTCAGGATTCTTCTGAAACTCGACAGAAACTCCGAGAGCGTCCCATATGGACCCGGCTCGGCATGTTTAATCAACTCGATAGTCATGACGTGAGGGCGCTTCACAAGTAAGTTTATACGTCAAACTGTCTACAAAGACTAATATTCGAAGCTCCAAACTAGTGTGGGCGTTGTGTAGTTATGTGTTCCATGACGGTCCGTGGAGAGATACCGTGATCAGGATGGGCTATGACCCACGGCAAGAACCTGAAGCAATCATGTGAATGATCTTCATTAAAACGGCTCGTATGCTCCCCTAATACCACTATAGGTATCAAATTATCGCTCTGCGAAATGCCAAAAAGCCAACTCTGCGTCCTTCGGTATTGCAAAGTGGCGCACCGCAGGGAGAGTCCCAAAGAAACCTGTAAGTCTGACTATGTAACCGTATTTATGGAGGATCTGAGGGCTTTTAGTGACTCCCATACGTTCGATGGGAAGTCTCCTCGAACAGCTGGTACCTTTCAGCTGTGTGACATCACAGACCCACTCATTAAGGGGTTTATTGATGATCCTGATCATCGTACTGACACATGCAATGTGAGTTTTGTATGTCGAGTCGTGTCACTCCACTCACGATGGCGCATAGATTCAAGACGGGTGGTTGGACCACGTTACTTCCGAGCGTATCAAAGGCCTCATGAAATTTAAACACCAAAGACTCTGTGATACTGGAATTGCACCCACGGATGAAGATTGTGCTACTCTTCTTGCACCCGATGATCAGTTGACTGCCGTGAACAAGAAACTTCCTACCACTAGTCGTTCTGATCGACGCAAGGCAAAGGTAAAAAGCAACATGCCAGAGGAAGAGGCGGCAGCGAGGAGGCTTGAGCTTGCCGTCAGTCGCTTAGAAATGGAGGAAGAGGGCGAGTATATGGATGTAGACGAATGAAACAGAAATGTAGATCCTTTTTTTTGTAACCAGGTGGTATCATTTCTTGAAGAAATTTCTGCCAAGGGTCCAAAACCCGATTCAAATCGTGAATGAATATGGATGCACGCTCGTCATGCCGGAGGCAGCTGGGTATGCTCCTTCTACGTCTCCCCTACAGGGGTTGTGCTCGTTATTCGACATCTCGACTAAAAAACATTAACTATGCTCAACTTGTGGCCCTCAATGTCCCCTCCAAGGTAACAAGCTACAGCAACCGTCATGTTCGGCACAATTCGTCAGCACCTGGCATCTCGGCAGGTACACTGAACTCGCAAGAGGCAAAACAAGACAAAAAGTCTACATCACGAAAATGGATTTGGATGGCTGCTTTGGGTACTGGTGTGGGAGCCTTATTTACTTGGGATTATTATTTCGGCGCGAGAACATTGTCGAGAAACACAAGGACTGTATACAACGGGATTTTGATTGTCTTAGATTATAAGTGAGTCTTTTTTCTTCACTTTCCTGATAGCCAGGGCTTTCCAAATCGATCTAACCAAGATCCCCAAAACGTCAACAGGTTAAACTATGATACGAATGACATAGATAAAATGAATGGCGTTCATGAGCGATCTGCTCAGAGATTACTTCACGTTTGTCGCAAGAACGGGTGCGTACTGATAGCAGGCATTGGAAACGAATTACTGACACGGGGACAGCGGCCTTTACGTCAAGGCAGGACAAGCGATTGGGATTCAAGTTGCTATACTTCCCAAGCCTTATCATGTTCTCGCTCAGATGTTTGATGGAGCCGAGCCTATTCCCCTCGACGCTGTTCGAAATGTCATCCGTGAGGAGCTGGGGATGTGGCCTGAAGAAATCTTCGCCGAGTTTGATCCCAACCCCATCGGATCTGCAGTGAGTGATGCAATGATCTCATAATTCAATAATCGAGATCTGATGGTATTATTTTTTTTCGACCAGAGCATTGCCCAAGTTCATCGTGCTAGATTGCATACTGGAGAAACAGTAGCTGTAAAGGTGCAACGTCCAGATATCAGGAGGCACGCTTCTTGGGACTTGTTGGCTTTCCGACTCCTCATGCAAATATATGGTATGAGTCAGACGTATGAACACCATCCCTAGGCTGACTTCAGTACTGTAGAACGGGTGTTTGAGATACCCTTCACGTTTGCCTCTCAATATATCTCGGATCAGATCGAACTGGAAACACACTTTGACCACGAGCGACTCAATACAGAGAGGATCCGAAATCACGTTCTAAACGATGCACCTAAGCACCTGAAAGGCGGAGTTGCTTATGTTCCCGCAGTCTATCCGAGTTTGTCCAGCCCTCGATTGCTCGTCATGGAGTATATAGATGGTGCTGTGAAGATGACAGACGTTGAGGGGCTGGAGAATCGATTGGGCCTCAATGTTAACGAGGTCATGAACAGTGTTTGTGAAGTTTTTGCCGCCCAGGTGTTTCGATGGGGCTTCGTAAACGCGGATCCGCATGTGAGCTATGGCAACACTGCTTCTGTGTATCAACTAACGCCATTTTAGCCCTCCAACGTTTTAATTCGTCGGCACCCCCAAAATCCAAGCACACATCAGGTTGTTCTCATTGATCATGGGCTTAGCATCCCCCTTGCCCCGGCCTTCCGTGAACAGTATCTCAGACTGTGGCAATATCTCTTTGCAAACGATGTCGAAGGGATCAAGGATATTTGTAAAGGATGGGGAGTAAACCTTGGATCAGACGCCATGGGTGCCCAAATGCTGGGCAGTGCAGTTCTGCTTCAAGGTTGGTCAGGTCGCGGCAGACGGCCAGGAAGACATGGAGCACAAGGACATGATTCCTCTCAGAGCCTTGCTGCGAATGATGCAGAGTCGACTGCGACGAGCAAAGAGGAAAAGAAGAAGAAAGACTTGGAAACCCAGAGAGCGATGAAGGCGACTGTCAAGCGATTCTTGGAGAACTACGAGATGATTCCAAAGGTTTGTACAATCGGGTTCAATTCCTTTACTTCTAGCTGAGTTATGACAGGAACTCATTTTCTTGGGTCGGTCGATGCGGATAATTCAAGCCAATAATCAAGTTCGTCACAACTTTTCTATTTCATACAGGTCTTGACTATTTTCAGGCTTTGGGTGCTCCGGTCGACCGAATTAGTATCCTCGCCAAGGGTGCCTGCGACAGCCTTTATGATTTGAGGATGCATCCTCCAGCCACGCTGAAGTCCAGTCCCAACCACGGCTCTCCCTTGGACAAGCGCCGAGTGTCCCCTCCTACATCCTGGATTAGGAGGTTTATTAGCGCGAACGTTGATTGGTTCAAGTTCCGACTTGCAATTGCTGGCATGGACGTGGCTTTTGGAAAGCGAGGTCTCTTCTGGGGCCTTCTCTGGCTCAAAGAAACTTGGCAAACCCTTTCAGGCGCTTTGAAAATTAGTACGGCCCATTCCATTGAACAAGAGGAAAAGGAGGACCCGGTTCAAGAGCAAATAATGGCAATGGGACAGGAATTTGGCGTTGAAATTGATGAGAAACTGTTGCGTGGTTGACACCGAGAAGGATTGCAATCACATAAACCCTTTGCATCATTATCATACACATAAACCGCTTTGAACACATCTCCGGTCAATTATTACATGCATGCACAGAAAGTGGACATAAAGCAAGATTTAATCTAATTGCAGTTTCCAGGTCAAATCATTTCCTCGTGATACTCATAGCTCGCTTTCCCCGTTGTTGGGCCAGCATCGAGTTAGGGCTCATGGGTCTTGAGCCTCCACCAAGGGCACCCATAAGCGCATTCCCTGCGCCACTGCGTGCGCGGGGATTGAGAGGGGATAACGCTCCGGTACCACGACTGTTGAGTTGCGCTGATGCAGGTACACCGGCCGGGTGTGGCGGTGGCTGCGCGTCTCCAGTGACGCGTCTTCTTGCAGGTGGCCTACCACTACTTCCGGAACCACTAGGTACGGAGTATCCGTCCAGCAAAGGCCCGGGGCTTCCACCAAGACCCACCCGTCGTGCCTTCTCGTGCTTGGCTTGCACAGACCTAAAATGGGCAAAAAGATCTTGCCATTTGATCTCATCTCGAGCCATTTTGGATCTGGAGTTTGCTACGACGTTGACTGTAGATCTAGATTCGGTTTTAATGGAGACCTTTTGACTAGAATTCGCGACGTACGGTTTGGGTGCGATGTGCAAAAATCCCAAGGAGCTCACGGCATTCAGGCGATTTCTTAAGGAGATAAACGCGGGACTTTGTGGGAGAAGCATCAGAAGGCCATAGAGACACTTGTATAGGTGTGGAAATTTCTCTGGCTCCAGTAACTGCAACCTGAGGTCTGAAAGACTTCATTAGATAGCAACCAATGGGCTCTTCGTAAACTTACACGTGAAAACGGGTGATTCGATGAGCTGCACCAATTTGTCAATTTGGACCAAGAGATGGACAGTAATTTCGAGCTCGGCACTGGGGAAATGGTCAATAATACCCAGAATACCAGTTGAGGCGGAGATCGTACAATATTTGCAGTAGATTCGCTGCATGTTCGTATGCTTGCGCAAGAAGACACAAGGAAAAGGCAGCGACGGCATTATGGCACCAGGATCTGTACAATGTTATAAATAAGGCCTGTCCGTCTTGCTACCTCCAAATATCAGTGCTAAGTTCAGGTCGGCTAGAGGGACGACATACTCTCGTTTCCAAGGTCTTTAGTCGCTTCCGAGACTCCGCAAGTTCAGGAGAGGTGATTAGGATGAGATTCAACTTCTGCACCATATTGCTGGCGAATGCAAGGTCCTAAAACTATATTCAGTAGCAAGTAAGGCATAAAATGAATATACAGACCTCTTCTTTCTCCAAAATTTCGGCCAGAGTACGATAGATCCGCTCTGTATTCAAACTAATACATAATTGTCGGATAATGAGACTCCCACGCGTCTCAAGGAGGCGTTTGTCGGTGCTGAACAATCCCAAGAGGTTGATCATGAACGACTTGAAGTAGCTTTCATCTGAATTTGTAGAAATTCTAGCAAGAAGTTGGAGGTCATATTTGATGACTTCTTCCGAAGAGTCAGAAAGATTCTTCAGGAGTGCTGGAAACGTTCCATCGTCCATTGCTAGTATCTGAGATAGTTCAGAAAGCCGTTAAGTAGTGTCCAATGTGCTATTTCTGTGAGATAATCACCTTATTTGGGACCTTTTGATGTAGCATAATGAGCCATTTCAAAGCAGCCACTCTTGTGTCTTCGTGCTCGCTCAAGAATCGTACTGTCAGTGCACCGACTGTGGTGTGGTAGTCAAACGGATCCGCCTCCTCGGCGATCTCATTGGCGGGAGCGGTCGACTTTTTTTCGGGATCAGGCTGAGGTGAGCCAGGTCTTGATGAAGATGCGGCTCCTTCTTTATCAACAAATGAAGAATTCGAGGAGACGCCACCAGTTGGCTGTTCAGGAATCGGATGGACCGGGCGTAATTTAGGCAATGAATTGATATCCGGTCCGTCAGTCAGCAGAGGTGGACGTGACATGATAGGAGATGATTGTTGGGGAGAAGTCGAGGGCAAGACTAGATTGCCGTTTGTAGCATTAGGGATTGGAATCCCACCTCGTGCAGGAGATGGCGTAGTCACTGAAGCGTTTCGTACGGGCACAACCAGAGTCTGTGAGGGTCCTGAGCCAGATTGCATGGGTGAAGTTGATGGAAGATTCTGTATGACACTGAATAATGATTGATTGAGCTTGATGGCGGCTGCTTGGATATCGGGGGCATGATGCGCAAGGTTGGGAAGGACTGCAGGAATCAAACGAGGGGTGAAAGGCACGACGACATCCTGTGCAAACGAAAGAAACTCGTGTAGCCACTTGAGAGCGATTGATTGTTGAATCTCGTCATCTTTTATAAGGTGCAATGAGCAACATGCAACATTCGTAGTGGCACCCGCAACTCACGTTCTTCGTCAAGTTGATTGATCAAGATTTCTACAATCGCCGCATGGTCTACCTTGACGCCTTGACCAGGTTGCCAGACTAATGAAAGGGTACGTCAGAGATTATATGACTATAGGGCTGGGACTGACCACCCGTATCACGCTCCTCAATCTTCTCGAGTTCTTGTTTCTCCTTAGTGGGGTTACTGGTGGTCACGGCGCCCGCATCAGTTGCCTGAGGGGCAGCAGACTCGGTCATTGTCCCGCTTTCGGCTTGTCTGTTGTTCACAATAGCGAATCTCTCTCGTTCCAGTCGGTCGGCTATGCGCTTTGCTTCCATTCTCTCCTGCCGCTTTTTATTTACGGCAGCGATGTCCCTAATTTCCCGCAGAAAATCAGCTAGGAGATTCTCTGCTGCAGTAGTGACCTCCTCGGTCGGATCGGAAAGGTACTTCCTGCGCTGTGTGGTTAGAACAAGCTCTGACCTCTTCTCTTACTTACAATAGACCATCCAGAAACTGTGGCAAGTAAGATACCATCTCCAAGTCTGGAACACTATCAAGAACGCCTATCCAACTGATGAGAAAGCTTCTTGTAAACGGGCTCAACACATAGATCCTGTCTGCTAGTAACGGGATGAAGTTGGCGAGAGAAAATGCTTTCTTGAGACCTTTTGTTTCCGAATTGTCGTCGGGATGGTTGACGAGGATTCCAAGGCCGTATGCCTCTTCCACGCGTTCTCTAGCTTTCTCAGATTGTGGAATTTGCGCAATGTATACCGTAGCACATTCTGCTACCGTATCCTTCAGGAGACGGTCGAGTAATTCTGCCCCATTCTTGACAGAAAGCTCCGAGTCTGCTGAGAGCTAGGCCGTCATCAGTAGGGGCCCCTACCGCACGTTATTTTACACACCTTGCTCAGGGCATCGAAGATGGGATTGAAATATATCAAAATTTCCCCTCTTGATACCTTTGCGATATTGTACATGCTCTCCGCCGCAAAATATCGTATTCGACTTTCGTTGTCGGAGAAACAAACCAATAGGGGTTTGACAAATTTCTCCATATACGGGGCGATATCTGTGCCCAGCGCAATGCCTACTGCGGCCAACGCGATCAGGCCACCATTGCGCACATGGAGTGGGTGCGAAGCATTGGCAAAGAGTTCTGTTACTTGATCCAAAATTGTGTCAATGCGAGCTTGTTCATTGTTAAAATGGCAGTCTCGGACCAGCCTAGAGTAGCATTGGTCAGTAGAGAACGCCTGAGGGGGTGTTAGCTGCTTGCTTTTCAAGATCTAAAGCAGCGGCTTTGCGTTTTTCGTAGAATTTATCGTGAAGGCCTTTAGTTATTACTGGGTCTATATTATACGTGCCAGGAGAATGCTCAACAGTGAGCAGATCGTTTCTTTCAGTCGAGACAACATACCCATGACGCGCAATCACACCCCAAAAGGCTTAGTTGAGGATGTTTCGAGCCGCTTTATGGCCGAGCCTACTTGCAGGCCACAGAGCCGGAGCGTAAGGACAGGGTCAAAGCGTCACTTGTCACCATTCAAAGAGTCATCACCAATAAACTTAGCGAAGTATACAAAAAATAGATAAGAGAAAAGACCAGAATTCATATCAATACAATGTTCGTCTTGACGAATCCACCCCGGAAATTGTTCATCATTTTGGCCTTTTGCCTCCCTCGTTTCTGCATCGCAGAGAAGGCTGCTCGAATATGGTCAGGACGTAGAGCTGTCCTTGGCTCTGCTGGTGGCAGGAATAGAGAGCATACTGGCGCATCACCATCGAAGTCTGATCTCCGTGGCCGTTTTGCATCAGGCTCGGCCCCTTCACGCAAGACTGCGGTGGAAATCCCAGTGGAATCGGCATTCTGCTTAACTAAGAGGGCGTCTGTGCACAGGACGCGCACAATTTCGAATGCCAGAAACCCCAATATGTCCATCGTATCGTCACCACTTTTAAGTTGCATATGAGGAGGAAGATTGAGAAACTCTTTGAAACGTGAGGCTGAAGGTCTGTGAGCGAAGCTTGGCAACTCAAGAAGGTAAACCCGTCACCTTTGCGATGTGTAAAAGAGGCTTGTCTCATATCACTATACCTTAGATATTCGTCCTTTGTCATCTCGCGAGTAGCTTCGTCCAGGTGCTAGGTGTGTGGGTAAGCATAATGACATGAATGGCAAGCAAATCATACGCACTCTTAAGCGGTCTTGACGAGCCTCTGTCATTTCTTCATCTTCTTCGTCATCTTCTATTAGCCCATTGTCCCAAAGAGCGCCCAAATAGACACTCTTCAACTCCCAAGGTAATTTGACATTGGTTTGCTGGCCGGTTCCCTCATCTACACCCGTTTAGGCTTTAATTACCCACTCAAAAACGCGTGCATACCAGGTTTTTCATCGTCGCCGAGTTCCACATCGTCTGCGCCAGGGGCGTCTGTCTCCTTCGCGGTCTTTCGGACATCTTTCCAGCTCAAATACGTCCGTAGCCGGTTCACCTTGTCACGGTCGTGACGCAAAATAAAGACCAAATCCTCGGCTTTGAAATTCTTTTGCCCGCGACGCATAGCGTGGGCCTTGGCCTGACTTATCTACTAAAGAGTGAGCGCTATGATGGGTCAAGCCGAATCCACGCACTATTTCGACAACTTGTTCTCTAACAATTTCTTCTACAAGATTCACGGTTTCTTGGTTGGGTTCGAGAACTTCTCCAAACACATACAGCTATTGCCATCTCTAGTTAGTGTCCATTAACCTGGCTGATTATATATGACCGACCATGTTTGATATTTCCCCGGTATAGTAGTATCTCGGTTCGTTTCCATCTTGTAGTGCGGCCAACTTGCGTTTCGACATGGTTGGAAGCCAAGTGAGGGATTGGAGCCAGCCGCCATGCCACCTACCTCCCAAGTACCTGCAAAAAGAAGAAATCGCAAACGAAAAAGGCGTCAAGCTTCTTCCTCGTCCTCCTCATCTTCTTCAAGCTCTAGTTCTGAGGAAGATGGTGTAGCTACAAATACACCACTGACAAAAAATCAGCCAATCATCCCCAAGGAGCCTGCAAAGAGAGATACAGAAGAGCCTTCTGCTTCATCTTCGTCTTCAGAATCATCAGATACCTCTGAGGAATCTGACGACGATGGCGAAACTGCCGAGATGAAGTCGCCCACGAAAGATAAAACAAGGCTCCCTTCCCGGTCACCTAGCCCTGCAGACCATACACTACCGTCTGGTATATATTTGAATCCATCCACTGAAGAGGAAAAGCGCAAAGATGCCGAAATGAAGGAAAGATTCCGCAAATTTTGGATGATGACCACAGCTGAGGGTTTCAGGGACGAAT
Source organism: Serendipita vermifera MAFF 305830 (assembly GCA_000827415.1). NCBI lineage: Eukaryota > Fungi > Basidiomycota > Agaricomycetes > Sebacinales > Serendipitaceae > Serendipita > Serendipita vermifera. The sequence goes on along the minus strand of KN824288.1, from coordinate 209,987 downwards.
TGGGTCAAATTCAGACGGTAAGGCCACGCAAAATACTTTCGTGAGAGACTTCCTCTGATAAAATATCACTAGGAACCGAACATGACACAATCCAAACTTGCCATGCTCATTGATGCCTTGTCTGCTGGTGCCAACAATTACATGCCTTCTAATAATGGCACGGGATCGACTTCTGGCCAGAGTGAAGTCGAGCTTTTATTAGGAGTCCATAAGTAGGAGCGGTTCGTATAAAAGCCTACAAAAGGCAGATATATTATTACTAATCTAATGACGGGTGATAATTAAGTTTCAATAAACAATTCTAATGAATGAGTTGAGGAATGCCATGGTTATCTCCTGGCTTGGAGGTCAAGGCAAAACATCCGGACTATCGCCTGTGCGCCCACGTGCTGGTTTACGCCTCTCGAGCTCCCTAGCTTGCTTCTCTTTTTGTTCCAAGCGTGCCTCCATCTCCTTTGCGCGTTCAGATTGAATCATTTCGAGGCAAAATTGGATCCCAAGTTCACTCGCATGCTTGATTTCCTTTACTTTATCTTGCTGATAAAATGCAATTGGATACCGGTAACTAAGCCATAAGTAGACGCAGGTCATTTTATGGAGTAGCTCCAGTGCCTCTAATCGCCTGGCTGCCTCACGCACCGAAAGTATCGGGCGTCCGTTAGTTTTGACTTGTTCCTCCTTGACAAGTTCTGCTTCAACCCTGGCAAGATGCTCCTCTTTAGCCGCACTAACATCTTCAAGCACCAGTAGAAGGCCTGCCTTCCCGAATATGGTTTCAGCGTCAACCTTCATGCCAGCTGCAAAAGGGAGAAGCATGTCTTTAAACATTGGTATCGCCTCCGGAATTTTCCACGGCACGGGTGTCTGCGTCAATGTAGCCCGCGTACTGATGCTCAGGTTGGGACATGCCTCATCCACTATCGCCGCTGCGTCCAGCAACTTGAAATAGTCGGCAAGGATAAACGGCTCTTCGCAGGTCGCCAGGTTTAGCAAAAGGTGGTAAACTTGTCCAAGGCCAGCATTGGCAGGTAAGCAGCGATGTATTTTCGAAAGCGCCGCGCTGTCAGCCGCGATTACTGCCGTTTCCAGATTGGGGACTGGTGTTTGCATTGCACTTTCGACAACCCGATAGTCTGTCTGGCTCAGGACTGTGACTGTACCTATCGAGTCCGGACCATGCATCCCGTATCTGCCAGCACGGCCAGCGATTTGTTTAATCTCTGAGAGTGGTACAACCTCATCTCGGAATCCATTCCACTTCTTTACTGTGGAGAATATGATGCGTTTGATTTTGCTAGTTGAAGCCAAGGGATCAATGATAGATTTTGTGGATTGTGGGTTGGACTTACAGATTAAGGCCCATCCCAATGGCATCACTAGCAACCAGAACAGGATATTCGCCGTCCCCTTGGTTAAATTTGGACGCCTGTTCGACGCGAACCTCTGGTGGAAGCTTGCCATAGGCGACAGCACATCGTAGGCCAGTTCTTTCTTCTATAAGTGCTTTGATTGCGAATATTTGGTTTCTGGAGAAGGCAACCACGCAATCTCCTGGCTTGACTCCTTTTAGCTCGCCCCTCAAGCTTTCGGGGGCCATTTGAAGGGGCGTTAGCCGGTCGTATCGGTGCACAATGATCTCATCTCCTGTTGGTTCCACCAGTTTTTGTACTAGCTCGACGGCTGATTCCTCCCCGCATAAATGGATTTCCTCGGCATTGAGACCGACCAAAGCTTGTGTCCAACCATTGCCACGTTCAGGGTTGGCAAGCATCTGGATCTCGTCAATGACGACCACGTCAAACTTCTGAGTCAGTGGGAGCATTTCGACTGTGCAGCTCATCAGGCCGGCATCCTCATCAAGCACTTTTACATCCTCGCCAGTAAGAAGATTGCATACGCGTGGATGCTTGAGAGAAGGGTCTTGACCAACTGGCGCAATATCTCCCCTATTGAATCGGAGGAAAATCTCGGTGGCCAAAAGTCGTAAAGGACCAGCGTAGCACCCGTGTCGTGCCCCAGCAAGCGCACGTAAAGCATGATATGTCTTACCACTATTAGTGGGTCCAACATGCATGATGATCTTTCTGTGTACTTGTCTCGCCATGGGATGCCATTCCGCAGGATGAGGCAGGGCAAGGGCCTCGTCGAGCTCTGTTAGGTGGCCATATGTTTTGGGGTCCAGCTTCGGCATGATGCTCATAAAACGTTTCATGAGAGCTTTGTCCATAGCTGACTCCATGTTTTTCTGCATTTCCTCTCCTAATGCCTTCCAATCCCATATTTTCTCGAAGTCGTACTTGAGGTCCTTGAATGTGGCATCTTTGAATTGAAGTAACGCTAGTTTTCCATTTTCTGGAGTGAAACCGAGGGTTCGTATAAATTGTTGTACACTGAGCCGATCTGACCATCCTATGAGGTGATCCAAAACTGCGTTCCGCTGGGCGTTGGGAGATCTTGGAACAATAACTTGTTGCGTTTTGGCTTGAACTCTTCTTGGAGTTCTGTCGTAGCCCTCAAAGCTGTTCGTTTGCCGTATGAGGGGCCTGCCATGGGGTCGGAACGAAGTTTTATTGTAATTACGCGCTGCGATTGTGGTTGTATGGAAAAGGCGCGGAAATTGAAGACGCAAACTACATTGGGTGCAAATTGCTGGCGGAAGAGGCATGGCTCATGAAATTTTAGGAACAAACAGCCAAACACGAGCGGTGGAACAAGCCATCGCAAGCGTGAAAAGGAGAGTAGGGGATTGTGTTTTTAGGTAATATTACAGTATTTTACACGTATTTATCAAGTCTAGGGTGCCCCGAGGGCAATAGTGAAATAGATCCATCCCACTAACCAACGTCTTTTAGCGGCTGTTGGCTACTTGATCCCACCAGGTTCTTGCTTCTTGATCATTACGAGGAGGCTCGAAATATTTGCATCTTCCCCGGAAGGCTGCACGCAGAGTGACATCAGAAAGAGTCACGAGTAAAGATGAGCAACACTGACCTTCATATGATCTTCGTCTCACAATAGCTTCTACGGTCTTCTCGTTGGTGATCTGGGTTTTCTGTTGATGATTTAGCAGGTATATCCAACAAGAGAATCATAGAGTTATGCCTACCTTTACCCTTTCCTCCCACAACGATGATTTAACGTCATTTTCTTTCTCTCTCTGTCGCCTTTCAAAGTCCTGACGTTCTTCGCGGCTCATTAAAGCCTCTGCCCTTTTTCTCTCATCAAGGTCTGTGCTTGTTTGTGGTGGAAGTGGATCTGGGTGTTGAGTGACGCGGTAAAAATCATTTGAAGGCCCCCTCCAGCCCTCTCTCGGCGGGTTTTTGGGAGAAAATAGAGTCGATCTTGAGGCGTCAGATGGTGAAGCCGAATCCAGAATGGAACTGAGCTTGTCCTCCTTCTTTGACAGCTCGGCATCGACTACTGATACGCAATAGTCGATAATCTCCGCACGGGATTTCCAATTTGCTAGGATTAAGGTTAGTTGGTCGTGCGAGCCGAAGCCGGTGCGTATGTGTACATACCGATGAGCTCACGCCAAACGTAAAGGCATGCTTCTGAATCCTCACTGGAGCCAAATTTCGCGTTTGTGTCCCCGTCATTGAAGCGTTGTGACTTTCCTGAACGTGCCGAGTCTCTAAAGAGTGCCCCGCTGCGGTTCAAACGCATGACTATTGTATCGTCCAATCTACGGTATTCCCGCATTACGTCTATATGTGTTTGAAATAAGACAGTGTAATACGGATTCATTAAAGGGAATTGAACAATATGCTCGGGTACGCGCCTTTGAAGATGGAGAGTTGTGTACAAGTTGATTCATTGACGTTCAGACGTTTAGTTGTTGGGTTCTGTAACGCAGCTGAACCGAGAATCGGTTGAGAGCGCGACATGGTTAAAGGAGAAGGTTGTGGCAAGTGGTAAATTTTGATACCGTTCGTTTTAAGAAAATAAATCCATATTCGACTATTTAATTTTATCTGAGGTTTGCTATTGGTTGTGGTCCTCGTCTCTGTTGGACCCGACCGCCTCGATGTCCGCTGATTCCACACCCCCATTCTCGCAGTCGAATGGCCTCCAACCGCCTTCACTCTCTCCTATGAAGCTTGACTCTTCCGTCAGCAGTCTTTCTTCCGGCTACAGGACCACCAGTACTGCTCCATTTGGCGCGATGCCATCCTCACACCAGCACCCATCGCAACAGCGACCTAACGGACACGCTAAACCCGCAAACAAACCAACGTCTTCTAATCTTTTTATACCTCGTAAACAGCACCGACGCCCAGCTCATTCAAACGCACCCAGTCAGCCGAATACGCCAAAACCTGCTAATATTAGTCTCAATGGTGCAAAAGGACCAGCTCCAGCAAGTTCTTCCGCTCCTAATAGCCATGTAAACTCTCCTCGTCCTACTACAAATACTCCTTCAGCCAGCCAGAGTCAGCCGAAAAGCATCAGTCAGGAACCCCCTCCACTGGATTACCCTTTCTTTGAATTTGATCTTTTAACTGGCGATGTAAATGGTCCAAATGCCCCCAGCGGCTTCAATCCATCCGTACGTGCCATTGTTCTCCAATGACGCTGAGTGAAACAAACCGAGACATGACAGGTCGATTGGAATATCTTCAAATTCCATCGTATCCCAGGCAATAAGACTATCAATACCGCATTCGAGTTTCCTATCAAGCTCAACCGCAAAAATTACAAATACCTGGAGACTGGCATGGATGTTGACGAGGATGAGGAAATGGGCGATCCTAGCGCCCCAAACTCGACCGCAGGGCCCACAGGAAGTGGTCTCCTCGAAGGCATGGATCTCCAAGATCTGAAAAATGTAATTGTTCCTGGCTCCGCCTCGCAGATCGGCAACCCTTCTGTCAAACAAGAAACCCCTGGTGCTGGTCCGAGCTTCCTTGGAGGGATGAAGGGTATCGGAAAAAACGATAAACTCGTCCCGTTAAAGGGGCCCGACGGCCAGCAAGTCATCGGACCTGATGGACAGCCTGTGATGGTTCCCGCTGGGATGGCGGCTCAAGTTAAAGGGGGCAGACTACCATTCATTCCTGGAATGATGCCCGATCACAAGGGCAAGAAAGGCGGAGCACAGAAGGCAGGCGGGAAGGGGGCTGGAGCAGCTGGATCGGGTAAACCAGGAGATGCCAAGGCTGGTGAAGGTAGAAAACGCGGCGGCAAGAAAACTCGCCAGGTTAATACCTCGTGCTCGTTCTTAATTCCTTGGCTGATCACGGATGAGTAGGTTTACATGATTCCGGAACACACCCGCAAGCTCCGGAAAGAAGAACGATACCCATGGCTATGGGAGGATGCTAGTGGGAAGGAGATTTGGGAGGGCAGGAGGGTCGAAAGGAATAGAGTCAAAATGCAGCTCCTTCAAGTTTGCAAGGATGGAAACTTTCGCTGGTACCCTGCTAAGAAGCATTACATGTTTACCAAACTACCCACCTGGCGCGTACCCAATGCCGAAGAGGCCAACGAACGGGTGAATATGAGTGAAATTGTGCCTCCGCTTATCACTGATTTGCCGTTACAGTTTGAAAAGGATCAACGCCGACGAAACCCAATGTACTTTGCTGAGAATACCCCGCACCACGCCGGTTTTCAACGAGCATTCCGTCAACACGCCCAACTGGTGGCGATGGAGGACCGTAAAACGGCCGTTGGGAGTACCTTTTCCGGGGAGGCTATTATCAGCGGTACTAGTCGGCTCAGGTATGTTATCTTATCTACTTTGCGTTGCTATCAGCCTCTAAATTATTGTTTCTTCTTTTGTATAGATTGGTAGACCGTGGTCGCCCAGCTTCTGCGTTTGAAAGGGAAGATGCGGATGATATAGGAATGGATAATGAAGACGTCAAGAAGGAAATCCTGCGAGAAAAAGAGGAACGAGACCAAGAAATCTTTGGTATGGAGGGTGACATGGATGAAATGGAATATGAAGACGACGTTGCCGACGATGACGAGAAAGTACACGCCGATGGCATGGAAGAAGAGGAAAAGGAATACGAGGTTTGTCGCATGTTATCACTGACTCCAAGTATTGATCGTTGTTACCACACCACACTCAGGAACGTCTTAAACGCGAGTGGCGCCAGGCAAATAAGACCGAAGTAGAGGTTGCAGACCGTGCGATCACGGGCTCTAAGCCCCGACTGGGCAAAGAGGGGAGAAGAATCAAGAAGATGCTTCGCGGACAAGACAAAACTGGAGAATTGTACGAAAGTGATGACGACGACAAGGATCCGTATGCCAGCGAAGAGGAATCCGACTCTGAATCCGACTTGGAGCAAAAGGAGCGTATTGAGAAGGAAAAGGCCGAGAAAGAAAAGGCGGAAAAGGCGCGAGAGGAGGAAGAGGAGCGACTCAAGGAGCTATTGGAAGAGAAGACTAAAGAAAAGGAAACAACCGACAAGGAAAAGAAGGGCAAAGCGAGCAAAAATGATAACGCGGCTTCTAAAAACTCCGCCAGTGGTAAACCGGGTGGTAATGATAAAGGCAGTGCCAGCAATTCCAGAGGGGGCTCTCCCAAGCCTCGTCCTGGTGGCAAAGGAGGCTCTAGGGCCGGATCTCCTGCTATGCGCTCCACGCCTGGCCCTTCTGCGCCCCCCACTAATACGGCTGGTGGGACGTCGAAAGGACCCCCTGGTCCTGGCGCAGGCAATGCGATGACAGCTATGCGTGCCACCAGTCCTGGGAGCCCGAAGCCGAGGCCACCAATGTCCCTAAACCCTGGATCTAGTACGCCCTATATTACCTGCATGAGATGAAACCCGCTTACTCACTCTCCTCTTCTTTGTTTAGCCCGCATGAGTAGTCCAGCTCCGAGTGGTGCAAGTACTCCTGTACCAGGAGGAACGTTGAAGCGAAAGGCTGAAAGTCAAAGTGGGAGCAGTACTCCTGGCCCTCGTAAGCGGCAGAAGACTGCCAGTCCAACGCCTTCTGGCTCGGCTGCTCAAGCGCCTACACCTTCAAATAGCCAACCGAACCCTCAGGCGAATCCGCCATCGAAGAAAAAGAAAACAGAATTGTTCCCGGGTTGCTTGACGCAGGAGATGGTGGTCACTTACCTTAGGGAGAGGGAAGCCAAGGGCTTGAAAACGCAGACCAAAGATGCGATTGAACGGTTCAAGCCAATGTGGGCTGGAGCTGGGACAAGTGCAGCGAAAGAAGGTGCCGATGTCAGAAACAAGGAGCTCTTGACCCACTGGATCAAGAAGGTAGCAAATTTAGTGGACGGCACTTGGTTAACTCTTCGTTAGTTTCATTGTGCTGCTGTGCTGAGCGAAATATAGCGGCTAGGGGAGCATTTGGCGTGATGCGAACTGAAACTTTTCTCATTGGTGTGATGTATACATTTGGAGCAGAAATACAGCCTTCGGCCATTCCTCTAAACATGATCTGGCAAAGTAACTAATGACTTCATCTGGGTCTCAAGATGTTCCTTGCATGCAGTGTGACTGGTTCGCAACCGGAAGGAGGTGGGCCACTGAAATGAGAGAGTATTAGCGCTGCGATAAACTTCAACATGCTCCACTTACTTGTGTACATCCACATATACGCCATCTGGGCACGAGTAGAAGAGGCTCCCCTTAAGCTCCTGTCAGGTAATTAGTAGTGCTTCTCCTATCGGTTATATGACTACCTCGTGTTGTGGTCCGAAGGAATAGAGTAGTATAGGACCATACCAGCTCCAAATACCTGGAGCATATTGCATTTTACCAACGCCAGTGTTCTTCTTTGCCTTTTGTGGGTCCACCATCTGTAACTTGTAGCGGGATGACGGCGGCTGCCTGTGATCAGTTTCATATTCTGTGTAGTGCTCCAATGCCGTTATGTTCAAAGCCACGATCTTGAGAATATGGGTGCTGTTCGTCATAGAGTAAAGGTCACCACCCTTGACAAAGAATTTAGGAGCAAACATCTCATGGTCCTTTGAGTATGTTGGTCCATGTTCATGCTTTTGTACGGTACAATCTCCTTCGAGTCCTTGTATGCCGTGCGCCAAGCAGATGATCAGCTGTGCTATCATTAAGTCACTGTGTGCTCACCTGGTTCAGCGAAAGACTTTAAGTAATAACGTCCCCCTCCGGAATCCTTATTGACAACAGTGATAAGGTCAGGGAGGAGATATTCGTCCTGCAGATACGTTGGCAATGCTATCACGAGCAGGCTGAGACTGACCTGCAGATACGTTGGCAATGCTATCACGAGCAGGCTGAGACTGAGAAGACTCGAAAGCCAAAGGAGAAGTGATCGAGACATAAAGAAAGACTTTGGCCCGAATAAAAGAGAGGTTGGGAGTATGCGCCGAGTTGGCTGGGGCGGGTGATTTGGCACCGAGCAGACGAGGGAGGCGAGCGACTAGCCTAGCGCGAGTTCGGAAAGGCTTATGTAGCCATGAGTTCGTGATTATCACGGCAAAATACTCCAATCCGGGGAAAAGTCGTGGCCAATAATGGTACGGGGGGAACCTCGCTGGTTTCCAGTAGCGACTTCCTCGGCCACTTGAAATCGTCATGGGACGCACTGTTCTGTTCTAAGAATTTCTAGTGGTCGTTCCGGTCCGTCAAATGTGGTGCACGCCAACACCGCGAACGACGAGGTTTCCGTGCAAAAGGGGGGAGAGACCCGACCATTTTCTCTGATTTCCTGTATTTTCTGGAGTCGTGCAATGCTGGTTATTTCGACTCTCCGATCACTAGAAGCCCAGTCTCCTTGACCGAACCAGACCGTCCAGTGCGTAGATGTGAGGCTGACAGTTAGTAGCAGCTGGTCTCTTGCATCTTACATGTTCAAGCGCTCGTTCAATAATATTGAGGCTGACAACCAACCAGCCTCAACGTTGTGACTTCGAAACGTAGAGTCCAACTCCCCGATCGATTCGGCCTGACCGTAATTCCTCTCGAATATTCTGCCTTGTGATTACTCTATTCTTTTCACAAGATATCCTCCTGGGTCATACGGTCGTAGTTCAAAACTTTACGATTTTGCCCAGTCGCAATAATGATGCCGATCCTTTCCCATTTCTGAAATTAGGGAACCTTTTGTTTGTATCGGTCACTGTAAAGTGAAACTGTCGTATTTCCATTCACCCAGCAAGCACATTGACATCCTAATTCAAAGGATTAGTACGACCTGACTTGAGTTCGACTTTGGAAGTCTTACGCTAGTAAGATCTACGAGTCTTTCTTACAAGCGATTCCCTGAAGGCCAGCGGTTTCATAACGGGCGGTCATTCTCATCGTGCGCCCTCCCCCACATATAGGACGGCTCCGAATGATCAACGATCACTGCTTCGGTTCTAGCTAGGCTGAGATTTGTTTCATGGATTCCCGCCTCGGAGCCCTTCCTTTATAACCCATACCTGCTACGGATTCGACCATCTTTTCCTTCTCTTAATGATACCTTTTGGGACTGGGTTCCTGTCGGAACTCATCACCGGCGACAAGTTTCGATGCTGTCGACAAAACAGAAGCTATTACGTGGGGACGACTCGGTCATGCCAGGAGTAGGTCCCCTTCCACTGGCCACAATTAGTTGTGTCTGGGACTGACACCCTCTCCTAGTCATATAAATATTCACATGGTACGCAGCTAAGGCAAAAAGGAATGACCGGTCGAATCCTCAATCGAGCACGATGGTCTGTAGTCTATGCGGGTTGGGTATATATTTACCTTACAGGATTGTATCAGCTCTTTACTGAAATATTTTCATATGCAGGGCATCATCCATCGGTTCCATGTCCAACGAATCAAAGTGGGCCATCCTTCTATCATCCGGCAAGGGAATATTGATCCAAACCTTATAGATATTAATCTAGTGAACCTAAACCCACCTCCTCCCATTCAAAATGCACCAGACCATCCAAGTCGCCACGCCAATAATACGGCCTTTATCCAAAACTCGTTTGCTCTTAACGACAGGTCAACTCGGCACGAATTGAGGACAATACTCTCCCAAGATTGGTGGTTCTTAGATACGGTCGAGCCTCAAGGATCACTTGACCCTCTGATCATGCGGCAAGGTGCCCTGTTCGCCTGCAAGTTTTTGTCTTGCGGCCATAAAAGATTTGCGCGCTTCGACAGAGTAAAAGCCCATATACGATGGCATCTAGCCTTCAGACCGTTCAGGTGCTCAGGAGTGCCAGTCACCCAGAATGACCTCGGCTGCGGTACTGTAGGATGGTAAGCCTTTGAGGAATCTTTATTCTTACCAAATAGTCTCACGCTGTATATTCATAGTAATCGGAGGTTTCTTAGTCAAGAATACCTCAGGGCACACGCAGAACGAACGAAGGTTATATGCGATATTTGGTATGCATAATTATTTATTGTCCAGACTCCACTTCTTACCTCATGCAAAGCAACTCAATGGTGGACAGAAAAAACATGGCCCGACACAAAAGGAGCAGGAAATGTCGTACATATTAACATCGAATGTACTGTCTCCAATGAAAATGCGCATTACATATGCTGGTAACTTGCATGAGATATATCCGGTTCCGTCTGTCTTCAGTATTCAAGGCAAACCCAACAAAGCGGCCCCCCCAGGTCTACGACACCAAGTAGCTAGGGCCGGTTTGGAACGGGCTCGACCCATGAGCATCGACCGTATAACGTACCCGTTTTTTATTCTCAAACTACACTTTGTTACGAATGAGGCAATCTTGTGAATAAATCAGCGAGAAGCAAGCCAGGTTTAGGTCATGCAAGGTCAGTCATGATTGGCGTAACACACGATTATGGCAGTCACATAAGAACTGGCAACGAAAGAGTTCGACAATATAACGTGGTAGGTCTAACCTCCAAGCTCATTTCTATCGAACATACTATTAATCACAACATACTAGATTTGCTTTTCACTTACTCCTAGCGGATTCGGGCGCGGATTCACTCTGGACAGGAGCCTGTCGAGAGTATTGTGTATATGTGTTATCCGGGGCCGTTGAAAATCCTGCCCGGGTCGAGTGTCTCGAGCCCTGTTTCCAAAAACCTGATGCAACGGTATTGAAACTCAAAATATGTAGGAACCCATCCGCCATTTGTATGTGTGGCTGTACCCATCGTTCATATCGAAACTCACTCAAGCTTTCTCCGGTCCCTCTCCCCCCAAAACGGCTTATTCGGTCGCACAAATTTCCGAAGCCATACTAATACTGTGAGAAAAGAGTCTGCCGAATGAGATGGGTGTTGTGTCGAATGCCAGCGAATAGATGGCGATGCCCACTCCGAGTATCCTGGAAGCCGGCGTATTGACGCCTATTGAACATAGATGACTAGATTAGGGCGACTGAAACGACTCTTTCCTTTCTCAACGGAAGGTTTAACCTGTTTGCGGTCGCTCTCTGGCCCCCATGCGGCTTCCAGCTTTCAGTAAACCAGCCTTACTCCGAACCAGTCTGTAGTAACCTAGCTATGATTGAGGATATAAAGGGGACGCGCGAGCAAGGTTAGATTCCGTGTCCCTCGTCCGACATGGATCCATACAGATGCAATCATTGCGTGGATGGATTTTGTCAACACTGTCTCGCTTGTGAGTGAATGGTGGTAAAGAAATGCATCTGACCAAGTCCTTTAGTAATTCAGAACATCTCTCAACCAACGGCAACACCGATTCCGGCGCATCTTCCCATTATCCCCTCTAATCCATCCTTTGTTCAACCAATCGGATCCTTGCAGGGACAATACACGCCCGCTCACCAGCATCCACTGGGTCAACCTCTACCTAGCCAGGCTCTACCCCATATTCCCCTCCTGCATGGTTTAGAGCTGACGTTGAATCGCTGTTACCCCAAAGACTACAATGAGCGGCTTCGAGCAAGGTTAAACGCAGTACTCCAGTCGCAGTGGTACCAACAGCAGCAACATGAACCTGCCGGAGCTCTTAATGAGTTCGTGTACTCGCTCACCGAAACCCAGTTCATGTGCACTGTAAAAGGATGTCCACACGTCGCAGACCGTTTGGACAGGGCCGTAAATCACTTCCGTGTTCACATAGAGCATCGGCCATACGATTGTGCTGAGAATGGCGGCTGTCGCACTCCAGCATGGTAAGTTTTCTGCAGGTGACGCCCAATGTTCTAATCCTGGTTACAGCACAAAGAGATTCTGCACAAAAGAGACACTGAGAGCCCATCGGCGGATCGATGATAACCGAATGATCTGTCCGAATTGGTGAGCTTACAATCTTTCTTCGATGCTTTCGGCGTTGCTGAACGACTATCAGTGGGAATGAAACCGATTCCAAGAATCTGCAGCGTCATCGCGAGACTTTACGCTGCAAGGCCGCAAACAATCCCGGGTCGTCCTCTGGTTAAGCAACTCGGCGTACTCCAGACCTACTTGAAACCTATAATCAGTGATCACTTGTATGAAGATCAGTCTTCCAGGCTGCCCAGTATGTGGTCGGAAGTCCATTACCAAAAACATCTGGATGCATCATATTTGCTGTTCCCCGTGCTGTTTATTTACTTTATCCGGCTTCCTCATCGCGCATCCTAGATTAATTTTTACTACCCTTAGCGCACCCTATGTTCAATAATACTCATTTCTCTCACCACGAGCCTAACCATTTCGGCAAATAAGATGAACATCAATCTATCATTGTCAAAAGGTCCTCTATAAACTTTACTTTCGTCTTGACCCCAGTAAATTATTGGAAGCGACGCAGAAGATGCAAGATCGTGAATTGTTTACAAGCAGCGCTCTAAATGAACCTTGGTTAGAAGCCGGGAACCACGTGCCTTTAGATGGGCGATTGACGCCTTTTGAATCGGGAACGGCATTTACTCCAGAGGATACCGAGATTCTCACAGCTGTAATGAAAGATCCAGCCAATGGAAGAGTAATAGGAACGTATCTACTGCATTCCGTTGAGCATTCTCATTCGATCTGGATGAATGCTTGGGCCAGAACCCGGTGCGCTGTTCGTGGCTGGTACAAAAGTAGGTGGCTGGCCTCCAGAAGGGGCTCCCGAGTTTTGGTCAGGGTTGTTGGGAGGGAAAGGCGGAAAGCCATTTGGAGGCATACCAGGGCCACCGTTTGGAGGAAATGGTGCTGTGAATGACATGAGATTACAAATAGGTGGACGGGAAGGCTGAATTGCTTACGCATTCCACCTGGGGGCAACATTCCTGGTGGAGGCATGAACGGAGGTCCACCCATACCTGGTGGGAACGGAGGTGTGGCTGACATTCTGTTGTTACGGGTATGATCCATCATCGATCCGGGATGAACTTACGGAATCCAGGTGGTCCATTAAATGACTGCTGCCCAAAGGGAACAGGCTGCGCGGGAAATTGAAAGTTGAACCCGCCTGGAGGAGGTCCTCCCCCTCTCTCAAAGGCTTGAGTGATCTGATCAATTATAGTCTGGGCCTTGTCATGTCCCAAGGCTGGAAGGAGGGTAAGCACTCGCAAAGCACCCGCCAGAGCCGATAGCGTACATGCATAATAGTCGCGAACATTGCTGAGATGATTCCTTCCACTGTTATGAGCCTTTCTGACTATTCTCGAGAGTCAGCCTGACAGAAATTTCTAGCAAGTTGAAGCGTACCAGCAGTGGAATCATGAGTGAGCCATACGTCGCAATAGTCACCTTTAGAGTCTCTTTTAGTCCCAGTTTGAATTTATTGGCGATTTTTAGGCTTACAATAGTGCTTCGGCATGGTGAAGTATAGGTCCAAGCTAGTTTACTCAAGTTGCCGTCTGCCACTCCTTACTCGCATTTGACAAGGCCCATTAGCTGCACTTTCAAGCTTCAAAGATATTGTTAGAGAGGAGGAGAACTGACGATGACGTCGGTGCCATTGATTGTGCCAACCCTCAGTCCATCTGGTGCCATTCACTTTGCAGCAGTGAGAAGAGAGGCAACTGCCCAGGACATTATTGATGCCCTTTCTGTGCTTGATGAAGTCAAAGAAGACATATTAGGTGATCTTCAGGAAAATGCTTGGGCCGTACAAAGGATCCATAGGGGTCTTGAAGGCCGGCTGCTGAGCGGCACGAGCAAACTTGCGGACGGTATGAGACTGGCCCATCTATCGTTTGATACTAATCTACGCTACAGGGTTGCTGGACTCTACGGAAAGTATCTCGCCATTAGTGGCCTCCACCAAGCCACCTGCCATGCAAAGGCACTTCTCGGCCTTTCCTTTAAGTTCGCATCTCCACACACCGTCTCTCCGCTTAGTTTCGCTTCACCCTCTTTTGCGAGCCTCCCTTTCATGTGCACGAATACCGGATCTGGAGGATGATATCGAGTTGGAATGGTTCCTTTCTAGGAATACAACTGTCCTTGACATGGTAAACGGCGTGATAGAGGAGCTAGATCTCGCAAAGGTTATTCCCGGGCCTGGCGGTGGGAATGTTGATTATGTTCTCGAGGAGGTATGGGTCTCGGATCAAGGGGACGAAAGTAAGTCCCTTCTAAAGGCGAATTTCGCATCTTTAATCTATCTGTGTAGTTGTATCAAGACTACACGACGCTCTACTCGTCTCCCAAATCGTTGAGACTGCTGTCCGGGACTATCCTTTTCCAACAAAGACGCGCGCCAAACGAATACTAAGATTCTGTGTACCAGACGAATGGTACCGGAGATCCAAGTCCCGGTCTCTTTCTCTCACTCCTATTGAGAGTGGCGGAACGCTTCGACCCAACTCCGAGGATGGTAACAGTGACGAAGAAGGCGGGACTGCAAAACAGAGGAACAAAGCCACTGGCTCCTCTGCAATGAGACGCGACGCTCAGGAATCCCGGCAATCTGGGAGATTTAGTCTATTTGAGGGTTGGGGAACGGTCTCGTCGACGTCCTCGGGCACAGTTGCTCTAGCGCATGCCTCTCCTGGTGATCGAAATACCATCAGCGTGAGCGCTCCATTGGCAGTAATGAGTCCGCAGCAAACTGGTATCAGTGCTGTGTTTGGCCAAGAAATGGACCTCTCAGAGGACAATGTTTCAGCCGAGTTTGAGAGGATGATGGTTCGTTTAGACCTTTCAACTTGTTGTGCGCTAATACTATGGTTAGGATGATATTGGGCTCAAAGATGATAAGCGAGAAGCAATGCGTTCGATGCCATTAGAGCGCAAGCAATATCTGTTGATGCAGAGCAAGCAGAGTCGGAGTACTATAGGCACATCCTCCCAATCCCAACGCCAAGGATCAAACCAAGGATCTGATTCCACTCAAAGTGTCATCACACCAATTTCGCCCCAAGTTACAGGTATGCTTCGACGATTCTCACTATGGGGAGCACCTTCCGGCTCCCCGACAGTGTCGAGCCCTGCCCCGGAGCCTGAAAGCAGGGAGCCGGTCCAGGAATCTTTACCGATTGTACCACAGATAACTGGCAGTTTGTGGGGAAATTGGTGGCTTGGAAGCCCACGCGAGACTGAAACACCAAGGGAGGGTGATCGCACCAAACCGAACAGTACCGAATGGTACGTCGATGGAATCCGAAACGGCAAGACCACAGATACGCGACTTGCAAAGCATCTTATCTCGCTGAGAGTACACTTGTCTACCGCCAAGGTTGCATGGATCGAGCGCTTTCTGGGAGAAGAAAAGGGCATGGATGCATTGGCTGCACTGTTGCAATCCCTTATCGACAAAGGCGGTAAAGGGTAAGATTTTACTACTGTCCATTTGTTTGGTTCCTTTGATGACCATGTGCAAAGCCGGAAGCTCTCCGACATCGAAGGCATAATTTTATTGGAAGTCATCAAATGTCTCCGAGTCCTGCTGAACACTGCACCCGGATACCCATATGTTATTCAATCTCCAACCATAATAACCCATATCGCGTTCACCTTGCATGGCGCATCTCCAAAGCTTCGGGCTTTGTCCTCTGATTTATTGGCGGCCATCTGTGTTATTTCACTTAACGAAGGCCACCGGTTAGTACTGGGTGCACTTTCGGATTACAGAGTTTCCTTCGATGAAAGATTTCGATTCGACGATTTGATAAATGCGCTTCGGATAGAGGAGAACAGTACAAGCCAAGAAGGGGAACAAGATGGTGTCTGGGAAGCCAGGGGAGCTACAATGGGGCTGATAATAGCACTGACGAGTTGCTCCGATTCAATTGAAGAGCGTATACTGCTCAGAGAAGAATTTTCTAGAAGAGGGCTAAATGAAGTCATGGTTGTAAGTGCGTTCGTCTCCTTTCCGTGTGAATCAACACTCACCCTGCCTCAGGGACTTCGCTATCTCAAGCCACCCGACTCATTACTCAAGCAATTAGACGCCTACTCAGAGGATAAATACGAGGACGAAGAGGACATTCGGGACCAATTGCGTGCACTGGCTCGCAAACAACATGGTGTCAATAATAATAAAGCAGATGATTCCCTCGATTCGTGGCTACAAAATCTCGAGGTATCCTCACCAGAAACTTCAGCTTCATTGCGTACCACACTGAAGGCATTATCCAAACTCTCGGAAGAGGCGACCACATCGTAAGCATACTTTTATTCCCCGTTATTCCTGCAGTAACACCGGACAGAAACTTTAAGATGGATATCCTGTTCATCTGTGAGAAATTTGTTGAGAACGCCGCATTACTGGGCGACTTGTGAGCTCGATTCGACGGTTTATATGACTCCGCATTAATTATTTGCCAGTGAAGAACATTGGGTTATATTTCTGGACCGCTTCGCAGAGGCGATACATCATCTCATCCCCAAACCATTCCCAAGCATCAAGGATGAAGCAAACGGTCATGTAAAAGATTTCGAATTATTGCAGGAGCAAGTTCGCTCAATGTCTACCACTGTAAGCCTGTTTTTTTATTCTAACCGACAAGAGTGTTCATAAATTTCACAGATCAGCTCTTTGCAAAATGAGTTAGCGGGTCAGACTGCAGAGCTAGATACTCTTCGTTCTCTCTCACAGTCCTTTGAGAGTTCGCAGTTGCCGTCAAAGGCGCCGGGAAAAACTGGACCTAACGCAGAAATACGAGGTTTTGTCACCAGATTGGTTCAGAAGGAGAAACAGGTTGCACAACTTCAGGCTGATTTAGTAAGATTACAGAGCAAGTCGCAAGCTCCGCAAGATGCTCCAGTTAGTATCGTTTCTAGTACCGTATACTAAGCTAAAGGCCATCTAGGAGGAGCAAGCTAAACGTGAACGCGAGCAAATGAAGATTAAAAAGGTCACAGAGGAACTGAACGCTCTGAAGTCGAAGGTGTGATCTGCTTGATACGTCATGACGCGAACTTACATAGAGTACAGAATACGGAGTTGGAGGGAATCATAGCGGCCAAGGCGAAGGAAATTGTTTATCTCAAACGGGCTTTGGAGTCCGTGTACTCCAGATTTCATGCTAGCGCTCAGGAATCAGAGCAAGAACGGCGACATGGGCCTGAGAGCGAAGTTGACGTTCAATCTATGACGAACCATACTATTGAAGGGCTCGCAAAGAAGGAAGAAGAAATTAAGGCCCTGCAAGACACCGTCATCAGTCTACAGGCCCAGCTCTCAAATAGTCATGCCACAACTCTGGACACCTCCGCTTTGGAGAAGCAATTCAAGGCACGAACTGCTCCACCTCCGCCACCTCCTATAAAGCCCAAGAAACCTGCGAGTAATGGGCCTCTTTCTGCGACACCCCAAGGGACTTTAGCTTCGCCCACCTCCAATGTATCGGCCTCATTCACGAATACATCAGAACAGGGTCAGTTTATGGAGGTAAGAAAAGGGTTCTATGATTTATCTATGGCTTACAATATCAATCCATCATCATCATTACTACTGCGCCAAACAGCGTACCGTTGAGTCAGCAAAACAAGAAGCTGGATCGAGGTCTGATATGTCGCCAGCTGGTCCCATACCTCCGCCTCCACCTCCTCCACCTCCGGGCCCAC
>KN824288.1:177047-191349 GCA_000827415.1 Serendipita vermifera MAFF 305830 | reverse complement strand
ATAAACGGAATTTGGAACAGTATTGACGAATGAAATAGGTAATGCGCATTCCTCGGATTTCTGAGAGGCTCGAATGCACTATCTACGGACGTAGATTGGAACTCGAACTGGCTGAAGTCAGGCCTGACTTAGATATGGTACGGAATGCCGCAGCCGAGATAAAGGCATCGAAGAGACTAAGAAAAGTCCTCGGAGTGAGTAGTTGGTGACATACCCGGCAATGACGACTAAATGGTGTTAGACCGTCTTAGTTGTAGGTAATACGTTAAACGGGAGTACCTTCCGAGGTGGAGCTCGGGGGTTCCAATTAGATGCTCTACTCAAAGTAAGCTATCGAATTTTTGGTTATAGGTCGCTGAACTCTAAATTTCATCTCGCAGATGAAGGAGACAAAGACCGCTAAATCGGGCACGGACTGTCCTACATTGCTTCATTACCTGGCCAAGATCCTGATGCGTGAAGACGCTGGGCTAATTATGTTCGGTGAAGAGCTCTCACACGTTGAAGCAGCTGCCAGAGGTAAGTGTTTCTGTTTCGCGAGGTATCTGATCACTGATGAGCCGGCAGTATCAGTACAATTCATATTGTCTACCGTCAATTCACTATGCCAGGGAATGGAGCGCGTTAAGGACGAGCTCGAGGTGATACGGAGTGCGCAGATGAGTTCAGAGGATTTCTTCATCGCCAAAATGGAGCCTTTTGTTCGTAAAATGGAGCCAGCAGTCCATAATTTGCGACTTTCCGGCCAGGCCCTCGAAACGGAACTTCAGGGTTTACTTTTGTTCTTTGGAGAGGCCGTAGAAGGCCCCGAAGCGACAAAACCGGAAGACTTTTTCAACTTGGTGCTTTCCTTCTCTCGTGCACTTCAGGTCAGTTTTGCTCTGCTGTTAAAGAAAGAGCAAACTAAGCAGGATTTTTAGAAAGCCGCACTTGAGGTTCATGATTCAAATTCCAAAAAGCAGGTTCCCGTTGTGGCAATCCACTCCGAACGAGCCGATGAAGAGCACTCCGGCACCATTAAAGGAGTGAGTGAAATCACGACCCTTTTTCTGGTTTTGAAACTGAGCACTTCTTCAGCCTTTCTTGTCCCCGATGCAAGGATCAGTCCCGCCGTCCCCACAAGAATTACTATCTCCCCCTGCCTCGCACGGACGCGCATCGGGTGCCAATACGGTTGGCAGAGGAGACGTTGACCAAGCCATCCGCAGTATACGGGACGGACAGCGAAGAGCACGCCCACACCGACCGCTCAGCAAGATGTTTTTGGACGGCACCGGGAGCACGGCCGGGGTACGCCCAATCAGTCGAGCCTATGACTAAAGTATCATTATTTTCACTGCGTACGATCTTTCATATTCCAAACAATGTATACAATTCCCGAATTCCTCCCAATCTATCGTCTATCTTGCTTATTGCTGGTTAAGAGGAGACACTTTGTCGCATTTCTCAACACAAGCAAGAAAAGTATCAAAGAATGCAGCCACCTATTCGAACATCAGAAAGTAAGAAGCAGACTGATAGCAGACTTACGTCAACGGACTGGGCGACAAGGCAGTTTTTGCCATTAACCCCCCAGTTGTCGTCTTCAACTAAATCTAGATAGTTCCACACGTCAACGACCGTCTCCCCTGTTGTATAAGTCCCTGTTAGTTCGACATCGACACGATATCTAGTCGTCTTAAATATGTCAGGCCGGGAGAGATAGGCAATAGTCAAAGGATCATGTAAAGGTGGTCCGTCTTCGAATCTAAAGGTAGACTTGTAGGTGCTTGCAAAGAAAAGAATGAGAGTTGACAGCATGTGTCGGAGCGGTGTAACAGGATTGCCTTCTGCGGAGGATCCGTTCGCCAGACGACGTTGAATTTCCGAATTGAAGATGCACATATGTGTAACATTTAAGGGAATCATCGTCTTTTTTACTGGACAATCAAGCACGATTTGAGCGGCTTCGGCTATCAAAATAGTTAGTCATGTAGCTCCTACCAAGAAGAGAACCCCCATTACGATCGCACAGAATATTATATTCTGAAACTATGGTTGAAGTAAGTGTCTCTAAAATGAATCTAGCGGCGTACCAGCTACTGCGCTGCGGTTACCGATGCCCACACCTCCACCCATGAAGACAATCTCCTCAATTGCTTCGCATAGTTCTGGATGGAGTGTAATGAACAAAGCGAGGTTCGTCATAGGCCCGGTAGTGGCGATCGATACCTTGGCGCCGTTGAGATAGGAATTCCTGATCCGGGAATAAGTCAGTTCTGGAATCAAATACACTGGCATTTGCATACTTGATTGCTTTCGCAATGCCCTCTACGGCGGACCTTCTTCCGTCCAGATTGACCCTTTCCTTGACTGCAGGTTCGTCAAGAGTGGGAAGACCCTCTACGCCCCCGAGTCCATCTTCTCCGTGTATTTCGGAATCAGAGCGCACTGGCCTTATCAGGAGTTTAGTTCCATGTATTTGATGGCATTATACTTCACTGGCCGTATCAGGGGCTTAGTGGCGCCGCGATGTGCGTGGACATCGACGGGGGCATGATAGGCGTGTAGCAGTCTCACGGCGTTCGCGTGGGTGCATGAAGGAGGCGCATTTCCGTGGCACTACAGTATATGAATAAAATAGCACTATCGTGAGGGCCATGGATGTTACTTGCAGTCGAGATCCCGAGCAAGCGAACATTGGGACAGTGGACAGCAAGTAAGATTGCGATAGCATCGTCATGCCCAGGATCGCAATCAAGCCAAATTGGCCTGGCGTGACCGCTGGCCGACATGGGTTGTAGGAAGTAAAAGTGGCGGGGGACTAGAGTGACAAGTAAGCGCGCTTGTCACTTTGGGTGATTTGAGGCTTTGTTCGGGCGATAGATGTTAATGATAGCAGACATATACCCACATTGTAATCCGACTTTGTTTTGATCATACGCGTCCACACCCTCATCAAGCAAGGCGCTCATCGGCCAAACAAATGGCGTGTTCTCGCCGGCCATCCGAGTGTCTCTAGTACATCTGAGAGAATCAGTATCAAAATGTCTTTGAGCAGACACTTCGTTTGATTCCCCCTTTAGTTCTGGAGAATTGGAAAGTGTGTCGAAAAATTTCTGAGACTCTATCACCCCTGGTGTACATCCCATCCAGGCCACAACAACCCCTACTCCTTGGAAATCAGCGCCGACTGTTTCCCTCCTGATGGCACTCGCGAATGTGTCTTGCCATATTCCTCTTCCGAAGAACGAGGTGGCTTGGGAGGGCAACGTTAGTTTGAACTCGGACATTTTCGATAATCTTATTCGTACCATTGTTTGCACGTCGCGTCATCTCGATCGTAATGCGACCTCCGCAGTTCCTTGGAAACAAAGGCGCGACCGCTGTCTGTTCGTGAGTGGCTGGTCAGGAAGATGGCAGGGGATGGACGAACCATTTCTCGTGATCGACGGCTCCTTCACATACAAACGGGTATACTCCCCTGTGCCAGTTGTCGTGCGCCGATGCCCGATCACTGCGTTGAAAGGTCTTGTTGCAGGCGTCACAGACCCACTTAGGGGGATTACTAGAAAGCTGTCTGTGGAGCGCCATGCATTAGATCTCTCACAAGATCATTATAGGCTCTCTTTCCGCCTCCTCGACTATTATAATACCTTATGGTATTTCCCAGGTAAAACGTGGGAGCGAACATGGAAAGGACGGCTTGATCCTCCGTGATTTCGTCGTCTAAATCGTCAGAAGAGTCGCGATGATCGGCGCTACCATTAGAACTAGGTGAAAAGGCGTCGCGTGCTGTCAACCAGACCAGACGAGAAAGAAGGGCAAGCGATTGGTTAGTACTGGCCGGCCTCGGTCTGACATTCGAGTTCTCACCTCGGGAGGACATGAACTAAAAGTTCGAGTGGAGAGGGTATGTGGATGTGGTGGGTGTTACTGGAATGACCTTGGAGAGAAGATGATAGCCTTGAAATAGTAAGAAAACTCCGTGTCCTTATGACCCCTTTGCCCTAGAGACGGGCTCATTTGGTGCTCACAGACATGAGGTGCAGGTATGCCCATTAGCCTTGTTATCGGAAGAAATGGGAATTACTACTACTAAATTGCTCCGCTTCGTAAAAGTTTGAACGCTTATCCACTTTTCTACACAGTAGGGACACGGCCCGCGGTCCAAACTTCCGTAAATTGCAGCGCCATGAATTCAAACTTTGCCAACATCCACTCCACGTTGGTACATGCGACTGATCCTATGACCATCCAATGTGTTTTGAAAATGAACATTCTGCTTCATCACGGGACGATTATTTTTGATTGTCCAAAGATGCGGCGATCTCCGATTGCCCCGATTAGCCTTTCGCCTTGTGGTCCATCGTGAACAGCTAGGTGGCTGCACGGGACTAATGGCAGTGTACAAGGGTTGTGAGTGGCTAATGGGCACGTTTTTATCGCTCGGTCAGTCGTCGGGATCGAATCCCTGGGTCACGCCACAAACCCGAGTTATGAAGGGCTCCGCATCAAATTGAAGGGAAAAAGATAGGATTATCAAGCCTTCGGAAACTTTACTATTCTGGGCATCCGACTTTCCATAACATCATATACAAATTAGCTATCATCCAAGCGATAAAACATGCAACACATGATACAAAACACTTAGCTCCGCATTAGAACAGGGATGGGTCCAAGGCGGAGAAGAGTGCTCGGCATAGATAACCCTGATAGGTTCGTAATAATTTGTCATCTTCATGAACGGACCGATAGCCCACGACCGTGACACCGGTCCTTGTGCCGAGCAATGTTCTGCTTCGAGGTGAAGCAGTTGCTACGTGATAATGAGTGCTGGGAGATAAAAAAAAGATTCGAAGAGAAACATGTGGCTTACCACTTGGGACACAGGATCTGACGTTGTTCCGGTGGTCGCTGGTGTCTACGGAGGCAGTCCGGTGACGAGTAGCTTCTCGTACTATCTAGAAGTTAGCCCTCTCCGATGTCAGCGGGGGAGGATAAACTTACCAGCCCGCAACGCCGCACCCGCTATTGCACTGAAACAGTCGCTCGTCATTATGGTTGCTTTCGCAAGTTTCCTTGCGTTCTCTGCGGGCATAACGTCGTTGGCAGATGTTACAGAAGAATTTCCCATTCTCGTTTCTCGCCCTTTCGCGAGCGCTGAGCTTGACTGGTTTGCGGTCCTCCTGGACGACACCAGGCTCATTAGCAATGCACCGGCCATCGAGGCAGGAAGGGGTAATGGCATTGATGTGACAATATCCCTCCAGGATGACTTGCTGTTGGCTATATTCGTCTACCTCCATCTTGGGCCATGGCGTGTAGGGAGAGTCAGAATAACCTGGGCCAGCAAAGGGCAAAGCAGTCGCCAGCTTTTCCGAAGATATTAATAGTTCGCTATTAATCTGAAATGCTGATGGCCCAAGCGCGTTATTGCTTTAACCAAGTCAGCCTCGGTGTGCCTCATCTTGTCGCTCCGACTTACAATGGATGTTGTAGAGTGTTCCAATACTCTGAATCTGCACAAAACGCTAGACAGCTATGAGTTATATAGGAAATTGACTGAAATTTGGCTTTCTTACCTTGCGGAGATGCGCAATTTCCTGTACTCATGGCCCCCGATTTCCAGGCAACTTCTAAACTTGGAAAGGTTGGGAATACAGGGTAACGTCTGCGATCTACGGGATGCGCTTAGGGCAAGTAGACAATAATAAGATGGTATGCCTCACCGTCGTATGTCATGATTCGAAGTTGTGGAGGATCTATGAGGGGCGAGAGGGTCCATCTTTCCCTCCTTATAAACACCCATGCCTTATTTGTGCATTCAGATGTTGGGGAGTCCTGTCAAATGGCAGGATGTAGCGCGCAAAGTGGTCGATCTGTCAACCGGCAGAGAGGGCACAGCGGCGGCTTCCGATCGGCTGCCACCAGAGGGCATTAACTGCAGCACCGAGGACATTGCCTCGGTGAGGATTAAGCGTATGAAATAAGCATTAGTTTTGGGCCCCTCCTTGTCGTTGACGTGCTTTGGCAATCAACTGAGTGTAGAATCACGGAAGCGCATTTGAACAAGGAGCGAGATTTATTGCGAAGAACTCCATCGAAGACCTTCGTATTCTGAGCGCGCCACCCATACACGCGTTGCTTTTATTGAAGATGTCATCTCCTATACCTGTACTCCGAGAAGGCGGTTCCCAAACGGCGAGCACGGCGATTGTACGACGAACGAACGCTCCTGCATACACCCTTGCCGTAATTTGCGCAGGGTATTTCACTTTCAGAATGGTCTTGTTCGCTAACCGGCAACCGCTCGGCCAAGGATTGTAAAACCGGGCAGTGATAGTTGGGACCTTGCCAGCCGTTTGACAGTGGTTTCTTTGGCAGTGACCCAGACCGTGTCCACGGGTTGACAGCGCGTATTTCCTTTATGGATCAGAGTCCCAAAGATAATCGTTGAATGGTAACAAATGGCCCCGCGGCCTCATGACATCTCCTCGCATTCGGGGACCCTGCAAACAAGCGGAAGTGCCGGGTTTAGAAGACTGTTTTAGGGCAGCGAACGGCATAGAAGGCCCCATCATAAAGTTTGATGGTGGGATTAAGAACTTTGTACGGGCATTCAAACATATGGGTGGAGGACTGAACTAGCGCAACACAATTCTACCACATGCATTTCGACTGTTCGTATTGCGGGTCTGGCCCTTCGACCATTAGAACTATCAGGCCAACCGAAGGCAATCTGTCTGCGGCAGGTGATAGAGTCTCATTGAAAGTTAGAAGTCATGATTGGATACTGATTAGCACCAAAAAGCTTCCGCCGTTCCATTCACGAGTAAGGGCGGAGTCGCAGGTTCGTCGTTATTATGGGGTCACTTGCGACAAACCGGGTAGCAAATCGGCTCCTGAAGTAAGGGGTTTGAAGCAGAACTGATGGCAGAGCAGAAGGGGAGGCGATAGTCAGGACCAAGAGTCTTCCGGATGCTAACAACTGCCTCTTCCTTCTTACCACGCTGAACTGTTTGTGTACAGATTTGGAAAACTTTATCAAAATTCGCTGAAGGAGGTTTGCAACCCAACAAGATAATCAATGCAACAGCTCGGAAGCATTGATGGGAAAAAATAAAAGGGACATTACGGCGAGCAATTAGACCGGCTTCATGCTGATTCAATAAGAGTCTTGCTGTTCAAGGCACGGTTCGTATAGATCCTTACACAAACATTGGGTACGCTATTTTGAGTTAAAGCATCCCAGCCGTTTTACATGTCGCGTGTCTAGTTTCTAATACTTTTACGACAGGTGCCACCCCTTGGGCTCAGCGCAGCCTTTCAAAACGACTCTTTGAGGTTGGTCATCAGGTTCACACTCATATTAAAGTAACTTTATGGGAGTATGCCCTAATTCTGCTGCCTAGTTCTAGTATCCTGGTCCGTATCAAGAGCGTCCCAATTCTCAGACAATATTCCGCCTATATGCGGACAACATACTCTGTCGAGAGCATATTTATCTTCTCCCCAAAACGGGATACAATGATCAATGCTCTTAGCAACAATGTCAGAACTTGCATGGCCGGGCATGATAGGACGGCCACTGCAGGACGGCCACTGCAGGACCAGTCGCCGCAGTCGTTCCAACGCACCATCCACAATTATAGCCTATTTTAAGGGATTGTAACTAAGGACCAAGGGACGACTGGAGGATAAGAATCCCCTCGCTTGTGTCCTTACTTTCCCTTTGTAAGCTTTCAGCTTGGTATCCGCAACCACGATAGACCTCACCGGCATCTGTTTCTGCGAGTTGGTCATCAGAATGTTTGGAATCCTTGTCAACAAGCAACATCTACGTGAGCTATGAGGGTACACTGAGGCACTCATCGAGAAAGCCCAATGTGAAATCATTATACAAGGACTTACCGAGCTTTCTACTGGCTGAAATGTGCTCTCATTGTCAGCTTAACACGCTCTTTTCCCAGTCCACCCAGTCCACCCTGCCTATTGGTGCTAGGGCCTCAACATGAGTATTCCAGAAGCGGTCGCGCGATATCCAGAACTTGCGAACGGGTATGCTCCGGTAAGTCACACATGCACCAACAAGGAGTTCTGATTGTCGCAGGTTTGAGGTGCAGTTATCGACTGGCTCCAGGTAGAAATCACCGGCAACTCTGTCCAGCTGTTCTAGAGCCCTCTAATTGAAGGTGACGTGAAGACTTTTGCGCCTGAAACATGACAAAGAGTTCCTCCGACAGTCTGTAGTCTCGTTAGAGCACGCCATCCAAGTGATCGCGTCGCCCGTGGGTATCGTTGGGGCGGCAGAGCAAAGTATAAGTGGCAGTACAAGCCTTGGTTTCCACGCTCTCAATACTCGTTATGGGGAACAGCAGGAGATTCTAACGGTGACACTGGAACGCTTCGAGGAAATGCTAGATGGGTGAGGAGATCCCTGTATATTAGGTGGTAATAGCGTACTTTTTGGAGAAAACTATAGAGCAAACAATCTGCACCCTCAACTGGCCAGGGTGCGTGATTTCCGCTCTTGCTTTAACTTGCGATAAAGATTGTCCCAGCGGTCCACTAAATTCTGGGCGTTTGGCTGATTCTCTGGTCAATTGACGACCTTTGAGGAATCCACATAGGGGTTTCCGAAGAATGAGGCCCTCGCCCCGTAGACTGTCGCCTTGTCGCGAGGAACACCAGTGGTGTCAAAACTAAATGGGACAGTGGGCATATGCGAACAAGGGGAGGGGGAGTGCACGATCCTATTCAAGGAGGCGGATGCCAGGGAAGATCTCCTTCATGCGCTTCTCAACCTCGCAGTATGGGGAGGCGAAGGTCACGTCCGTAGCGTCGCTGATGCCACCGCCGCCGCCGCCAGTTAGCAGGGCGACGACGCGGCCACCTCGATCAACGATGGCAGCACCCGAGTCATCCCTATCCGAGAAGGCGCCAGTTCCCGGCTTGTTATCGTAGGGGACGATGGTGAGCTCGCGAGACGTGAACTCGACGTTGATGAACTTGTAATACCGCACGAGGGACTTTAATTCGCTGTACCAACCGGTAGTGGTGCCGGTAGTCCTCGAGTTCTTGGCTACCGCCAGGGCGGTGTCGCCCTTAGCGTCGCGCTGCTTGGGGCGGAGAGGCCCTTCCATGGGAACGACGCCGCGGAAGCGGAGCAACCCATGCTCTGGGTATACGTAGCCGTCGCGATCAGCATAGTGGGGGAACATGCGGTCGAGGAAGGCTTGCCCCCCAAGCTTGTCGCCTGCGTGATAAAGTCTAAGTCAACAGCAGGGCAGTTATTAGCGAGACGGGAGACATACCGATGTACAGGATGTTGCCCTGAAAATCATCGCCGAACGCGTCCTTCCGGATGCCAAGGACAGCCCAGTCCCGGGTGTGCGCGTCGGGCCCGTCGGAGGAGGCACCAATGGGGTCGGCAAACAAGACTCGTGCGATGCAGCGGTTATCGGGAATGGGCATCAACCCGGTGACGCGGCCGTGGTGGATGGCGAGTTGCCTGATGGACTCCTTCGACATGTCGACGTTCTGCCGGGCGGTCCTGATAGCAGTGGTGATCCCATCCGCGTCTTCCGCGCCGTTATTCAGCCGAACTTGCAGCCCCACAATCCTCTGTTCGTCATTCTTGATGCTCTGCTGGAGGCGCCCGACCTCGCTCTGGATTTTCTTAACGGCGAGCGTGTTGGCCTCGTATCCGAGCATCACGATGTCCTCGTTGTGCATATCGGCCGCCTTCAGTGACAAACCCTTGTTATCGGGGAACATCCAGGGGGGGCGCGCGACGTGGGCCGCAGTCAGAGCCAGGAGTTTGCTGTCATCGCCCCGCGTGAGGAACAGGCCGAGCGAGCCCTCATATCCGGGCTGCTTGAGGGGCGCTACGGCGATGCCAAGGGTGGACGTGAAAGCGTGATAGAACTCGGTGAGGTGCCCTTGGAGCTCGGGGTCGAGAGCCAGGAGTTTGGGGCCGGAACTGGAGAGGAACGTTTCGAACTCCCAGATGGCTACCTCGACGTCGTCAAAGCCGGCCTCGGCGAGGATGGTGAGTTTGACGGACTCGGAGACGGCCTTCGCGTCCTCGTAGGTCACCTTCTTTGGCTCGACGCCGATCGCCACCAGCAGGGGGCAGAAGGGCTCTTGCTCGTCAACGTTGGCAAAGCCGAGTGGCATGACGGCAGTGAACGGCAGCTTAGCCCCCTTGATGCATACTTCGATGCGGGTGAGGATGTCGTCCCAGGCGGGGGGCAATACGATGACCGTTGACGGCGCGCAACTCGCGCCGGAAGGGTCAGGCGTTGGGAGCAGAGGGCTTGGGCCAGGCGGGGCCGGTCTTAACGATGAAGCCTTGGTCACAGCGCAGGCCGTGGGTGTCGGTGTACGCGTCGGCATAGTTCTTGGTCAGCCGGGCGTGGTCGACCTTGTCCTTGAGCTTGTCGAAATCAGGCGCGGTCGGCGAGTAGAGGGTGGAGCTCCGGGAGAGGTGCGATTCAGGCTTGATCGGAACCTCAACATTTAGCTTGCAAAGGTCGAGGAAGGCCTGGGGGACACCTGGAATGATCAAGGGAGGAACTAGGAAGGAACGGTCAGTAACGAGGACAGATCAAACTGAAGCTGAGGGCTGGCTCACTTGTGGATTCCATAGTACAGTCAACCACCGTTCACCCAGCTAAAAAATTCCCTCGCCCACTACCAATTTTTTTTTACTTCGCTCTGTTAATACATAACAATGTATCTTAAAAGTATCAAAACAATTGCGAGTCCCCCCGTTGAGTCTACTGTAAGCGTTTTGCCAAGGAGGCCCTCATCGAGAAAGTTCACGGATATGCTAGAGGAGATCCCTGTATATTAGGTGGTAATAACGTAATTTTTGGAGAAAACTATAGAGCAAACAATCTACACCCTCAATTGGCCAGGGGGCGTGATTTCCGCTCTTGCTTTAGCTTGCGATAAAGATCGTCACAGCGGTCCACTAGATTCTGGGCGTTTGGCTGATTCTCTGGCCAATTGACGACTTTTGAGGAATCCACATAGGGGTTCCCGAAGAATGAGGCTCTCGCCCCGTAGACTGTCGCCTTGTCGCGAGGGGCGAGGAACACCAATGGTGCCAAAGCCAAATGGGCCGCTGCAATAGCTCCGTTGATCCACGAAATTGGGTGGTATGGCGAGCCCAACACACGCGCCTCGAAGATAATTCAGCCGCTAATTGGCTCTGTTGAAGCATTACTTACAAGTATAAACGCCATCCACATCAAATACTCGGTGATCATGTTCAAACTTGAGGTAAAGATGTTTGTACATGTGACCCCCGGGTGGGATATCAAGTGTCGGATTGGTGAATTGCCAGGTGGTGGTGTGGCAGCGCTCCTCTCCAAGTCCAAAATGCTTGAGACCAGTTCTATCTGGTATTTACTGGTTTCATATACACTCGTGGCTTTGATTAGTTGCCAGTCATCCCAATCGATTTCGACGAGGGTATGTTCGACATCGAGAGATGCTGTCCAGATCACCCTTGCCGGCCAGGGTGACAGGTGAAGTAACTTCTGTAATTCTCTATACTGTTGTGTGTAAGGATGACGTCAATGGTTGGCTACCAGATACTCACAATTATAAAATGCCCGAAGACGTTGCATTGGAAGGTCCAGCCCAGACCTTCGTCACTCATGACGCCAGTTGTCTGGAGCTTGAACCGGGGATGGGTAACCGCGTCACGGATATTGATCAAGCAACATTTGACGGCAAGTAACCAGTTTATGCCGGCCCAAGGAGCACACCCGGCATTGAATATGGCATGAGAGATGTATGGATACCTGTTGTATTTAGTCTCACGGAATCCGAGTAAAAGAGGCCCCACTTACGTTTTTGTCACCTTGTCGCAGAAATCAAATGTGCTCCTAGTGCTGGCAAGGTCTAGCTCGAGCAAATCTATCGAGAGGTTTTTTCGAAAGACCTTCAAATGTTCCGATTGTACAGGCTTCTTCTTTATAGCAATAGCTATATAGTTATCGAAGAATTCGAGGAGGTCTGCTCGCGCCTGGGCTGCCTTTTTGAGACTCCGACATGCAAGTACTAAGCAGAGACGACTGGTCGGTGTGAATTCACATGGTGTTTGGCCTTTTTCTGACGTGACTAGAGCTTGAGGTAATGCGTCCTCGGGAGCGTTTCCGGACAAATTTAGGAGGAGGCGTTGGCAAATGCCATAACCAACACCGCTAAAGAAAAAGAATGAGAGAATAGAAGAAACTACAGGAAATAAAAGACTCACCCGTTTGCTCCAGTGACAATGATGATAGGGTACGGAGGAGACATTGGTTCCCAAATGCCGAGTGGTTCGACTTGGGGCACAATCTTGCATTCCATTCATTCTCTCGGCTCCGACACTCGCCGCTATGTATACGCGTGTACTATTGGCACAGATAACAAATTACAAATACACTATTGTTTGATAGCATTGATTACTCAGTTGATGGCGACTTGCCTTACGCGACAATGCCTCGCGAACACAGAAAGCAACAGAAGTGAAAGAAAAAATGCGGACGATACTGATGTAAACCCATTCTCGCTCGCCTCGCCGGTTAAAACTTAGGGCTGCAGGCTTTGCTCGTCAGAGCCTCTGGTAAATATGACAAAAATGAGTCAAAACGCACCCAAATCCACGACGTTGCCCTCGGACTCAGGCTTAACCTGCCAGCCTCGACACGACGGCCTGGCGCCATTCTACTACGACATCCTCGACTCCATTCTCCACGAGAAGCGCGAGGATATCCTGAGATACCTCGTGAGCGGTATCGGGAGAGGTAGAGCCGGGATAGACCGCGATCCAAATCACGACAGGACCGAGAGTCTCCGCGTCGTCCTCTCCGTAGATAATAAAGCGGGCAGGGTTGATGGATGAATAGCGAACGTTCCTATCTTTCACCATGTTGCGGATCTGGGGACCGACAGTGTCCCAGACCTTATTAAGCGAGGTGTTGAAGACTCCTCGAACCGACTTGGTAGGGAGGTGGGCGAATCTGCCCTTGGGCTTGGGGAAGGGATTTGTGAATAAATCAGAACGGTAGAGGAGGTAGGGGTGGTCGCCGTCGCCAGCGATGCCGTTGTAGTAAGTAATCCTCTCGTACTCCGAGACAGCGTAGGCGGAGATAACGGTGGCATCGCTATCTTGCGAAGGGAGGGGGAGTGCGGAGAGATCAGGCCCGTCCCTCAGGGTCGGGACGGATGAGATAGAGCTGTTGCGCTTGGCAGTGTAGTCAATGCACTGCAGGGTGAAAAGCGACAGCTCTAAATGGAAGGTGGTAAGTGACGGTATAGACGACGCGGAGAGAAAATAAGGGACTCACTCAAAAGTTCCGGGTGAGCTCTCATGGTCGCAATCACCTGTTGGGCGGCTTGAGAAACGTCTACATGGGAGATAGTAAGTAGTGGTATAGACGTGCAAAAGGACTAAGGGGCTCGCCATCGCCCAAAAGACCAGCTGCAGCCATTTCCTCGTCGGTGAATGGAAAAGCTTCTAAAGAAAATGCATGCTGGTCAGTGTGAAACAGACGAGGGAAAAGGCGATCGGACTCACGCGGAGGATCCATGTCCAATTTGTGTGCAGCAATTAGGTTCGCAGTGTAAGGTAGTGGCAACCACAAAGAATTAGCCACCTGCGCCCAAACCTTCATTGTTCCAAACAACTGGCAGAAGAAACTTTAGATTTTTTTTTTATCTATTTTTCTAGAAGTAATCTAAGCAACTTTTGATGTTTCAGCTCCAGATTATGTCCAGCCCTTGGTGCGTAAACTCCGCTTAGATCAAAACTCCGCCACTCCACTGCTCCAACCCACGGTCACCACTGATTACCTGCCAGAAGCTTATCTTCGCGTGCTATTCATTCCCTCGGCTCCGACACTCGCCACTCTATAATATACGCGTGTACTATTGGCACAGATAGCAAATAAGAAATAAGAAATACACTATTGTTTGATAGCATTGATTGCTCAATTGATGGCGGCGACTTGCCTTACGCCACAATGCCCCGCGAACACAAAAAACGAGGCAAACGAAGGAAAAACGCGGAGGACACGCGTCTGAACCAACAACCAGAGAGCAGATAACAGGCAGTCAAAAACCGAGGAGAAAACACAGCCAGGGAGGGGGAAGACGTCACAATCATGGAGGTGGATGAGTCCATGAAACGAGAACAATCGCAGAAAGGAAAAGGAGGGGACATAGAAGAAGGTAAGAGGTCGCAGAAGGTCGAAGATGTTGTTCTCACTCTGACCAAGTGATACGGTCGAAGACGGCGTGAGGAAATTTGGCCTTGATGCGT
>KN824288.1:137418-176507 GCA_000827415.1 Serendipita vermifera MAFF 305830 | reverse complement strand
ATCGAGCTCAAAGACGGCCCAATCTTCAGTAAATAGTGTACCACCCTCGACGTCGACGGAGATGGCTTTGGCGTAGCGAAGATGTCCGATGTTGCGGAGCCCAATGTCGCACCAATGGATTTTAACTTCGTTATAGAAGTCCTCGAGCTTGGCGATAGTCTCTTGCTGCTTAAGCAAGTTCTCGCGAGCCTCGCGAAAATCTTCCGCCTCCTCACTGTCAGAGGTTTCTTTGGCATCAAACTTGGCGATGTCCCTGGCGAGGAGTTCGGCGAGCTCCCCGCGCTCGCTAATCACGGCTTTGATTTCATCAAGGCCCTCTTGAAAGCG
This sequence comes from Serendipita vermifera MAFF 305830, assembly GCA_000827415.1. NCBI lineage: Eukaryota > Fungi > Basidiomycota > Agaricomycetes > Sebacinales > Serendipitaceae > Serendipita > Serendipita vermifera. The sequence continues at coordinate 176,180 of KN824288.1, read as the reverse complement.
ACGCAGACCGTTAACTCGAACGTACTGCTTAGGTGCGCCAGATCCCCTGAATTCGTAATCGACGTCGGTTGTCTTGCGGAGAACGTGGCAATTACTGACACCCAAAACCTTATCGCTAGGATTGCCATGCTTGTCTTTACCTTCGTGGAAGTAGAGTGTTAAACTACCCTGAGCGTCCGAATCCTTTCTCTGCGCGGTAGCAAGGGGCATGTTAAGAGCAGGGGTGAAAATACGACGGAGATGGGCTGTAGGATTGGTGTTGGGCACAACGCGCATAAGAGATGGTCCGGACAGCTTCGACGGGACAGCCTCGTGCCATTCTACTACGGCACCGTCGACTCCATTCTTCACGAGAAGTGTAAGGATATTCTGGGATACCTCGTGAGCGGTCTCGGGGGAGGTAGAGCCGGGATAGACCGCGATCCAAATCACGACAGGACCGAGAGTCTCCGCGTCGTCCTCTCCGTAGGTAACAAAGCGGGCGGGGTCTATGGACGAATAGCGAACCTTCCGATCTTTCACCAGGTTGCGGATCTGGGGACCGACAGTGTCCCAGACCTTATTAAGTGGGGTCTCGTGGACTCCTTGAACCGACTTGGTAGGAAGATGGGCGTATCTGCCCTTGGGTTCGGGGAAAGGATTTGTGAATAAATCGGATCGATAGAGGAGGTCGGGATGGTCACCGCCATGGGTGATGCCGTTGTAATAAGTAGTTTTTTCATACTCTGAGACAGCGTAAGTTGAGACAGCGTAAGTATCGCTGTCTTGCGAAGTCGAAGTGGGAATGGGTACAGAGATACCAGGCCAGTCGCTCAGGGTCGGGACGGATGAGGTGAGGCTCTCGCGCTTGGCAACCTCGTCAATGCACTGTAGGGCGAAAAGCGGAAGCTCTAAATGGAATGTGGTAAGTGTGGTGTAGACGCGGAGTGAAATTAAGGGACTCGCTCAAAAGTTCTGGGTGAGCTCGCATGGTCGCAATCGCCTGCTGGGCTGGTTGAGAAACATCTACATGGGAGACAATAAGTTGTGGTATAGACGTGCAAAAGGACTAAGGGACTCGCCATCGCCCAAAAGGCCAGCTGCAGCCATTTCCTCGTCGGTGTATGGAAAGGCTTCTAAGAAAAATGCTGATCAGTGCGGAGCAGACGAGGGAAAAGACGATCGAACTCACGCGGAGGATCCATGTTCAATGTGTGTGCAGGAATTAGGTTAGCAGTTAAGGTAGTGGCGCCCACAAAGAATTAGCCACCTGCGCCCAAACCTTTATTGTTCCAAGCAACTGGCAGAAGAAACTCTCGAAACAATTATATCTATTTATTTTTTAGAATCGCACGAATTAATCTAAGCAACTTTTGATGCTTCAGCTTCAGATTATGTCTAGCCCTTGGTGCTTAAACTCCGCTTAAATCAAAACTCCGCCACCCCGATGCTACTCCGACACTACTCCGACACCACGGTCATCACTGGGCACAATCTTTGCGTTACATTCATCCTCTCGGCTCCGACACTCCCCGCTATATACACGCGAATACCAAATAAATTATTGTTTGGTAGCATTGATTACTCGATCAACGGTAGCGACTTGCCTTACGCCACAATGCCGCGAGAACACAGAAAACGAGGGAAGCGAAAGAAAACTGCGGAGGATACCGATGTGGACCCAGTTACATCTAAAATCGACAAGGTGGAAGAGGAACAGCCATCCTGGATAGAAATCGCTGCTTCTACAGACGCGACTTATAACCCAGAAGCTCCATTTGGTTTCTGTGACCCAGATGTAAAGGCTTATTTTCGTACTGTTGACAAGCAATTACTCGAGTGGCAAGAGGCGGGCATTGAAAATAATGCAGAAGTCGTCGAGGACCCAAATCTTGGTCAGTACGTTTCAAAAGTACGTTTCAAGTCGTTTTCTGACTCTTTCACAGAAAGGCGTATGTTTTTCGCGGCTGCCCTGGCAGAAATGCAAGGCAAGGAACGGCAACTGGCCACGGATCCAGACTGCGCTGTTATACTTGAGCGTATGATCCATTCTATGGACGACCTTGCACGGAGGATATTCGCCAATAGTCTGCTAGGATCGTAAGTCACACTGCAGCCCCGCTGTCTTCCTCAAATGTTTAATAACGTCTTAGCATTGTCGAGTTGTCCAAGCACCGATTCGGTTCTCATGTGCTCGAAACATTATTGGAGAATGGCTCTCAAACTATTGATCGCGAAAGCAAAGGCATCTACCCGACTGCCCAGTCGCTCCCTCACTTTGCTGCGCAACCAACATTTATCGATTTAGTCGCATCAATTTGCAAAGTCAGTCCACCTTTACAACTTTGGTTCCATGCTAATTGTCGTATATCAGGAAACCACGCCAGTGGCCGTCTCCCTAGTTAATGAGCCGTTTGCATCGCACGTTTTACGGCGCTTGTTCATTACCCTTGTCCCAGCTTTGGGTGTGTTTCAAGAGAAGCAGGAGATTCGGTCAAAACGAAGTGCTGGCTACAAAGCAAAAGTAGGACCCATGAAATCGGTTTTCGATTCGTCCGTACCTGAGTTCGGGAAGGAGGTTCCAACGCAGTTTGAATTGTTGGCAAAAGATCTATTAGATTTAATCCGGACTAAATTGAGCCCAAGCGAAGTACGCGCGTTGGCAGCAGACAAGGTCGCTTGTCCTACACTGAGGGTACGTCCAATCTGAAAATAATGTCACCTCTGAATACTTTAGACAGGTTATGATTGCCCTGGAAGCGAACATTGAGGGATCAGACGTTGCCGGCTCTCTTATGGACAGCGTCTTGGCAGGCATGATTACGCATCTCCGTAGGTTCCGTACTGCAAATGAAGACCATTTACTCATGATTTCAATGCAGAAAACCCAACACCCACGCCTTATGTCGAATCTGATTACATTGGGACATTACTCAGGGACGCCACTGCATCTCATCTCTTGGAGACACTGATTAGTCACACAAATGAGAAGGTGATTGAAACGTTTTGGGATACATACATGGCGGGAAAGTTGAGCCGTTTGGTCATCCATCCGGTGGCCAATTTTGTGGTGGCTGCTACCTTTGCGAGGCTAGAAGGAGATCGCCTCGCGTCTTCCATCCATGAAATGTCCAAGATTGTCTCTAAGTGTCTGAGTAGGTACCATTGGCCAAGCAGTGATTTTGCTAAAATCTTTTCAGAGCTCCAACGTATTGGTCCCGTTACTGCTATGGTTGAGAGAGTCGCCAAGTTAGGAATAGGTGAATCCGAGGTCGTGCAAGTATGTGATTTCAATCACCAATCAGCCATCTTCTTATTCGACGCCTCTAGACCATATGTCAAGCCATCGGAGTTGGTGTCAATGAGCCACAAAATCTCCTCAAACAACTCCTGGGCATGGATGAGACAGCTGTATGTCCCCTGTCTGGAGATTCTTAGGTTATTCATCATTTGCAGAATAATCCCGATAAAAGCCTAGAAACCCCAACTCGTTTCCCTAAATCAACTGCATCCGTCCAAGGAGCATTGTTGTTGCAAGCAATGCTGCATCTACAGTCCCCTCACAACGAGATTGTGATTCAAAGGTTACTGCCCATAATCATTCAGCAAATCCTTTATCTAACATGGTGCCAGTTTCGACCAACTTCTTCCAAAGGAGCGTTTGTCTCTCGCTCATGACGCCACAAGTTCTAGAGTGATAGACGCAATGTTCGAATCACCCAGAGTCTCTCGCAAGTCGAAAAGGAGTATCATTATGTCATTTCTGGGAGAATACCATTTGCTTGTCGATGACCGGATAGGCAGTCGAGTAGGTGACCGATGCTGGGCTAATGCGGATCCATATCTCAAGGTATGTAAGAAAGCTGTGGCTCGACAGACAACGTGTTCATGTTTGAATATCCAGGAGAAGATTGCGCGTAGCCTTATAGCGCATCAACAGTTCCTCACTGCTTCGTACTACGGAAAGTTTTTCTCAAGAAAACTCCAGTTGTCATTGTTACAACGTCGACCAGACGAATGGAAAAAACTACAAACAAATGTCGACCAGAAACCCATTACCGGTGATCCCCAGCCATCGCAAGAGCAGACAAATACTCAAGAGAAACCGGATAATAATGTATCTTTGAAAAGGAAGAGGAAACGGGACGAGCAAAAAGACGAAATCGACGTCCTTTTCGATGGTGTCAAGGAGAATCGTTTCTCTAAAGTTGTTGCGACTTCAGTGAAGCAGGAATCCCAGAGCCAAGGGGTGGATTTGGACCCAGTTTTGAAGGCGATCAAGACGGCGCCGAAAGGCGAGACCTCAAAGAGGCGTAAAGGGTAATCATGGATCTATGTGTTCGTAGATTACTAGATATTTTGGCCTAATCGCATCGTTCCTGTATACCACAGTCTCGTCATAGTTGAGTCCACGAGGTCCTCCATACCTACTGAGACGCTTGGCAGGGACAGCTAGCACCTAATGGAGCACCTGGTAAGAGAAGAAATGCGACTATCCATAATAAAGGTACGAACTGAATCATAACCGGAAGGAGGAGCAACCATCTTGGGTGCGTCACGGGAGATCTCAGAACCTTTCCCTATAATCACGTCGTTGAGCAGTAAGGCTTTAAGTGAGGAAGATTGCGAATTTCTGGAGTAGTCGTTTGCCTCATGGCATTTAAGTATGATTGCCCGTTCCGAAGAATGCAAGTGCTCACTTTTGATGATGTCCGTGTGCTGTAGATGGCCTTTCCATAGCGTTCCCATTTGTTCCCAGAATATGAAATGTCGTAGGAGTGACGGATAATGCCACAGAGACCGCACTCGTTTGAAAAGCACAAAGATGACTGTGATGGGGTGTTTCCCAAGTTACATTCGCGCTTGGTCCCATGCCACCTGGGCTGCTCGTTTCCTGGGCTCAGTCCTTTTGCAACAAACTTTCTCTTTGCCTCGACCGAGTCTCTGTCGCGACCGGTTAGTTATATGATCTTAGAAAAGGGGGAGGGCTGCTGACCGATAATTCTTGTACTGCTGGTTGCTATTCTCGGTGGTAATTATCGCAAATATATGTCGAACAACCGGTATTCGAGTGTTATGACCCCAAGCTTGGGTGAAGAGATCCGTGACTGGGCGGGAGTCGATACATGTCTCAAGTCGAAGCGGGGTGCCTACTCACCAACTCGAAAGCCGTTGTGTGTCGCAGAAATATTGAGGAGCTTTGTTCCACCGTCTCTTGTTCCAGTGATGCAACTTATGCCGCAGAAGAGGCTCCCTTGTCGTGCGATCCCCTGGAGACATGCGATACATCTTTCCGTGCTTCCTACGTATATAGATTGAATGGTAGGTCTTTGCTTTCGCAGTGTACTAGATGTTTTCGTCGCAGTCGTCGTCATAGACGCAGTGTCGGAGCCGCCGACCTTGGGTCTGGATTTCTTGAGGAGCGGCATTGTGGTTGAAGATCAGGAAACGGTCCAACACCCTCGGGTGCATAGCCAGATCCCCGGATGCTGGCAGGTACACACGCTTGACAGTCTGCTGGGTGGTTTACCATTCAATCAGGCGCTTGCCCTCCTATCTGAATCCTGATGCATATCGACAAATGCATGTTATGCGGCGTGATAAAAATTTTCAATCTAAGGAAGATTAATGGTGATCACACCGAATTTAGCTATTGAGGTAGAGAGTCAGGTGTATCTGATAACACTTCCTGTTCTCCATGCCGGCTGCAAAGTTCTCACCAGAGGCTTCCAAGCGCATATGTGACCATATGAATGAAGGTTTGTTCCTTTATGATTCATTATCTTGTCTAAATGTCAATTTTGCATAGACCATACCGACGCTCTTGCGTATTACGTTCAACACTATGCGAAACAACCCGCAAATCCTAAAGACTGCTTGATGGTCTCCATTGACAGCAGTGCCATGGTCATCGAAATTGAAGGGAATAACAAAACCAAGGAAGAAGTCAGGATTCCGTTTGACCCGCCTCTGAGCGAAGCACGGGAAGCTCGCGTACGACTAATAGATATGATGTGGGAATCTGTTCATGCTCTTGGAATGGTATGCTCTTCCTTGGTATGATGTTTTATATCTGACGATAACGTCCCACAAGTCCCGTTATCAAGTCACAAAATACAAGTTTGATCTCGGTCAACTTGGTACCATTATCGCGTGCTTCGTTATGTACTGGATTTTCCTCACGCCTGTTCCACTCACGCCGGTCGAGCCCTATCTGCGTTCGAACATTTCTCCCTTCTTCCAACTACTTTGCATGTCGCTTCCCCCTCTTGCACATTTCTTGGAAACCCAACTTTTAATGGTGCCACTTCTGAAGAAACATCGAGTTCCCACTGCTAAGCTCAGGTTCCAATGGAATTTGGCATGCTTAGTCGCCGGCGGACCCGCCGTCAGAAGCTTCAAGAAGTTGGTAGAAGAGGAGAAGCAAGTGATAGACTCTGGTAAGAAAGGCATGTGATGCGTCCTGTCGTCTGTGCGTATCTATCCTAGTCAAGTCTTGTTACTTCCACGCAATGTTCAAGTGAATACGTAAAACCTCTATGATTCTTCATGAATGTGAGATAGGCATAACAGCTAACTGACAGTATACTGAGCAATGTAACCCAAGTACCGGTATGTGAGGGATGGGGTGTAGCAGATTTCCCTCGACATATGAGCAAGCATTTGAGCCCTTTGATCATAAATTTCATGTTTCAAACATTAAGAGATAATTTTTGATTCCGAAGAGAGCCTGACCAGATGTCAGGCGCACGGATCGTTGCCTCCCCCCATTAACTCGACAAAGGCGAATTCAAAGGCTGGTAGGTTGATTCCTCTCCTTATTTCTTTATTTCTCTCATTGGTGTTACATCGTTCAGCATGCTTTCTTTTGATCCAACAGTGCCATTGTTCTCCTTCGTTGACATGGATCAATTTCTTCTTCCAACCACGATGCCAGACACCAGCGGCGCGCTGGTCGCGTCCTCATCAGAATACAATCTCAACTCTAACACGAGCACTTTCTTCAATGGCGCATTCGAAATGCACGAATCGACGCCCTTTGTCTCGTTGTCTCGTCCGTACGATCAATTGGCTGATTGTGTGCAAAAGCCCGAATATTCGGACTTGACCATGCAAAATTTTATTGATGATTCGAATCTATCCTCACCACATGCAGCATTTGGGTTGTCATCTTCACCAAGCTCCATTGGCGAGGTCGAAATATTACCAATAGACGAGGAGTCGTCGCCTCTTGCAACACTAGTAATACCCACACACCTACCTTCCCAGAGTTCACTATTATACCAACCGACAGCGAGTCCTTCTTTAACAGAAGGTTACAAGGAACCAGAGCTCCACAAGCTCGACGAAGCAGATGCTGAGACACCACCCGTGCCTAACCAGCGAAAGCGCGCTATAGAACAGGTCCTCACGGACGACAGCCCTGCGAAACGGGCAAGATTTGCAGAGACTACCGAGAATTTGGCATACGAGGGCCTCAATTCATCTCCTTTCTCACGTTTCACCTCGCAGAATCCAGGGAAGAGAATCCAGAAACAGATTCCAAATTCGGCGGGCCGAGTAAAGCCACGCATGCGTACCCCGTCGAAAAGCAAGCCTCCTCCCTCGACCAAGCCAGGCTATCCGTACTGGGGGGCAGAACATTCTGATAACCCCCCTCCAATCGTCTCTACCCCTATTGAACGCCGCGAGGAAGGTCTGCATATTCTCAAGGACCCACCTCCTGGAGAGAGGCCTGGCTACACTTGGGGTGTAATTATTAGACATGCTATCCTCGGATGCCCAGACAAAAGACTTACAATCGACGATATATACGAGCAAATAATGGGACGTTTCGAATATTACAGGGAGCAAAATGGAAAGTGCGACAAAGGCTGGAAGGTATTTGATTTTATTCTATCAAACTACAGCATCGCGTTAATTTAGCTGCTAGAATTCCGTTAGACACCAGATGTCGCTTTCTGCATGTTTCAAAAAACAAGGACGACTACCGTCAGAAATTGGAAAGGGGGTGTGGTGGGTGGTAGACGAATCTGTCGAAGGAGGTCAGCAGTGTATCGCTCGTCCCAAACCATTGGCTCACACATTTGATACAGGGACAAAGAGAGAGCGCAAACGTAATTCTCGCCGGAAGAATGCAAAGGGCGAAAAGCTGGAGAGCCCAGTCGTACCATCGATCATTATCGATCCTGGACCAGAATCTGGTCCCGGTACTTCTCTGCAAGTACCATTAGACAGATATCTGGCACTCCCTTGTGCTACGCCTGTCCACCCGCCTTCATTGAAGGCAGCATCACTTGGCACACTTCTACAACCAAGTCCAGAAACCCATTCACCCCGAAAACCAGCTCCTGTACCTCGGTCGAAGCCCTCTGCACTCCCTGAAGCCGGTATTCCCGTGTCATCGGGAATGAGAAACAAAGCAGACATGCCTTCCTCCCCACTAGTGAATGGGCCAGGGCCTGCCATGACCAATGTGCCCTTGAAGCACACAAAGACCTCCATTTTGGATCGTAGTCCTAAATATAGGACATTGAATAAAGGAGAAAAAGACAACCATGGTGATTACAGGGGCACCATCCATATGCGATGGCAAAAATCTGCCAACTTGGAGTTTGATGCGACACCTCGCGAGTGTCGTAGTCCTATAGATTCTGACGACGACTGAGCCAGTGCTTTGTAATATTTAACATTATATATCCTACAGTAATCACTGTACCGACCATAATTTATTTTGATATAGATTTTATGTATTGTATTCGGTGAACTTATTCGCACAATGTAAACAAGAATATTCTTTGTTAGCGGCGTGAGATAACAACAAGCTATTTAGTGTACACCAAAACGAGGATCACGATCTGTCTCTCTTTTCAAACCAAGAAAAGGAAGGGGTCATGATTGTTTGTCCAGAGCACGCAAACAAGTGGCGCATCAAAGACGAAGATCATGGAGGGGGAAGGAGGGAGGGGGGTGAAAGAGAGAGAGCTTGTCCTTCGTGATTGCAAAATACGAATGCTTTTGCAGATATAAGAAAGAAGAAAAAAAGAATGGGGGGGGAGAAGAAGAAGAAATGGGGGACCGAGCCTGGTCAGAACTGTTAAAACAGATGCGAGAATTCTGACGCATAGTAGGTAGGTTGCGGGAGAAGCGACGGACAACGAAGGTGAACTGCGGTTACTTGTAAAGAACGAGAGAGGGGTCGGCCAGAGCATACGACCTCCATCAAGGAGGGTATCGTGAACGTCCCGAGTTAGATTAGCTTACGTATATTTAAGTTGCGGGACATCTTCGCTGTGCGCGCCTTTAAAAATCACATGCAGGCGATGGGAGGGAGATGGAGTTTGGGGGAGGGAGAGAAACCACGTTTCGCTTGTCCCCACATGCAATGCAATGCTTGCCTGCCTGCCTGCCTGGCAAACCAAATAATATCGTACACCTCGTCACACACACACGCGCGCGCGCAGCGGGGGGACCCCCTCGCTTTATAATGCAAATGCGCCCGCTGGAATCTGCCCGCGTTCACTCGATTGCGAACGCGATCGAGTACCTCCCATGCTTTCGGACCTAAGCCGATTTAACTGTCGTTCTCGCGAGACGTAGGCTCTATCCAGGGAGTCTCGCCCCACTGGAGAGCCAGGCGACGAAGCAGAGAGCGATGAGCGGGGGGAGGTCCAGGACGCGGGGAATAGACTGGTCAACGCGGCAAACGATAGGTTTGTCAACGGGGACCGGGAGGGCGTCGATGGAGGAGGTGTGGGCGGTGAGTGTTGTTCCTGCTGTTGTTGCTGGTCAAGCCGTCGGCTTCCCGACGAGCGGCTGATGCTCACTCGAGTACGGGAGCCGGTCGAACTTGTGGTAGAGGAGGACCGAGGCGGCGGGGAAGGGACGAAGACGGGAGGTGTCATGCGTGGTCGACGGGTGCCACCTTCATCCTTTTTGGCCGTAGTCGGACTGGTAGGTTTGCGTACAGGTGGCGGGCTGAGGACATCGAGATCGAATGAGGGCAGAGACGAGCCAATGCTACCCGAGGGGATGGCAATGTCGAGCAATGTTGGTTGCCGAACGGGTGGGGATGGGGAACGAGCAAAGGTAAAGGACGAATCGGAGGGTGGTGCTGAGCGCGGTACAGACGACGCCTTCTCAACAGTAAAAGGGGAAAAGGTCCCCGATAAGTCAACGGACTGCCTGTCGTTCCGTGATCGGCGACGGAGGTGCATGCTGTCTCTCGCCTTGTGACGAGGTCGTGGTGTGGTGGGATCGCTAAAGTTTGGCATGGCAGGAGGTGGCGAGTGTGTGATGGAGCGGTTCATGGGGGTGTTTGCAGCAGTGAGGACCTGGGAGAGACTGGGAGTGGGCGAAGAGAGGAATTCATCAGGTGTCGCAAATGAAAATGCCGCGTCGTCGTCATCGATAAACGGTACGGGTTCAACCGATTTGACAGGGAGCTCATCGTCGCTTTCGTCACTTCGTGGGAAGGGCGAAGGCGAGGCGGGCTGACCAAAGTTGAAAGTCGAGTCCTCGTCCTCGTCGGCGCTGAAGCCAAAGCCGATGCTGAAGACGCCAGGGGAGCTGTCCGATTTCAAGGACGGTATGCCCACAGAGGACTCTGCTTGGAGGCCGCTGTCGGAGTCGTCCAGGCAGGTGAAAAAGTTGTCGACGACAGGCTTTGGCTTGACGCGCTTTGTGGCCTTGGCAAACGACCAGCCTGAAGCGAGATCCCGCTGAGAGTCATCAGGAGTGTTGATCGAGCTGGGCTGCCGCGACGAGAAGCCATAAGAGACTGACGAGACGGAGCGCGAGTGGAATGACGCATCCGAATCTTCATCGTCCTTTGAAAAGGCCTGAGCAGGCTAAAGTGTGTGACAATTAGCAAACGTTAAATGGGTAAGGGTACGAGGACGAACCTGGCACTCTGACTGATCGATCGAGTTCTGCATGCGACTGTACGAGGTTGGGTACGGGTACGGTGACGAAGGCGCCTTTTGCACTTCTAGAGCGTCATAGAGTTCGCGCTCGGTCTTTAGTCGTGCGTCCTTCTCGGCCTGAGCTTGTGTACGTGCAGCCTGAAGCTGGAGTTTCAACGAAGCCAGTTCCTCATTAAGACTTTCGTTTTCCTTGACGACCGCCCGTTTCTCAGTCTCTGCACGCGCGAGCTTCTCTTTGCTGACCCAACCGTCGCGCTTCTCATTATCGAGCCGACGTCCGAGCGCGTTGATTTGTTTTTCCTGGTCATTGTATCGCGTGATGAGATCATCGAGGCTTCTCTTGAGCAAATCGCGTTCGGCCTTGAGATCCGCGAGCATCTCGAGAAGTTCCTCTGAAGGTTCCGTTGGGGCCGGAGATGGAGTGGCGGTGGATCTGGCAAGAGCGGCCTCGAGTTCGGCAATACGTGCCAGGAACGAAGCGTGGGATTGGGAGAAATAGGCGCTCTGGGCAAGAAGCTCGGTCGGCGATAGGGACCTGCGGTGCTTATCCAATGTCGGCGAGGGACTCGGCGTGAGAGTCTGTTGCTGTTGTTGCGGTTTGGGGAGATTCGTGGGTAGGCCAAGAAGACTGGCCGTAGTTGTGGCCTCTGAATGACGATAGGATATGCTGCTGTGGCGGTGAACGAGCTCGACTTCGGCTGCAGAGAGGAGCGGAGAAGAATGTGTGACCACCAGAGCTGACGAGCGTTTGCTTGGGTTGCGCGGTGGACTGGTAGTGACGACGGTGGAAGAGGCCAACGTTAGCGATTTGAGCTTTGGGGTGCGCACCGACGGGGTCGGAGATGGGGTCGGAAGAGAAGCGGAGAGGCGTAGGTACGAGGAACGCAAATTCAACGATCGGGGTCGGTGACGGGGTGCAGGCACTGGCACGACCGGAGAGCCGGAATCACTGCTCTGTTCGTCCCCCTCGCCCTCATCTTCCTCCAGTAGTGTTTGAAGCTCCTTTTTCGAATTAAAGGCGGGGGTGAGCAGTTTGCCAAACGAATCTCTTTTGCCCGCCAACGAGTTGTTGGCGTTGAACGAGGGCTTTGATGGCAACGACGTCAAATCGGTAACAGCAGCAGCGGGCTTCTTCTCCACAACCGGAGGGTCCGCGCCGAAATCTGGTAGCTCGACCTTTGTGAAACCAAACGTGGGGGCCAGTGGACTGGTCGAGCGCCCTTCGAGTGCAAAGAGGGCTCGGAGATGCATATCGACTTTGTTACTGTCGATGATCCCGGCGGCGTTGGCGGCGTCGTCTGGGAGGGATGCACCCATGATTTCTGCGCTTTCTCTCCTTGTCGATACGGACGATCTCCGCCTGTGTGAGGACGAGCGGGAGAGTGGGGGCGAGGGGATGGACGAAGAGGATGGGTGACTGAGAATTTGATCGAAATTTGTGATTGAATTTCCTCGAGAATGTGATCTTCGTTTCTTGTGTGCCGCTGCGGGAGCTGGAGCGGGCTGAGGCGGGGCGGGGCGTCAGCGTCATGGACGGAGCGAGGGGGCGGCCCCGACGACGAAAAGACTACCAACCTTTCTGTTGACAGGAGCAGCAGCTACAAGATGTAATCGTTCATGATCCATTTCGTGATTAATCGGTGGATTTTTGAGGAATATTTTTCTATCCTGGGAGAGGAATGATCGGCTATCAGGCATTGGTCGTCAACGGCGGGAACGGCCAAAACGATATTCACCTATGGAACAAGCCTGGATGGGGGTGGGGGTACTGGATAGAATATTGTCCAAGATACTGTTAATTACTTTTTAGTTGATTAGCTGCGAAACCGACCCGGCGCTCACTCACACCGTCTTTTGAGCCAAAAAGGATTGGAGGAGAAGCTGCTCGCGCGCAGGGAATGTGACAGAAATAAAGAGTGAAATTGGAAGCCAATTAAATAATTGGCGACGCTTTTAGGAATAATCCGCTGCTGCTGCTGTTTGGCTCTGGCGGATGTGAGAAGCCCCTTAGGCTCTTATTATCGTTGGGTCCAGGAATCACTGGCATCGCCACTCATCGCTCTGATTCAGCCACTGCTCGAATAACACACAGCTTATGGCGGCAAACGTCGCATACAATATTCCTCAAAATGTTCAGGATAATGAAGAGGATAAGCCTGTACAAGGAAAGCAGCTGGTACGCACTTTGTCGGTTTCTCGAGTCATCCACTCACTGGCACTCGACCCAGACCTCTGTCGGTGCTCTAAACGTCCCAGAAATCGTATTCGGAGCGGCTACATTGTCAGAGCTGTACAATTCAGACGACTGGCTCGCGAGCGATGTCCCATATAGGACCGTTCGGCTCGCTTTGAGGTGAGACTCGTTAACAAAGACGCGCGCATATCGCGTGTAAAACAAGTCTTGCAGGTACGGTATTCGCTGGTTTGACACGTCTCCCCACTATGTCCAGTCCGAGCTCGTGCTCGGCACCATATTACAACGGTTAGCGCCGGAATTCCCGAGATCGTCCTATTGTATCACCACAAAGTGCGGGAGGGAAGGAGATAAATGGGATTTCACGCCTAGCAGCATCCGGGCTTCCGTCATGCGCTCCCTCGAGCGCCTCAAGACTCCTTACCTCGACGTCGTCCTGCTACATGACATTGAAGCCGTCACATCCCCCGTATGGCCTATTCCATACTGTGGAGATTATGAAAAGGCCCTGGCAGACCCCACCACACGCGCAGAGTGGGGCCTAAGCTCGGACAAGGCGCCGCGAGCTTGGGGTCGTGGGGACGACACGGTGCTCGATGCCATTCGCGAATTACAAAAGATGAAGCACGAGGGTCTCGTGCGGCAGGTTGGAATCAGCGGTATGTTCCGCCTCCTCTTCTATTATTCTCCCTCACCCTGACCATCCACCAGGCTACCAGCTCCCGACCCTCTTGCGCATTGCCCGCCTCGTCGCACACACTCCCACGTTTGCACCACTCGATACCGTCCTCTCCTTCTCCCACTCGACACTGCAAAACAACCGACTGGAGCTGTACCTCCACCCGCTCCTCGCCATGGGCAAAGTCCGCCAGATCTTCACAGCCGCACCGCTCAGCATGGGTCTCTTGGGTCCTAATCGCCCCAAATGGCATCCCGCACCGCCCGACATGATCGAGGCATCGCGTGTCGCAGAGGCCACGGCGGCGACCACCTCGGGTGTCGGTTGGCCCGGTGGACTGCCTAACCTGGCTTTAGGATACGCCTTCCGCCGTCCCAAATCACACGCGGAAATGTCGCCGTACAACGACGTCCCGACCGTCGTTGGACTCAGCTCGATGAAAGAGGTACACGATGCTATGGCCGTCTGGAGGGAGGTATCGATCCCTGGCACGAATACGGTTAGAAAATCAAAAGAGGATGTGATCAGAGGTGTTTTTCGTGCGGCTGGTTGGTTGAACTGGAGCTGGTCGACGCCCGAGAACCCAGAGTTTGATAAACTGGCGGTGGACCAGTTGGGCAGAAGGATACGTAGAAAGTGAACAGTCCTTAGATAGTTTCCTTTTTGTCTGGTTTTAATTTTGGGGGGGAGGGATGGAATAAATTTCAATCATTTTCGCCGACATTCCAGAAGATGCTAATCTGTGGCGGCAGACCTACTAAAAACCGCCAAACAGCGCCGTGCTCTCTCCCTCTCTCCAAACCCCCAAAATGGCTGATGTATGTTTCTGATTCTCATAACTTCCTCTACGTATAACTGATGAGACGCCCGACAGTTGTTAAAGCAGCAAGGAAACGCAGCATTTGCCGCAAAGCAATGGGATTCTGCCATCGACCTCTTCACCCAGGCGATTGCGCTGGATCCAACAAACCATGTATTGTTCTCGAATAGGAGTGCCGCTTACGCTGGAAAGAAGGACTGGGATAATGCTCTCAAGGACGCCGACAAGGTGTGTATTGGAACCTTTTCCTTGCCGCTCGCCCTGATCTCAATTGCGATTGGTTCCTGTTGCTTAGTGCGTCGAGGTCAACCCAAATTGGAGTAAAGGTTATGTTAGAAAGGGTGCCGCCCTCCATGGTGCACACAAATTCGATGAGGCCATCCAGGCGTACGAGGATGGCCTGAAGATTGAAGACTCTCCCGCTTTGAAGAAAGGCCTTCAGGAAGTCCAGCAAGCCAAGGGTACGCCCATCGATTCCCATATGCATTTGCACACGACCTAACATAACCTTATAGAGGCTGAAGCAGATGGCGGAGACGCGGGTGGAATCGGAAAGATATTCAAAGATCCAAATATGTGGGGAAAGCTCGCCGCAAACCCGAAGACTGCGCCACTCCTCCAAGACCAGCAGTTTGTCGCCCAGGTGTGTACTCTACCTTGTACTCTTCCCCCTTATACTAATACTATTTCTATAGCTACGGATGATGCAGGCGAACCCACAACTCGCCGGAAATGCCTTTAATGATCCTCGCATGATCTCCGTCCTTGGTGTCCTTATGGGCATCGACATGCAAGGATTCGCGCGTGAAGAAGGATCCGACGAACTTCCACCTGGCATGAGCAAGGCCGAGCCTTCTCCATCCTCTAGCAAGCCAGCGGCTTCGTCGTCAAAGCCTGCTCCAGCCAATGCCGCTCCGCAGGAGGATGTGAAAATGGCAGAGCCAGAAGAGGATGAGAACGATGAGGAGGTGATAGCGAAGAAGGCGGCTTTGAGTGAGAAGGCAAAGGGTAACGAAAGCTATAAGAAGAGGGAATTCGACGACGCTATCGCGTCCTTTACAAAGGCGTGGGAGACATGGCCAAAGGATATCACATTTTTAACGAACAAGGCTGGTAAGTGCTTTTCTCCCACCTCCACTGTTCTATTCTGAACCCTGCCACCTCTAGCCGCTCAATTTGAAAAGGGCGATTATGATGGTGCTATTGCTACATGCGAGACTGCTGTCGAGGAAGCTCGATCTATACGTGCAGATTATAAACTGGTTGCAAAGGCCTTTGGCCGCATCGGTTCAAGCTACCTCAAGAAAGAAGACTATGACAATGCCATTAAATATTTCCAAAAGTCTCTTACGGAACATCGAACTCCAGACATCCTGAACAAACTACGGGAAGCAGAAAAGACCAAAAAGGCAGAGGAGACGAGGAGATATGTCGACCCAGAGTTGGCCGAAAAGGCCAGAGAGGAAGGAAACGCCAAGTTCAAGGTTAGTTTCAGGCATATCTTAGTGAACTTTAAGCTGATGAGCGTTTGATTATAGGCTGGGTTGTTCGCAGACTCTGTCGCTCTGTACACTGAGGCTATCAAGCGCGCTCCGACTGATCCAAGAGGCTACAACAACCGCGCTGCGGCATACACAAAGCTTGCTGCGTTACCCGAGGCCCTCAAGGATGCAGAAGAGGCAATCAAAGTGGACCCAACCTTTGTCAAGGGCTATATCCGGAAGAGTCTCGTACTGCATTCGATGCGCGAGTACACAAAGGCAATGGAAGCCGCTCAGGCAGCGACGGACGCAGATAAAGACGGCAAGAACCGAAGAGAGATTGAAGAGCAGATGAGGAAGATTGAGATGGCCATGTATACTCAACGGGCTGGCGAGACGGAAGAGGAGACCCTGCAGCGAGCTATGCGGGACCCAGAAGTCGCAGTAAGTGAACAAGTGGAATTGTGCTACTAAGTGAGCTGACGTGACTCGTGTTTAGTCCATTATGCAGGATCCCGTGATCAACCAAATATTACAACAGGCCCAGCAGGATCCAAAGGCTTTGCAGGACCATATGAAGAATCCTTCTGTGAAGGCCAAGATTCAGAAACTGATAGCGGCCGGGATCATTCGAACTCGCTAGGCGAGAATCAGCGAAACGCGGTAACCTTTTCGGGAGAAATTCATAACGAGCCATCGAATTTTGTATACATGTTACAACAAGAAAATAGTCGGTTTGGTATTACAAGCTCGTAAAGTGAGGGAGTGTACGAGAAATGATCATCATGAGGTGGTTCCTTTATTCCCCGACCTCCCAGGAATGAACATGGAGCATGCCTCCGTAATCGTTTCCCTTGCCTGGCGCAACACCAGATCTTGGTTGTCAAGCACATCTTTCTTGTACTCTTCAAACTTCTGCTCAACCTCGCCGAAACCATCCATCTCTGCTCTGTTGGTTCTTGGTTAGTTTGTTGAGAGCCGGTTGATTGGAACCATGCGTACTCGAAAATGGCAATGCCCTTAGTAAGCACCTTTGCAAATTTCTCTGTAATTTCTATCTTTTGGGTGAGTATATATGTCAGAGGGATCCTTTGTGAAGAAGCGATTCACCCTCGCCACCAGCCATCCATGCATCCAGAGAGCAATTGGCCCAATGGGCCTTCCAAGACTCGAGCACAATAGAGTGTTCCTTCATGTAACTCTGAAAAGCTGCGGCAGAGAAAGACTTGACTACGTTCGACGGCACATGAGTAGTGGCATTGCCATTGTTCGGACGCCCTTCTGTTGGCTGAACCGGTGTCTCTGGAACATACTGCGTATTTTCTGGATGAGGTGTCGATTCACGGCTATTCTCTACGATTCCTGAGGTCTGTTCGTTCTGATCTTTCTCTGTAAGGATCTTGCGACGCTTTGAAGGTCTGGGGTCGTCAAAGCCATGGTTCATGCGATTGTCATGTGCCTCTTGAAAATGATTGGGTATGGCATCCTGGCCTTCGAGTTTGTTCGTCTCATTCGTCATGACTTGATCGCGAGCTTTGACTTTGCGGGGTACGTCGAGAGATACATCATCATGTAAAGCAGCACCAGAGGAATCTACGGGAGCTTGAACAGGAGCAAGATTAGGAAGGCGGAAAGGAGCAGCAGCAGCGGGAAGATCTTTGAAGGCAGCATGAGATGGAACTTTTGGCGGCGCAAGAGAGACTCCGTTTAGAGCTGGAATAGCAGGAGGAGGCATATTAGATCGATGCACAAGTTTTTTTGTAATTTGAAACGTCTTCTTGACCGGGGTTTGCTTCTGGTGGCTGCCCGACGGTTTGGCTGCTAACATAGGACCTTCTTGACGCGATTCATTGAACCTTGAATCCATTTCAAGTCAGAGAAGGCGCGTTTTAGGATTCAGTACGCACAGAGCCTTGCCATTCACAGCAAAGGGATCGGAAGCCGCGACGCTCGCGTCAGAATCACTATCAGGAGTTGAATTAGACAACATGAGAATAATTGAGAATATTAGTCGGCAGAGGCAGTGGCTAAGATCGGGGCTGGTGATGCGCCTCCATGCCAAGGCACACCAAGCTGCCAATTCTTCTTAGCGCCAGGCGGCTTGGGCGTGGCCTATACTCTTGCACCTACACACGAGTTTTGGTCATAAACCCACGTGAAAGAAATAACTTGAACGACATTTACGACTTTTGAATCTTCTTCACCCTCCCCCACGTCCTGCAACATGATCCTATTTTTTCAGTTATTATTGTGGATTCACCCAGTTATCGCGTTCACATTCCCCACCTGGGACGGCTTCAGAGATCTTCTTGTTCGGAAAACCTCCGAGTTACGCTCCATCCATCTCCAAAAGCGAGCCGTCAACAAAACTCTTTGGGTCCGGGCTTATACTTACGAAGGAAGCACATTTTTTGAGTAAGTCTAGGCCATTTGGTAACCCTTTTACCGGCACTCACCCTCTGCTTTTTCAAGTGAATGGGACTTTTTCACGTATTCAGACCCCACAAAGTAAGTTTACTGCATATATTCTGCATAATCATGTCTGACTAATTACATAACAGTGGACTCGTCCAGTGAGTAGACCCTGGCTTCTCAGTTTTATTGAAACTGAACGCCCTTTTAGATATGTGGATCGTGACACCGCGTTCCGAGATGGCCTAACATACATCACTGAAGAAGGAAGAGCGAATATGCATGTGGACAGTTGGACAAACTTGACGCTAGAACAAGTCACTTCAAGGTCAAAACTACGGCCAAGGTAATCTATGTCTTGGCATAGGAATCCCGCCACTCACTCCACCCACACAGTGTCCGAATTCACTCGAAGAGGAGATACAACCATGGTCTCTTCCTACTTGATGTTGCCCAAGCACCTCACGGCTGCGGTAAGCCTTTGATCTTCTGCTATACTATCATCAACCTTGACGATAACGTGATGTAGGATCTTGGCCGGCGTATTGGTAGGATAAACCGCCTTGTGTACTTGAAATTCTTATCTGATGGCTTTGAAGGTCGACCAACGAAAATTGGCCAGTCGACGGCGAGATTGATATCATCGAAAACGTGCACAGTAATCGGTCTAACCAGGTTGCATTCCATACAAACCCAGGTATGTGTCTTTTCCGGCAACAAGGTGTACTCTTCCCGATGACCGGCGTGTAGGCTGCTTCTTGACTACGCCAGGGAATTTCAGTGGTATAGCAGGCAGTACCACCTGTGATGCCTCGATCAACTTTAACACCGGATGCGGTATTGTCGATCAAAGTATTGCGTCTTTCGGGCCAACGTTCAATGAGAAAGGCGGTGGCATATATGCAATGAAATGGGATAGCGATAGCATTGACGTCTGTAAGTGGAAAACTGGACACTTCTTCTCTCCCTTTGAGCTTACACGTCCACAGGGTTCTTTTATCGTAGTGCGATACCAACCGATATTCTCGAAGGCCTCCCCAATCCTGGCTCGTGGCGACTACCTTCTGCATCTCTGTCCAGTGTAGGATGCCCTATAGACAATTACTTCAGGAATCAAATGATAATATTCGGTACGTGCACTATTTCAACCTCGTTTTGTACCTAACATTCGTCCCCTTTATGTCATATAGATACCACGCTATGCGGTGAGTAGCTCTCCATCCTTCGGTTTCTTATTACTAAAACCTTTTCAGGTGATTGGGGTGCGTTGCTGTTCATGATTTTGCTAATTTCAATGCTGACATGCTGGTGATGACTTTAGCGGGAACATCGTATGTACCTTCTCATCTTCTCACCATGTATATTATAGCTCACTTGAAATTATCTAGGTACTCTCGAGTAGGTTGCCCAGGGACGTGTGAAGAACTGGTGACAAAGGGAGCAAACTTTGTTGTAAGTCTTTGCCTCAGGCGTCAGCTCAAGACACTAAATCTACCGTAGAACGCAACCTGGTCCATCAACTCGCTCAAGATATACAACAAGACTGTCATTAATACTTGGTATTTGGACGGAGGAGCTTCCGATATCCAGTTTCCGGTTTTGACCACACTGTTCGCGGCCATTTGCATTTTTCTCTCTGCTTTACTGTAACAAATAGACCTATCATATATCAAAGACTCCTACTTTCTGCCCAACTTGTCACCCATTGAATTCGGAGTTAGACTCGGCCAC
This sequence comes from Serendipita vermifera MAFF 305830, assembly GCA_000827415.1. Lineage (NCBI taxonomy): Eukaryota > Fungi > Basidiomycota > Agaricomycetes > Sebacinales > Serendipitaceae > Serendipita > Serendipita vermifera. Next base: position 155,959 of record KN824288.1, on the reverse strand, counting down.
GATGCCCCTTACACCTTCAGGCGACGCTTTGCAAGATTCGACCTCGTTAGCACTACGGAATCTTCTTCAGAGTCATGTAATCCACTTCCCACTGGACGCCTTTGACCTGCTCCGGTTGCTAATAGCGCAGAGCCCAAGTCCCAACGAACTACGAGGCGAAAGTCGCATGGATAAGGACGCCAAACCCTGGTCTCCTCGTTTGAAACTGCATGAAGTGGCTGTTTTCGAAGGTATGTTGGAAAGGTGGGCAGAAAGATGGGAATATGGAAACATTGCCATCGTCAAGACTGGGCAAGACGGCAGTGGTGTCAGTGTTGTTGGTGCTCAGGTGACTGATCCGGGAGGGTCAAGAAAGAGGAAAAGAGGTGAGGACGATGTGAAGCACGGTACGTTTCGTTTGAGGGGTTGTGCTCTGCTTAGCAAGGGAGATATGAATTGAGCCTTATTTCCATAGGTACGAGCACAACAGAGGCTCAACTGCCACTAGTAGCTACCATGACAGGAATGTCAGCCGAGGACAGGGAAATATTCAGTTTACTAAGTGAAGGCACCGCGAAGCAGAAACTCCTTGCCGAGCAGGTGAGTGTCATTGCCACGATTTAATGCAGTTTTAATCATGTTGTAACACAGCACGCCTCTACAAGTGGTGCTTTTGAGCCCATTTGTCCCTTCACGACTCGCGCTGACTGCATGAAAGCGAGTGGGAGACAGGGCCCTTGCGAAAAGGTCCACTTTGTCCCTATCATCCGTCCGCATACCGACCAAACCTTGGGAATGTGCTCTTACCTCAATACGTGCTTTTCGGAGCCACTTGTACGTCCCTGTCCCTACGGCGTCGAAGCCGCCACTGAGTTATTGCTTAGTACAAGATGTCTCCGTCGATTCACCCTCTCCCAGCTGTAGCTCGGCCCGCAGGTGCGGTTGCCCTTCCTTCTGGTCTAGGAGCTGGAGGAAGAGGCAAAGAAAAGGCGCCCTGTCGGTACCTACACTATGCAGTCGACCTCCCAGACGATGGTCATGTCGGGAATGGGAATGTTGATTCGCATTCGCAAAGCGAACGTGAAGAAGACGATGATGTATATGGAGGACCGGTGATTCGAGCCGGCCATGACGAGAAACCCAAACGGACACATCGGATCGAAGTCGGCTTGGGACCGGTTGGAAAGGGATATCGCGTTGTATGTTTTCTGTTTTGCTTCGCATCCTGAAACTAACCTCTATTCCGCCTTTGCTTGCGTCTAGCTTCCGCCCCAATGGTTGTCGTGCGATTTGCGGCAATTCGATTGTTCAGTACTTGGAAAGTTTCACGTAATAATGGCGGATCCACCCTGGGATATCCATATGAGCTTACCATATGGAACTATGACCGATGACGAAATGAGAGGCATGAAGATACCGATGCTGCAGGACGAGGGACTCTTGTTCCTCTGGGTGACAGGGCGGGCAATGGAACTCGGACGAGATTGCCTGAAAGCATGGGGGTCAGTATCGCTTGATTTGTTTCCCGCAACCTCAGAGCGCTGACGTTGGCACCGTAGATACCATCGGATAGATGAAATAATCTGGGTCAAAACAAATCAACTCCAACGGGTCATACGTACTGGAAGAACGGGGCATTGGCTAAACCACACGAAGGAGCACATGCTCGTCGGCGTGAAGCTAGCACCAGACGGGAGCTTGAAGATTCCACCATGGGTAAATCGTGGGCTAGACGTCGATGTTATTGTTAGCGAGGTCCGAGAGACCAGTAGGAAGCCTGAAGAGGCATATGGGCTCATCGAAAGACTCTGTCCTGGTGGACGTAAAGTTGGTGAGTTTGACGGAATCAGTGTTACTGATTCCGAGGCATTTTCTGAATCGCTCTACAGAGATCTTTGGGCGAAAGCATAACACGCGCCCTGGATGGTTGACATTGGGAAATCAGTTGGGAACGGATAGAATATATGAAGAAGATGTTGTGCAGAGGGTCAGAGCTGCGTGAGTGACTCCTGCTTCCTTCTGGTGCATAAACCTGACAGATTTGTAGATATCCGGAATCTACCTTAGAGGTCACTCCTCTTCCAGACGACTATCGTCACACATAGGTAGAACAGTCTTGTTTCGAGTCTTCAAAATACATGCAGTCGTGTCACCTATTCTATAACCCAAGTTTGAGTCTTGTCAACTATGCATCCACGTCCGAGTCTGGGACGAGAACTCGTGGTTGTGGAGGGCTACTAGACACCCCAGCTTGCACATGCACCTGTGAAATAGATTCCTCGGCCGTGATTGCTGCACCTTCGGTTTCTGCAGCAAAAATCTGGGACGCAGAACCCAGAAGGGACAGTGCCCCACCGACCATTTCCGCAAAGCGTAGGAGATGCTGACGAAGTCGGTCTGTATACGAGGGAGGTGCTGCTAATTAGATCAATCTGCCATGCCATGTACGGAGACTCGGAGTACAAACGGAGCTCTGAGTTTAATGCCTCCAAGTAAACTGACTTGCCTTGTCTCTGATGCTCCTCTTGAACTACACGCATCTGTGATCCAATGGCATCGAAAGTGCGCTTCTGTTCAGCCGGTGGACGGCTGCTTGCCCAAGCGTTGAGTTCGAGATAGACCGCGAAAAGTTCTGTTTACACAAGTACCATCAGAATGGATCAATCCTATGTCAAACTATTTGCCTTGCTGAAGTTCTGTGGGCAAGTAAGATTCGGAATGGTGGCGATTTACGAATGCTCAACTAACCTGCTTTGGATCTCTCCTTCTCGCTTACTATCGTATTAAGCTTCTCTTTTACGGGCTCAATGTCGAGTCTTGTAGCAGGCTTGAACAGAACGCGTTCGAGCCAGTCGCCACTGTGTTCATCTTCGCGACGAAAGCCTGCATAACTGGATTCCGTATCTGCCTTCTTCTCAATCTCTTGATTCTCCGACATTACTGGTGATAGGCGGCGGAAAGTGAACGGATGGAAGCAGAGAGCCAGGCACAATAAATAAACTGAAAATCCCAGGCTTCTTCGACAGCGCAACAACATGCCCAAAATCCAGCAAATTTCAGTTTTAGCGCTTGCGCTGGGCTTTTTGCCTCTTATTCATGCGCAGGATGTGCCCTCTGTCTTGCAGACTGCTCTCAAGGTGTTCATGCCTGCGCCGGTCGAGTTTCCCCAGGAAGAATACGATGGTTTCGAGATCCGGTATAACAGATTCGTTTTTAGGCCTGCTAGTAAGTATAATATTGTAGAATTCTTCGTTACAGAGGCTGATATTGGCCCATAAAGTGTTCCAAACGGAAGCCTACATCGTCGGCTTCATACTAGCTTACACAGGGATTTATTTCATCATGTCGTACTACAATACGTATCAAGCAAAGCTATGGATCAGCACGCAAAAATCCGTCTTGACCCCTCAATTCTCATCTCCAGGCGAACCGGAGATGCTTATGACTGATGGTGCATCAGACATGTTCCTCTTCAGTACCGGAAGGCGTAATGTCCAGTCTCTCCACACCGTCTTCACTTTTATTCCTCGTCATGATTTGGTGCAGCTGGTATTCACGTATGGTTGGACACTCTACGATCTCAGGTACACGCCAGACAACGACGTTACTCTCGATTTCAAACTCGGCACAAAAGGTGGTTCTCAAACAGGCGTCGGTCCCTCATGCGTGTGGGCTGTTGTCGAAAAGGACGAGCTCAAGAACATCAAGACCAACCGTTGGGATTTGGTGAGCCAAACATTCTACGTGTACAACTCGGTCAAGGCTAATTAGTGCATCATTCAGACTATGGCCAAAGCACACGATAACGCATTGGTTCCAAAGACTTGTGTCGTTATGACCGAGGTCGCAGACGTTACGGACGCGCTTCTGAAGAACAGCGCAGCTGCCCCTCTGTTGGCAGCATTCAACGACCCAAAGATTATGAAATACTTCAAGTCTCTCAGTGTACGGTTGGTTTTGCTCTGACTTCTTGCTCGTATTAACCTTTCTGTATGTAGGTCACCGATCTCCCCTCTTTCCGTCCTACTAGCCCCATTAAACCCGACCAAAAGGAGCGCCATGTCATCCTTTCGTTCAAATTACCTTCTTCCAGCTCTGCAATGCACGATACGACTCCATTGGTCAAGGCAGTGTTCGGCTTCATCGACGCGTTGGAAAGTGGTAAAGTCACTTTGAGACCAGAGGTTAGTACAAGTATCGGGTTTCTCTCGTCCATCCATGCTAAAGCGGATGAATTCCTTCCTCAGACTACTCGCAAGCTAAAGACTGCTCGTGATGAGTTGGAGAAGGAATTGGTCAAGGACGCCACGGAAGAAAAGGTCAAAGAGGTGAGCACAATAATACCTTTTGATATCCCTGAAATTCGACTAATTGCCCGTACAGGCCGAGGAAAGCAAGCGTGCAGCGAAGCGCAGGGCCGAAGAGGAACGCATTGCCAAGTTGAGTGCCGAACAGCAGCGAAAGATCAGGGAAAAGGAAAAGAAGAGGAGCATGAAAAAGGCCACGACCAAGGTCCGCATGGGTTAATTTGGCCGCGCCTCAGATCTGTACCTCGGTATATTGCTTCTTACTTCCTGGATGTCTACAAACATCTTTTTATTTACGGATGCCCCTGTTGTTTGCTTGACCTAATACAATTGGCTTTCATCACAAGGATCAATCATTGATGGAAAAGATTGGTATCCATTTGGAAGCCTAATACATCGAGGATCAAGGGTTTGAATCTGAACGGAAAGCAAGAGCCGAACGGAGAGGTATGACTTCTGCGAAAGGGAGTGGTAAAAATAATATACGCAAGTGAATGGGCTTGGTCGGTCAGAACCATACCATGAAGAAGTTTAAGCAGGGCGGGAAGCGTGGAAAGAACCCCAATTACAAGAGACCAAATGTGTATGTAGTATAAGCCGAACGATGAACATAGAAAAGGGGGATGGCAAGAAGTGTCCGAGTTCAGAATCGGGGCTTGAGTCGGAGCACTGGAATCTCTGAGTATGTGGATACAACGCGGGCGCGGGCAAAAATGCGATTCGACGTTAACTTTGATTTGATAGGAGGACAAAGAGGGACGGCGTCTGCCTTGAAAAGGGTGCCGAAGTGATATAAAAAGGAGTGATTGGAGCTTTTGGAGGCTAGCTGCCTCGATCCGCATTCTGTTTTCGTGATTGTAGATGCGCAAATAAATAATAGAGAGAAGAAAGGAGTGGCGTTATTTCTGTTTCCAACAAGAAAGTCGATCCGCACATCTGAGCCCGGCTCGGCGGGGTCCGTACGCCCAGATGCAAGGCAAAGGACAGTGAATATACAGCGTGAATCGTTCTGTCACGAGAAGCGAGGGCGAGATGACCGGATCTGTCCCCACAAAATGTCATCGCTTAACTGACAGACTGTGTCTCGTCTTTGACTGGTCCAGCCGAGGACTCTCCATCACCTGATGGAGTCGCAGACATGACAAACTCTTGCGCAAAGCTGTTAACGTCGAAAGTGGAGTCTCCGAACGTCATGTCGACACCGCTGACCGCATGGCCTTGGTGGTCCATGAAGTTCATGCCGTCCAGAGAGCCAAAGCTGGCACCTCCCACGTACGAGCCCGCTCCACCATCCAAAGAGGCTGAGGAAAAGGACGAGTCGGGGGCTGCGTAGGAGTTTTCGTTGAGTGCAGCGAGGATCGAGTTGGTCGGGGTATGATCCATGACAACGTTGCCTCCCATTCCTGGGACATATTCCTGAGCAGCGCCCATAGGTGGCGAGATTGTGAAGAATTGTTGTTGAATCACTGGTTCCACTGATGCGGCGACGCTGTTGGTGGAGAGGGCAACAGCTCGTAGAACATTGAGAGCGATCCAATCACTGTGGCAGTCAGTACAGATTCACTTGAAAGGTGATGAAAAACTCACTCGAGGAACAACTTGAGGATCTGGAATGCACCAAATGCTGCATCGCTTCGGATGGTCTGCAAAGGGGTAAATAAAAGAAGTAAATCTTCACAATGTATACACACCAAGTCCCTCATGATTTGACTGGTCACATATCCCCAGCGAATGAGCACACTGCGCGAGCTGAGCGTGGAGCGATCTTCGCCGCGATTCGAGCCCATCAAGCGTTCACAGCAATCATCAGCCCAAAGCATGACATCCCTGACGGGTTCCGTGGTTCTCTGCAGGCCATCAAGAAGCGCGACAAAATCGACCTCGAGAAGCTGGATGAGGTCCTCGTGCCGGCAGTTGCAGACGAGAGCAGACTGGTTCCGAACAGATTCAAAGTCAATCTCGGACCATGCACGACGCATATCTGCCATCTGTTTCGGATTTTGGAGGACCGTGGCCAGTGCCTGCGTCACCTGATAAATGTCCAGGAACCGCACTAGATCGTGAGAAGGGGGCAAGGTTCACAGTGGCATCAGCCACCCGGATCCATATTCAGTACGTAGCGAAACGAAACTTACAGACTAAATGGCCGAAACGAGCACCTAGCTCGACCTTCGGCTCGACGAATGTGCTGCCATAGTTTTCAAGTGCCAAGAGTAGTACCTTTTCCATCTGATCGGCCAACCCTCTCAGGCTCGAGAGTGCGGCGGTTGGTATAGGAGCTAGTATCTGGGAACGCAGTGTCTCGAGGATTTCCTACGACCGCGCCAAAAAGTCAGTTCGATATGATAAGAGGTATGGCAATGATAAGAGATACGACAATGAAAATTGGAAATAGGCGTTGGAGGACTCACATCGTAGAGAAGAGCATCGGCTTTGGCCATGAGCCCCGCGACAGCAGGCGCGTGAACGACCTCACGGTGGTCGCCCGACAGGCTCGCCCAAAACGTTCTAAGGTGCAGCTCAAACTGATCGAAGCGGAAGGCACGCGTGGCTTCGAGAAGAGCATCAAGATGATCTTCAAACCATCGCCAAACTTCGCGGGCCGCCACGCCCTGAGGCGAAGAGCCTGAATTGCCCAGTGCTTCTTCAATTTTCGGGAAGGCGGGGAGTTGCCGGAGAGAGTAATGTCCCTGAGTGGCGGGCTGGCCCTGCTGCTGCTGCTGCTGTTGTTGCTGTTGCTGCTGCTGCGGAGAGAACATATTGCCAGCCCCGGGATGGCTAGGGGTCGCGGGAGATTGGGAATGAACGCCTGAGAAGACAGGATCGGGCTGCGCACTCCTCTTTCGGATAGCCGCAGTCTGTTGGCTCGAAGAGGAGGGTGCGACATTTTGAGCCGCAGCAAGTACAGACGACGTCGTCGGTGTCTTTTCGTCCAAGGGTATAGCAACGCCCGTATGTTTGAGACTTTCGAGATTGAGAGAGCTCCTCTTGGAATTGCTTCCAGAAGCGGGGCCGTCTGGAGAGTCTGCTTCATCGTCTTCGTCCGAATCGCCACCGCCCTGACCAGAACCGCGACTGCTTTGCGAATTGGCGCGGGCGAGCCCAGATTCGCCATTAGCACCATTTTGACCGGCTGTGTTGGTTTTGCGGATGTAGTCCTGGAGCCATTCGGCTTCGGTAGTGTTGGATGGCCGTATGCCGCAATCTATGCCACGCCACAATCCAGTCAATAATATATTTTTTGGCAAAATGTATAGAGAATAAAACTGACAGTGATATTTGCTGTTACCACGGACTCCAAGGCGCCTAGTCTTGATGGCGGGGAAGCATAAACGAATAGCCTTGCCCAAAGTGGCGGTGTTCATATGAGGGATCCCATGGTGATCACATATCCGACGATAAGAAGAGTATAAACCCTGTCTTGGAACATTGCCGTCGGCGTAGGGGGTGTAGTTTGCGTTTAGCCTGGTGTCGCATAAAAATTAAAAAATTAAAATCAGAAAAAAGAAGGAAGAAAAGAGCGCCAGAACGGCGGAGCGGGTCGAAGCCGAAGCCTCGGTTGGAGAAGGGCGTTCGTGTGTGTGACAAAGTAACTTACCAGGCGTGGACGAATATCTGCTTGGCCCGATCGGAAGCACTGGTGGTGGTGGCACTTCGGACATTGCTGGCGAGCTGTTCGAGATTGTGATCAGGAGACATGGCGATTCTGCCGTATTGGGAAGGGGCAGCGCTGGCGACCGGCTGGTGCAAATGGTGTTGTTGCTGTTGTTGCTGTTGTTGAACAGACTGCATTGGGTCGATATGCGAGACGCTTGGGTGCATGTACATGCCGGCGTAGGGGTCTTGTACGAGCTGCTGAGGGGCCTGGGCTTGGTGATGGTGGGATGGAAGATACATTTGCAAGTCTTCTGCTTCGCTAGAGGATGAATAGACGTCCGAGCCGGAATGAATATGAGGTTCTCTTGGATATGGCGAAGTTGCAGTCCTTGCTCGACGGATCGTAGTTCTTGGAATCAAGCCTGGTTGTTGTAGTTGTTGCTGTTTCAAACCAGAATTTGTAGAGGTAGCTGAAGGAGGGCTGTCTGCTGGAGAGGCTAGCGAGTACGAGGATGCGTTTGAAGAATGCCTAGAATGAGGGAAAAGGGAGGGAGGGGAATTGCGATGCAAATGATGAGCAGAATGATACAAATTGTCAGATAAACGGGTGTCGGACATGCCCAGATTGCTAAAGTAGCTTGAATCAGCTCGTGGTCGAGAGTAAGCTGAAGCTGGCGCTGTCGCCGCTGCCGCAGATGAAGGCGAAGCTGGCATAGACAGCGGCAACACCACACCAGGCAGCGTCGAATTGAGCATCATTGGGGGGAATGCCATAGCCCTCACCGATGGGGAATATTTCTCGAGGAAAGCGTAGTGCTTGTAAGGACCGAGGGCGTTGGCTGGGAAATTCCAGGAAATTCAAGAAAGTAAGCCAATAGCAGCTTGTATAAGACCTTAAACCCAAGACTCACAGAATACTCTTGGAATAGAGGTTCAGACCGCGACCTGCGCAGTTTGGCGTCTTTTTTGAAACGAGCGTGTAGTAGGAGCAGTCGATACTATGTCCAAGATCGATTCTGGTGATTGTAATAGCGTCCAGCTCGGTATTTCGAGAAATCGCCGTCGACTGGTAAAGGGCCAAAGTGTGACTTCGGAAGAAGCCCCTTGTATTCGTGCAGACGAGTCGACAAGAAAAAAGGAGAAATAAAAAAGGAAGTTGGTGGTGGTGGTGAGAGAGTTAAGAAACTCGTATTTGTACAGGTTTTTACGCCTTGACAAGCCTAGCCGCACCGAAGCTACAATGCCAATCAAAACCAGGTCGGGAGACGATGCGAGCACACTATTTAAAAGCCGACCCGCTTACTTCTCAAGGATTATCGTTTACACTCTCTGTTTCATTATCGACGTTTCATTATCGTTACAATTTTACCAAATGGCACTTCGCAAGAATCTCTGCATAAATCCAGTCAACTCAGTCGATAACCCCCAGGTGGGCTCCCCCCCGACGAGACTCGTAACCAAGGAAACAAGTCGCCCAACTTTTAACCAATCATAATCCGTCGAAGCTCTCGCGGTTTCAGTGCCTGAATTCCTCGGTTGTTACCCCCAGGCTGCCGTCGCTCGACTGACTCATGTCACACGTCGGGTCGGGTCGGTTGTTGATGTTGTCGACAGCCAGTGCAAAGAAAACTCGTCCTCGTTATTGCGTCTTGGGCACATACGGGTTCTGTTTTGGTTTGTCCGGCCGTTAATTCCGTAAAACCATAGAAAATAAAAATTAGACGCTCACAATTGCGAACACTTCTTGTCGAATCTCATCGTAGAGTTCTCGATAGTCGTCCTCTCCATCCTCTTCTTCCATTTTATCCGCAGCTTTCGGCTTGACTTTCCCTCTCTTCATATTGGGACATATCATAACACAGCTAGTCGGCCGTTTAGTGCAGCTAGCCACACCCAACTCTTCTTTCGAAGGCACCCAGACGTAGGGCACTTTGTGCTCTTCGCTCAGGCAGGGGAGATGCGAAATAATGTCCATGGGGCTGATATCCGCAGCAAGGACCAGTATTCTGGTTGATCGCGTTGCGTTAGATCAAAATCACGGGAGGGAGAGAGCCTGTCAGATCACGCACCCCTTTTCACCCTTACGTATACCCTTGACAACTTCTTTAACTCCTCTTTTTACCTGTCGTGACCTTGAAGCTACAGCCCCCAACGCGTTAATGAAATGTCGCAGCCCGCAGCAGTTTAGAGTCGACCCCGTTCAACTCACCACGCCTAATCGTCTTGTGTATCTTTTTCACGAGTTTCTTCTCAGCCAATGGGTGTGCGATTGGACTTAGATCTTCTATCGCGATGACAATCTCTTCCTTGTCCTTTTTGATCTTTTTCTATCCGCAGCAAGCGTTAGTAACAGTTTGACTGACATTGCCAGTGGCCACCGACCTTTGCTGCAGCAGCATCCCCCATTTCTACATCCACCATCCCACTTTCCAACGTCTTTGCCTTTTTTTCCTTCTTTTCCTTTGGCATGACGAATTATCAAGGGAATTAATTTGCGACCAGCAGGCAGTGGTGGTCGAAATCAAAAACTAAGTTTTCTACACCAACCACCACCACCACGCAACTCGAATCTCGCCAGGTCACAACCCCCCTCGCCTTGCTCCCCTAAAAATGCCTCCAAAAGCGAAACAGCCTGCAACCGGAAAGTCGGAGAACAAGCCAAAGGCTGCTGCCCCTGCCGCTCCTGCTGCCGCTGCCAGCGAAGGCTCCAAGCAAACCGCCACTACACCCGTCACGAAACCAGACACGGCTGCTTTCCATGCTGAACAAGATGCACTCAAGAAGGAAATTGATCAGCTCCAGGTTAAATTGGTGAGTCTTCACGAACCCCTCAACTATGGTCGGTAAAAAAGTTTTTTGCTCACCACCCGTTGCAGAACGCTGTCAAGGAAAAGATTGCTCTTGTCAAAGGAACTGGTGGAAATGAACGTCGGGACGCTCTTCGGGCCGAATTGGACGGTATTCGTGGACAGCAGGGCAACAACAAGGCTTCTCGCGGCAAGTTGCTCGAACAGATCCAAACGATGCAGGCCAATATCCAAACAAAGGTGTGTGCTACTAGTTTAATCATTTTCACGCGCTTATATTTGCATATAGGTCAAGGCTCTCCAGGCAGCTCGCGGCAAGATCCCATATAAGTCCGTTGACGACGTTAATGCCCAAATTGCGTGCGTGTCTATTGTATTCTTGCCTTCTTATACTCATATACACTCTTATAGTAAACTCGATTCTCTCGTTAATGCCGGTACCATGAAGATTGTAGACGAACGCAAGACCCTCACTGAAATCAGCAACCTCAAACGTCTCCGCAAAACCGTCGAAGGTTTCCAAAGTGAACAAGACGCCATTGAAAAGGATCGCGCCGAAGTCGATGCTCTGCGCAAGCAGCTGGATGACCCCGAATCAAAAGCCATGTCCGAGAAATACGACACGATCAAAGCCGAGCTCGACGACCTGAAAAAGGAGTCGGACGCGGCGTACGAAGGCCGCACGAAACTATTTGACGAACGAACCGAACTCCAAAACAAGCTCGACGCGCTGTGGAAGAAGAAGAAAGAGGCTTCGGCCGCCCATCGCGAGGCTGGCGATGCGTACTGGAAAAAGGTCAACGATGACCGTGCGAGACGTGCAGAGAGGAATTTGCAGGAGAAAAAGGCCTATGAAGAGTCGAGGCGTCGCGAAGTGGCAGAGGAGTTGCTCGAGACTGCAAAGGAACCCGCTTTTGCTGCGGATATTCAGGACTGCCAGACGCTTATCGATTACTTCACTCGTGTAAGTGGAGGCGCCGCGTCATCGAGCAGCACCGAGCTGTACAGCCGACCTGAAGTCTCTGCACCCAAACTTGAACTGAGAAAGGTTGCCGATACGATGGAAGGTATGGCACCGATGAAGAAAAAGGGCGAGGAGGAGAACAACTACTTTGTTGCCAAGAAGGGCAAAAAGGCTGCACCTACCAAATCGTATGGCCAGCCTGCACCTGCTCCTCCAGCGGCCAACGAAGGCGCGTCTGCAGCTTCCGCTCAACTCAACATTCCCTTTGGTACATTGTCTGGCTTGATGGCTCTGGCTATCCCGCCTCCGACGAATGTTTCCGAGGTCCCTAGGGTCATCGAGGACCTCAAGACGAAGAAGGCGTGGTATCAGGCCAACCAGGCTCGCGTCACCAAAGAAAACGTTGCCAAGGCCGAAGCTGCGATTGAAAAGCTCAACAAGGCTGCCGCAGCCGCCAAGGCAGAGGCGGAGAAAGAACCCGAGGTGGAAGGAGAAGCTGCTGCCGCTCCGGCCGTGGAGGCTTCTGCATGAGGATATCGTGTGGATCTCAAGCTGTATCTCTTTCAATGCAGACTTTGTTCCGTTCCTTCATGTCATTCGGGATATCTATACAGTTTCCTTATTGCGGTTTTATATTACGGTACAACATAAGTGAGGGATATCATCAAACAATGGGAGGCTCAAGAAATAGCTTCAATAGCTTTAGTGGGCGTGCGCGCGCGCCAGTCACCAGGACATTTCCTCCATCACGCACATAAAATGACCACCAGGGCAGCCGCGAAGGTTCAGCGCGGGCGAGGGGACCCAGGCAGGCTCCGAAGAGGAGTCTTCCACCTTTCCGAGTACACGAGAGTCGTTCCACGCCTTGGTACCTAAGAGAAAGGCTGGAAATCGGATATCAGCATACGCTAGACTTTACCCTAGTGTGCACTCACCGAACCAGAATAGGCCAAATAACAAAATAAGCACGACCTCCTCCTGTGTCTGGTTCATGATGCGTCCATGAGTACCCTTACGGTGGTGTGCGATAATGCTATAGGAGGGTGAATGAGTGGAAGATGCTCTATGAAGAAATACTCACAATAAACTGAGAGCTGTCAACGAGACGAATGCGACGACCATTTCCGCGATGACGCGAGCAACTAGAGCAATAAGTCGTCTCAGTCTCCACATTTTACAAGGATACGAGAACAAGGATTAATAGATGGACGTACGAGGGGTTGAAGGGATCGAGCGTTGTGCAAGGTAGGCAAAGAGCATGGCGAGGCCGGCTGCATGCACCGCAAACACACCATCCATGACATAGCACGGGAAGAGAAAAGAAGTTGAGATCAGTTAGGTTCACAATTGTACACGTTGTGGAATGCTCACCAAAGGTTGCCGATCTCTGGGGGCGACGCCTGAATAATCCTCGAGTGGCCATAATGGTGGCTGATTTACTTTCCGAGAACGAGTCCGAGCGAGAATGACAGCCTTAAATCGTTGAGATATGTCCTCACGACATGGCGCGCCTTTGCGGCACGAAAGTGGCTGGAATACACGAGGCAGATGCCAAACGCCACCCGACGCATCATTCGCGAAGAATTTTCATTGATATTTCAGGACGAAAATGGGGAGAAGCCTATTGAGCCTGGGTGGCCAGTATTTGAAGAGCGGGTATGGGGGCCTTGGTTGATCTCTTACAGCCAACGACTAAGATGCCACCCAGACCATGCCAATTCTGCGAAAAATCGCGTGCAATCATACGAAGACCAAAAACAGGCGATCATGTCTGCAAGGAATGCTTTTTCAACGTATTTGAGACCGAGATACACAACACAATCACGCATGCCAAGCTGTTCAAGCCTGGAGACCGCGTTGCAATCGGTGCATCTGGTGGAAAAGGTATTGAAGTCTCATTGGTTGCACAGACTCGTACTTGATTAACGCGTTTGGGCATGCTTTTTTACCGGCAGATTCAACGGTCCTGGCACACGTCATGAAAACGCTCAATGAACGATATAATTATGGATTAGATTTATTTCTGTTATCTATTGATGAGGGTATCACTGGTTACCGGGACGATTCGCTGGAGGTCCGCGATCCTACTAGCATCCAAGGCCTCGTTCTGACTCACCCCATCTTGCAGACAGTCAAACGAAATCAGCAACAGTATGACCTCCCTCTTAAGATACTGAGCTATAAAGAATTATATGGGTGGACAATGGATGCGATCGTAGAGCAGGTTGGCCGGAAAAACAACTGTAAAGCCGTCTCAATCTCAGCAACCATTGGCATTGACATCCTCCAGGTACATTCTGTGGTGTATTTAGAAGGCAGGCTTTAGATCGAGGAGCTTCCAGCCTGAATGTCGATCACATTGTTACCGGCCACAACGCGGATGATATTGCGGAGACGGTTCTGATGAACAGTGAGCATCTGGTCAAATTTCTACACCCAATGACTGAGGAACCTATTAGTTATGCGTGGAGATATCGCGAGGCTGGGTCGATGTACTCTCATTTGTACTCAAGGCGAGGATACAATACGACGATCAAAGCCGCTGAAGTACGCATACGAGAAGGAAATTGTCATGTGAGTTTCTCTCCCGACCTTTCACCCATGTACTAATTTTCCAAAGGTATGCCTATTTCAAAAAGCTCGACTATTTCTCCACGGAGTGCATCTACTCGCCAGATGCTTATCGAGGGCACGCAAGAGCGTTCCTTAAAAGCCTAGAGGTCGCAAGACCGAGTGTGATAATTGAGATAATACACTCGGGAGAGTCATTCGAGGTGGCACAGGAAGTCAAAGTGAAAGAACAACGTATGTGAAACTAGGATACACTCGTTCGATTACTAAAACACTCTATAGGAACCTGTGTTCGTTGTGGATATATCGCGAGCAACGAATTGTGCAAAGCATGTACTCTCCTGGAGGGTCTGGAGAGGGGAATCCCTCAGATGGGCATTGTGAGTCCTCATTCCTGGATGCTATGGAATACTTAATCTATTTCAGCGAGATGGAAAGAAGAAACATATTGAGATCGAGGCCCCAGACCTCACAAAAGAGATACGAACTATCCCAATGTTCAAGCTACCGACTGTAGAGAAGGATTCTAGGCTGGCTGCGTCTTCACCTTTGAACATGCCAGGATGATGGTACTTTATAGCTTCCGGTCGCCGCCTTACTATCACGAAGATGCGCTAGTTATTTGAAAGGCTAGTGTTTATTGTATCAGCACCTAAATACACGGGTTTCCCATTATTTCATTTTCCACAAAGCTCCCTCTATCATGAATACATCAGCAGGTAAGCAGGTCGAATAGCATCCTCGGTGTAAACAATGAGTTCGTCGTTTCCAAGCTGGCCCAGCACCTGACGACAAGATATGAGTGGACGGAAATAATAACGCGTACTGCATTATTGCTTACAGAATCATATCCACTCGGTGGCGCCGTTAGATTCGAATTCATAGAGTTGAGATTGTAACCTCTGCCTACTACCACTTTGTTAAGGAGCATCGCTTTGAGCGGCGAGCTGGTCATATTCGAGGAGTAACTGTCTGACTTTGAGCTTGTAGAGGAAGTATAAAGCCCTCGGCCAAAGCTGATCGAACAGGAATTAGATGGTGCTAGATAGATGCCAACGCACGTACCATCCCGCACTTGCATATGTCATAGAAAACGAGGAACGAATAATACTGCACAATGCACAGGAGCTAGAAGTGCACAGTGTAGTATTCCCTGGGTCACCAATCTTGCATGCTCGCTTTGTGCCGTGCCATCTCCTTTGCTGGTTCCCAGCATCAAGTCCAGTTTGGCTGCAGTTGCGTTTTGCTTCGATCGCTTGACGATATCGCTCGTATCTTTGCATGTTCGTCGCACTGACCAGCACGATATAGACGTGCTTCACCGTCTTGGAACCGCCGCCGTTCCATTTCTTCGTGAACTGATCAGCCACTGTTAATACAATCAGTTTTGTATATGATGGCAGTCAAAGGCTGCATTCATACCGCTTTTGAAGGTCGGATGACCTTGTGGGACCTCGAGTATTCCCGGTGCCGAATCCTGGGCCTTTTTCTTGCATGTGTTCCCACAGAATGGACTCCCGGTATGCTGTTCCCTGGCTTTACACTGTAAACATGGGTTTGTAATGGCTCGTGGTGGGGCCGCCGGCGGAGCAGGACCAGCCGAAGGTTGAGGAATATTATGTGCCTGCGCTTGATGTGGGTTTATGGCAACGTGTTGACTGAGAAACGGGTCAAGGCTTATCCCGAAAGAACCCAAAGCACCCACTCTCTATGTTTCCTCCCACAGTATTGACTTGGTTTTCCACTCGGATCCACCCAAACCAGCTCATTGCAGCCTGGGAGGTGACATATTCCTGAAGGTAGCCAATTCAATAATCTTTGTCATGTGGATTCGATTGATCACCCACCGTTTGGAGTCGCCGGAGCAGGTTGAGAGGGGCTAAACCAACTGGTTGCTTGTGGAGCGCTTAGGTTCATGCCCGCAGCTTGGCTGAAGTTTATCAGTGACAGTCAACGATAATAGAGAGAAACAAACTTCATGTGGGTCCTGCTGCAAAATTTGGAAGGTCCAGTCCTTGGGTCCTGGTAGACTGGCTTGGAGCATGTTGGGAGTAGACAGATGCCTAAACGAGCCTCAGAAATGTATTCTGTTGTTGTACATATAGCTCACCCGCCGATGGTGGGACGCTGGCAGGCGCGAACCAACTGGACTGAGGAGCGCTAACTGGCGCCGGGGGACTATTTCCAAGAGTTAGCATTCGTATGTAGAGGAATTTTGAATTATTCACTTGTTAGGGGTGCCTTTTGTTGCACACGTCCGACTGCAGTATGGATGAACCACGGCGCCTGCCTGGTACTTGGGATTGATTCCACAGGCCTAATCAAATTATTGGCCATAAGTTGTGACCTAATACGTGGAATTCTTACAATGCATAAATTGCCCGTCCCTGCGTACGGTGCTGCCATCGGTTCGTCTGGAAAGGGAGCAAGGTATCCTCTATTCGTAGTACCAAATACTATCTGTATGCTTGGCCTGCATAGCTGGGCAATTCAATGGCGCCAACAACTGCCACTCGCTTGACATTCTCCTAAGAGCCAGTACATTCATTCCAGATCGATAAGCCTTGTCCACCTTCACCTCGATAATACCGCCCACTATAAAGCTGGTAATCTTAGACTGGTGGCCTTCAGGCCATTGTGGTGTGGTGTGGGGGAAAGGTTCCTGGCATCCGACCTTCTGACGGTCCCGAGACCATTCTCAATCAAACGTTTGTGAATGCAAATCGGATACTTGTTGCATGAATTTTGCTTTCTACATCACGTCTCTATCAAGGAATATTTTGGAGTTATAAAATATAGCACTAGGCAACGGCAATGGCTGCACTATCCGAAATAGGGGTCTCGATCGGTGTTCCCCGCGAGCGAGCTTCATCGCGCTTTTGTAGCTCATCCTCACGAGCCTGAAAGAGGAGTTTGAGTCAGTAAACGGGTCCCCATATACAAACAAGAATAAGAAACAAACCTTTTTCTTGGCAGCCAACTTCATCTTGAAGTAGTCCTTATGCAATCCGCATTCAGTCTTGTTCTTGCCCTGCCATCGGCCGGCACGTTCCCCAGCGTCGCCCTCGCCACTCTTCTGGGTGCTATGCCAGTCGCCGACCGATTTGTAACCCTGATCTAACAGGGCATTTCGAGGGACGTTGTGCTCATCGACGTAGGCCTTGACCTGGCCGAACGTCCACGATACGAATGGATTCAACTTGTACAACCCGGTGGCATCAATTTCAAGAGGCTGTAAGGCCGCTCGTGCGGCGCCTTGAGACGATCGACGACCAGTGATGATCGATTTCACTCCGAGATCCCTGTATGCACGGGCGGCAGGCTCAACCTGGGAGCCAGCGTCAATGCGGGATCATGACAACCGATGTACATCAACAAACCTTGACCACCCAGTCGTATACCTCTTCGTTGGTTTCCCACAAATTTTCACCGTATTTTTGCTCGAATTGCTGGACGTTTTCGCATCCGTCGGGTTTATAGACGGTAATGTCGATGCCATACCGGCTTCGGACCTTCTCGACGAGCTCGAGGGTCTCTGAGAAGTGATAGAGGGTGTCGAGGAAGATGAGCGGCGGCGGCGACGACGTTATGCGCGATAGCATATCGATCCCCACCAAGCCAGTCAGACCGAACGCAGTCGTCTGATAAAGGCTCGGGAGATGTTCTACGCCCCATTGGAGGACTTCACTGGGGGATAGAGTGGAAAGGTGGGCATTGATAAGGGCCAGTTGCTCTTCAGAGACTGGGCCAGTGAGTGGAGCGTCGAAGGAGGTGGTTTGGCCTGGCATTTGGCTTAAAAGGACAGAAAGTATGTGGTATGGGGGTCTACATGAAATTAATTCGCATTCCCAGCTCTTTTATACGGCCAGCTCGCTAAGCTGATTATCTCAGCGGATGGCGTGCTCATCACATTTCCCCGCGGGTCTGCCTGATTTGGGGACAGTATCATCTAAGCTATCTTCTTTCGATTGACATTTATGCGCATTGCATTTACAATCAACTTTCTATTTGGTGAGACGAATAGGCAGACAGGGGTAAGATAAACTACGCAAAAACGACACAAAGTAAACGACGATATGCAATGCCAGCAAGTCCATCCAAGAGAGAGAAAAAAAAGGTACCCGGGTAATCTAACCCTTGTCGCCTACTTTGACGTCAGGAGGTTGTGCGGCAAGTGGCGTTTCCCCCAATTTTACCCTCAGTTGTCGTTTTTTGCTCCTCGAAGGTTCAGGTTGTGCTGTAGTAGTTTCAGCCTCCATCGACGCTGGCGCACCAGGCGCAGCAGCTCCGTTGGGTTCGGGGCTCTTATCGGGGGC
>KN824288.1:91579-137233 GCA_000827415.1 Serendipita vermifera MAFF 305830 | reverse complement strand
GCGGAAGCGCCACTGGATGACGACTCTGCATTCGTACGGCTAGGGTCCAAATTCGGAGAGGATGCCGTCCTCGTAAGGTCCGGTCGTCGCGCTCGCCCTCGTAGTCGGCTACCATCTTGTACCTTGGGTTCTGGTTGCACCTTGACAGGGTCTGGAGAAGGAGGTGAAGCACCGTCTGGGGTTTCTTCCTCCTCTTGGTAATCGACAAGCGCTCCACTAATCGGGTATACGCGAGGGAGGGCGACATTGATCGGACGTTGTGTTCGTCGGCTGGGTCCTGTGCCGGCATTGGGTTGTGGCGTCGTGCCTCGTCTTCGTGATTGGCCCCGAGTTTGTCTTCCTGCAACGACTGCTGGTTCCTCTTCGTCTGCATTGAAGTACTCGTCCTCTGTGTCGACAACACGCGCAGCACCCCATCGCCTCTGCACAGGAATTGGTCTAGAGCAAGATGAAAATGAGCAAAGCCGAACGACTTCTAGATGAGTGTACCCACTTTGGCTCCGGCTTTGGCGGTGGTTCGTTGTTCTGTTCCCACTTCCGAATCAGCTCTGTAAATCGGTCGCCTACGATTGGCGATTTTGCAAGTTGCCGGACCAGCGGCTCATGTATTTTCATAACATGATCAATGACCTCTTTGAAGTTTTCCTATATGACCACAGCAATCAGCTCCGAACTGCATCACAAAATATGATAAATAGGCATACCCTGCGCAAATTTTCAAAGAACTCTTGACAACACGAGCTCAGAAGATTATCCCTTGCTGCCTCTCGCCTTGTCAACTCCAAAATAGGCGAGAAGACATCATTCTTCGTCAAGTTGGCCAATAAATTGCGATTACTGAGCCGTAGACAGGTCCGGAAGAAACGAAGGGCGGCTAACGGCAAATTGTCAGCATGGCATTCCTTGCCAAGTCGCATAAAAGGCCACATACCAAGCCGTAAATGCTTTTCTCGAGCATATAATAATGATGCGATTCGTGACGCGATGTTGTTCCCCAAGACAAAGAAATGGCTTTGATATGAATGTTGTAGCATGAATCCGCAAAGAAGGTCACATAAGTAAAGGTACAAGTCGGAATGAGCTCGTGATAGCACGAGCGGGAATGCTATTTGAGAGAGAGAATACGCTAAGAATTCCAAAACAATATAGGTGGAAAGAAAGAACGTACAAGTAACATTTTTGTGCTCTGGCACATTTTCCAATAAGGGAGCGTACAGCGAAATGGCACATTTCTTGTAGAAATAGTCAAGGAATCGATCCGATTGCTGCTCTTCTTTCCGAATCATTGGCTGAATAAGCTTCATGCCGGGGACCTGGATTCTCATTAGCCTTGAGCGAGAATGCAAAGGACTGCGAAAACATACCGTTGCATCCAAACCTGGGACATCCATGAGCGTCCTAAACGAGTCCGCTAGCTGACTCTTTAGCGAAAGCTCATGTTGGGTGTTGGTGAGTATGGAGGTCATCATGGCGAGCAACGTTGGTGGGTTGGTGGACCCGGTCGCCAGAGAAGGGGCAGAGGGGCCATCACCATTCATGCCAGAAGTAGCTCCATCAGTGACATCTCCATTTCCACTGGTCTCCCCGCCCTCCCGTCTGGCATCCTCCTCGACCTGCCTTAGGATATGGCCACGCACACCTCCCGCATCATGATCCAGCACCATGGCCAGAATCTCTGCGGCCGTATTTAGTACCCGTGCATCCGATTGGCCCAATGCCCATTGCACTGGGTACAGCACACCGCGATCAACGAGAGAGCGGAAGAGTGCAAGCCGGAAGGGAACTTGGCCGTTTTTGCCCATTGTACAAAACTGATGAAGGAGGAGCAAAGCAGGTGCCCTTCGGTCTTCAGTGTACACTTGGATTTTTTCCACCTGGCCTGCGCGAACCTCCATGCCGTCTGTTGTCGATGTGGCAGCAGACGGCGCTGGATCGGATCCAATACCGTCTATAAGGCCATGAGAAGTTGGAGTCGCAGGAGGGGCACCGGATGGATGTTGAACAAAGATGGAAAAGACTTCGCGAAGAAAGTATTCCTCGTTTTGAATGTACGTGACGATCTCGATTTGATTAAAGATGATAGTAGAACTTATAGAGTTGAAGATGACGTCGTCCAGAGCTCGGGCGAGCACGACGTCTTTGAGGTATTGCAGACGGTAGGTATGGTGAACTTTGGCACGAATGGCAGGATCACGAAACTCGACTACTTGATGGTGCTTGGCGTTTTCGGCTAAGAAGTCGCGGTAGTTAGCCTTTAACCGCGGGAACTCGGGGTCATCTGCGTTAAAATGAGCTCAGTAAGTCGTGCAAAGAGAGGGAGGGCGTACACTCCATTAGACCAATCATATCCATGAAAATGTCATCCCGTAGTACATAATCATAGATACTCTGGTCGTTTAGCAGCACTGTATCGACGATGTCAGCAAGTAGAAACGGAGAAGATGGAATGAACACACAGATAGCTTGCATAATCAGACAAACTGCATGCAAGTCCTCGATACTCTGTAGATCTTCCGCATCTCGCATGAGTACCACCAGTTTCCGAACCAAATCACTGGCGACGACATTCTCTGCAACGCGCACGCGAATTGGGCCTGCTCTATGTACAGCACGGATCTGTTTTTCAATTTCTAGCAGGTTCGCCAATGTCGGCTCCGGCAGTGTCGGGTTGATAAGGGGTGGTGGTTGTTCTAGAAGGGAAGAATCAGTCCACTGTGGCGAATTCGGTGGCGTCACCATAGAAGATTGAAATTAAACAGAGAAGAATGATGGCATAAAGGCGAGAGTGACAGGGTAAACGTTTTGCACGAGATCTCCTTACCTTGCGAGGATCGAAGGTGGCGACGGACTTCGAGAATGAACTCCCAAACTTCGGTGCACCCTTCGACATCCTGAAAGCTGAGGGCATAGTCCTTTCCATTGAGCTCGGTCCAGACGATGAGGGTGTCTATGGGCAGAGTTAGCCTTGCTGCAGGAGGGGTTTGGGATGGAAAGAGGACGCACCGGCCTGTCGTTGGTAGACATCGTCTGCTCGTACGGTAATTTGCAGCAAGACTTCTTGTGTCTCCTCCGACTTTGCAATGAGTTGTGCCTCGCGAATTTGCTCGTCGTATTCTCCAGAGCAAAACGCCGTGCCAAGGTCATTCCAATTCTGCCCCACGAGTTCATAAACCTTTTGGAAAGCACCAAGTAAATGGCAATGCGAGATCACCATCAAAGACAACGCGTAAAAATTGCCGAGAAGATAGATGAGCTCATGTTGCAGGAGGGCAAAAGACGAGAAACGCACCTTTACGCGTCTTAAATCTTGCATAAAGTCGTCTTGGATGTACTCATCACCCACTTCGTGGTCCAAACCCGCCGCCATGTCTTCATCGACGAGTTCCATGGGAGACGACGAGCCGTTCGCGCCCGTACTTCCATCCGAGTGACCATTAGCACCTAATTCTCCATTCGGGCTCCCGTTTACGTCGGCAGCTGTGCCCTCCAGTGGTCCAGAGGCATCGACAGGTGTACCCGGTCTGTCTGCGCCGCTGCTGTGAGCGTCTTCCTGGGTCCCAGCGATTACCAGTCCATTTCCCCGCTGTAAATGAGTGGAAGGTACTGATCCAGAGGCACCGGATGGCGTTGGCGTTGCTGGTCTTGCGACTGGACTGCTGGTAGCTCCTGCATCGCTGTCGACGTCGTTGTCGTTGTCGGGCTCATGAGAACGTTCTGGACTGGATGAAACAGCGTTCCGGATGGGACTCGAGGTCGGACTGCTCGTGCTCGCGCTGGGATTGGAGGGACCTGGGTTTTGAGCAGCTCGCGTCGCGCTCATCAAGCGAAGACTGAAGAGGAGAGAGTGGACGGTATTTTGCAACTATTTCTGCCTGTTTTAATTATTTTTTGCTCTACTCGAGAAGCGAGGTCTGTGGTGGATTTGGGAGGAAGGCGTCGGGAACAACTATGAACAAGCCTTTCTATTGGTCCAGGCATCCGTGACGCCAGCTGACAGTTCAAGTCTCCAAATAATTATGCGCAAATTCACAAGCACAGGAATCATGTTTACAAGATATCTGCAGATCATAAGCGACTCGAAGCTCGTGAAAAATGCGCCGATAATTGCGGGTTAATTGAACAACGAGGCTATCAAGACTAGAAGTAACAGCTCCAACTCAACGGAAAACAGCTAATTTGACACAGGGGCAATCATTCTATTGTGTACATTAGCCGAGGGCCGACCAGATCTGTGGCGCTTGCCATCCACACCCGAAGACACATTTGCTCTTGATGCACCTCCTATTCGAAATCTTATTCTTCTACGTTCTGATCCCATCCCTTGGAGCGCTCGACCGCTCTCTGCCACTGCTTCCATCGTGCTTCTCGAGCCTCGCTGTGAACAGCAGGCGAGAACGTCGTGCTTCCCTGGGAATTCACCTTGGCAAATGTCTCAGGCTTGGAGAGATCCCAACCGTACAAGCCCACGGCTGATCCAGCCAGCAGCGCCGACCCGAGCGCCGTGGACCTGGAGGCGCGTCAGTTAGTACAGCGCCACCCGTCAACAACACTGTTTACTCACTCGCGCATCTCCGGTCGTAGAATTTTGTAGCCGACGACATCTGCCAGGATCTGCATGGCCACATCCCCATTTGTCATCCCTCCATCGACTTTGAGCTCCTTCCTCTCGTCGTCTCTGTGCTCTGCGTCCAAATGCATGCTTTCTAGGATTGCTCTCGTCTGGTATGCACTGGCTGCAAGCGTGGCTCTTGCGATATGCCCAGGCTTGGTATACGAGGTAAGGCCGATGAGTGTCCCTGCCGCGCTGGGATCCCAATATGGTGCAAGGAGTCCACCAAATGCGGTTACAAAGAAGATACCTCCGGTGTCTTCCACACTCGCCGCAAGAGTATTGATTTCCGCAGTCGACTTGATGAGTCCTAGCCCGTCCCGCAGCCACTTGATGGCAGATCCTGCGACGCCGATGCTCCCTTCCAATGCATACACGGTATTGATTTTCGCGTCTTTGGTCGGGTATTGGAATGCCACAGTACTCAATAGACCGTGGCCACTGCGCACGACCTTGTCTCCTGTACAGAACAGCAAGAAGGCACCTGTGCCGTATGTGCATTTGGCATCACCTTTGATCAGGCATTTGTTTCCCACCAGTGCTGCTTGCTGGTCTCCTGCCATGCCTGCGACGCTCACGCCAGGCAGAGCAGTGGAGGTATCAAGGTGACCATAAACTTCGGAAGATGAGACGAGCTTGGGGAGGATTGATGGTCGGAGGTCGAAGAAGGTTAAGAGGGTCGGTGACCAGGAGAGGCTGGCAAGGTCGTAGAGGAGCGTCCGCGACGCATTCGAGGGATCTGTAATGTGTACTTTCGAAGACTTGTCTGTACAGGACTCGGGTGGCGTGAGGAGATTGTAGCATATCCATGAATCAACGGTTCCAAATAAGAGCGTGTCTTCTTCGTGTGCACGTTGCACGGATTCGTGGTGCTGCAGCATCCAGCGCAGTTTGATCGCGGAAAAGTAGGTGGATATGGGAAGACCCGTCATCGACCTCACAACTGCATGTGCATCCGGACCCCAAGCCCGGGTCTCTGTTGTGTCTTTCGTTGAGGCTGTAGCCGCCCCAGCGGCTTTGCCGTCTCCCGTAGTCGGTGGGACAGGTACGCGGTGTTCGATACCCTCAGTGTTGAGTTTGTCTGTAAAGTGCGCGACTGTCCCCTTTGTGCGTGCGTCGTCCCACACAATGGCGCGACAGAGCGATTTGCCGGTCTTCTTGTCCCATGCGACAGTCGTTTCGCGCTGGTTCGTGATGCCTGATGGTGTGTCAATCACGCGCATCTTGCCAGCCGAATGCACGAACCAATCGTCTTGACGCTTTGCTTTGCCCAACCGGCTTTCTCGAGGTTCTTTACCGCTTCCGAGATGCAAACTCTGACGGTCTCGATGATTTCTTCGGGATCATGCTCATGCCATCTGCAAACAGCCGTTAGGCATGTAGATATTCCACTCTGAGATTTACTTGCCCAGGGTGAGGATAATACTGTGTAAATTCGACTTGATGTTGAGCGACAATTTGTGCAAATTCGTCAAATATAATGAACCGCGTCGATCTAGAGGGCGTCAAAAACCGGACACTCTGAGCGGATTGAATGACCTACGTTGTGCCACAGTCGAGTGCTCCGACTAGTTCACCGTTCTTTCGTTGTGCTGTACTCGACGCCATGCGTGCTGAACGGGGAGGCTGTATACGAGACCTGGATGCGAGAGAGAGGAAGATGGAGGAAACGCGGGATTTCATGCAAACGAATCAATCAACCCTTCATGTACTCTGTGGATGGCGGGAACAAGCGGGCCGGCCAAGGTCGCCCCAACCGGGGCATTCGTTCGATTAGGTAACTACAGCCATTACCACGTTCGAGCAGTAAACATTTGCTCAAAGCCTCGTCTTATTTCGAATATACCAAAATCACTCTCTTAGTTTCGTTCCGAGACGTAAAAGTAAGATAATTCACTCGCATTTCAAGCTCCTACAACAATAAGTAGTCCGATTCCAGCCTAATCAAACGCAATGGGGGAGATGGGGGAACGCAGGGTGGGGAGACTCAAGACAAGCGTAGATCCATCCTCACTTTCTCTCACAAAGATGCCCTGCTGCTTGGCAAATTGCTTGAGAGTCGGCTTAACTTTGCCCTTGCCAGATCCGTCGGCATTCTTTCCACGACCAAGAGTAACGGTGAGTACGTTGCCAGTGTCAGCTTCTTGGATGTCCTTGAGCGCCTCGTCACAGTACTGGACCGCTTCAGAGGCCGACAGTCCGCGGAGATCGATTCGGTACTTCTCACGTTTCGAGGGGGGATTATAATCTGCAGTAAGAGGGGAGACGATCAGTCCATGACAGGAGCTCCGAACAAGGTCAAGACGTACATTCAAAAATGGTTCTCGCAGCCTCCTTGTCACTTTCCATCATACTTTGCTTCAAACTTTCCGCTTGATGTTTCAACAAAAATGCGCGTGCAGCGTCGCCATCCGCGAGGACCTGGTCACGTTCCTGCAAGAGGCTGCGGCGGTTGTAGTCGTCCTCTTTGGCCTGGGCCCTCAGTCGGCGCACGGTATCCTTGATGCTGTTGACTTTGGGGAGGTCCCCTTCACGATCGGTGGCGTCCATGTATACAGTGTCGCCTTCCAAAATGGTGCCGGGTCCTGAGCCTCCCGAGGTGTAGCGTGCGCTGGAAGTACGACGGGCACGAGGGTTATACCGAACTGTATCATCCGTGCTAAAGCTAGTATCCTCTACGCGAGTATAGGACCTACCATCGGACGTTGTCCCAGTATATCCACCTCCGGCCGTGGTGGCAGTGCCATCGTCCAAAGCCCTCGTGGATGGTGCGGGTGTGAACAAGACTGCGCGGGACGTCTCGTTGTCGACGTCGATGACATGGTGCATGACCGGGGCTCTGGGCGGTTTAGGCGGGGATGTGAGGGACATGCGGCGAGGTGAAGCTACACGTGTTGTGCCGAGTATGGTGGAGAGCTCTTGAATACTTCCGGCATGAGCGGCCTTTTTCTTATCTTCTGTGTCGTTTGAGTTTGAAGATCCGTGGAAGATGGGGCCTAACAACAAGCCGGCCAACGTCCCGCCCATGCCTATCCCTGCATTGATCGACTCGGCGCTGGAGATGAAATCGAACAGGATGCGTAGGACGAGCATCACTGCTGGGTATAGCGTGAGCCTTCGTTGGCCATGGCTGGCGCGCGTTGGAAGCGTGTTGGCAAGGATAGCTCCCTCAACAATGGCGAGGCTGAAGGAGACAAAGTAGAGAACAACCGGAGGAACATCTTTTAAATAAGAGATACCTGCTCGCAGGATTTGGACCAGCGCCGCTATCGTGAAATCGGCTGCATCCGACATGGAACGTGGTGGCAGAAGACAAAAGGCAAAAAATCAATGAGGGAGGCAGGTGGAGGGAATAATAAAGGAAGCCGTCCCAACGACAAGCAGCCCGATAGCTCATGGGAATGGCAAAGAAGTCGTGATTCACAATCATAGTGAGCATAAATGAGTAGACAGGGGGTCTGACTGCTAATGAGAAGCGGTCAATCATAGCACATGGATAACAAACGGCTTAAACCAAGAATATAAGGATATCATGAAAATGAGTTTGTGCCGATCCCGTCTTGTACTAGTATTTGCGACCAGGGACCTAATTATGTCCACAGTGCCAGGAATTGTCAACTTGCATAAATCCGCGTAAGAAAACAGAAGGAGTTTATATGCAAATGCGTGAAGGAATGGGAATGGATGAGTCAGTATGTCAATGCGTGAAGGAATAGAAATGGATGAGTCTATATGCAAATGTGTGGAGGAACAGAAATGGATGAGTTGAATATGCAAATCCCCCGGGGGAACAGAAATGCGTGGAGGAAACAGAAATGCACGAAGGAACCCTAACGTTGTGTCGGCCCAGCCCACGTTCCTTCTATAAATCTGAAAATGGTCGAGGTGTAATGTTTGTCTGTGACCCAGCACCATACTGGACCAGGGGACTTCTAGCTTTGGGCCGACCAACCCTTGCCCTATCTTTTGATCGTGCGAGATCTTGCCCATCCAGCGAGCTTTTGGTTCTAGGGGAGAGGGTTGCAGGCACTTGGCGTGTTCTCTCCTCCGATTGCCCTGAAGGGATTTGTCGAATCACTGGAGTTTCATTGCCTTGAAAGGTTGCCCGCAACCGCATCAATGCTTTTCCGAGCTCATTGCTCCCTTTCTTATTTGCACCATTACCCCAAAATGCGTCAGTTGGTGAATCCTTGAAGGGGCGTTAAAAACCGGTTCTGTCGATAAAGATTTCTACCGACCTGAATAAGTTCGGCATTTCCAGTCGACAAAAGCTCTGACTTCAATATCCCGTGCTGAGTGAATTTCAGGCGGAGGACCTCGTCCATCTGCGAAAGAGGTCTGAGGTCAACACGACATCGTGGGACAATACGACCTTTACACGCACGGTGCTTATGTTGTACCTATACCAGCCAGGGGGGACGTATGCCTGGTGTTCTCTCGCCAGGTCGGATGCATCGCTAGGTCGTGGTGTATTACGAATGTTTTCCGCGATATCCGGACTGGAATCCATGAACTATAAATGCAGCGGTTGAGAGGTTGGCATTAGCTATCTTGACTAAGTGACCCTTCATTGACCTGGACACACCTTCATCGCCTGGAACAAGTGCTCGCTCGTCGGATATAACCGACCTCGGTATCTCACCTAAAATTGGGATGTCAGAATACATCTTCTGTGCAGCACCGTACTCACATGATGACCAGAAAGATTTGTAAAGGAATAATACGGCTTGTTCTTTTTGTAAAAGTAGATTACTTTTCGTTTAGATGATGGTCTGTCCTTCCCCGGGGAGGGGTTCCGATGGTAGTTTCTAGGAGGTGTATATGGTACCGATCTACGGCTTTGCCTTTGGTCTTGTTTCTTCGGCTTCTGAGGCAGCCAGAACGTCTACATTGTTGGTCAGTCTAAGCCCGATCAAACGAGCAGTCAAAATTCACCAGACAGCACATCGAAAACATGATAATGTTGATTATTCGTGAGGAAAAGAGCTGTGGTGTGAAGAGTATAGTATGAAAAAGTAGTGGGCGATATTAGTACGGGACCATGAGTCATGATACTATATACCCAGTAATTCTTCACGAGGCATAATGCATTGGCCACGGTCACCTAACCGAGAATCGACACGGTTGGGGCCGCGTCCCTCCATGACTCTCACTTTCCGGGCGGCCACGGGGAATCTGCGCCGCCAACTCATGGCTATGTACCTAGTTTAATGTCTATCAGCACCGAAGCTCCCTTATGACGGCAGCAGACCATGAGGCTAAAATCGGGTGGTGCAAGCAGTTAAGACTAGCACTTCCCAGGTTTGCAACCTTTGGTGGCGCCGAGTTTGTCAACCAAATGTGCTGTCCGTACGTATCGTCCACCTTATGCATCACGTCGATCATTTTTGCCGCAGGTACATAGCACAGGATGGCAGGCGCAGGGTCTGAGTAGTTGACGCCTAGACTCTGGAGAATGGTTGTCTCGGGAGCCTCTCCACTGCGTTCACCAGCATGCAGTTCTGCAGGTTGAAAGGCTCTGAAAAGGAATTTGCCTCGCTGCTATCGCTCCCGAAGGAGGTGGCGAGTAAGTAATCCAACGCAATTCGGCTAGCATCCACTTTGGACGCCGAGCTGGTTGAACTTTAGACGCAAAGCTTGTTGGGCACTCACTTGTGGAGCCATGGTGTTTAAAGAATTGGGACTAGACCAACACAGCGCATAGAAGTGTGAGTAGTGCGCATGCATATCTTAGATCACGGAAATGTGACACACAAGACGGAGAAAAGGAGCAGGCAAGGAGCGTCTAGATTTCTCAATCACCAGGAGTTGAGATATTCAGGCATCCAGAAGTGGCAGTGGCTGACCTTCTCTCTTTGGATCCTTGTCTGAGAGGCGTAGCCAGCGATTCGGGTCGTTCCGTTCTTCATTTCATCCGAACCGTTGGCAGCTGCAGCCTCCCAGTCTAGCTTCTTGTGGCGAGAAGCATGCATGGCTGGCATGAGGTTCCGATCGAGACTGCGGTTAACCTGCAAATGTTCGTCTTGATAGTAACGAATGCATGTACAAAGTGCATAAAAACACAATGAAAACTTGTGGTGTTCGGAAATATGTCATTGGACTAATATCACAAAAAGGAGGTACGGAAGAACCTTGGCCTGGTGGCCATGCCCAACCATGCCCACGACTGGCTTAGCATTTTCATTCATTCATTTTCATTATTTTTATTTTGGAGAATAAAAGCTACCAAAGCAATCACACATAGTTGTGAGTAGTGTGCGAGATTAGAAAGATAGAAAAAAGGTGGCTCGCCTCTTGAGTGGCGTTCTTAAAATGAAGAGCATCCCCTTGGAGCCTTTGGTATCTAACAAGAAGTACACTTGACAATTCCTTCATCACTTTTGTCCAAAAGTTGGCGTCCGCAGCCAGAAATGTGTCGGCCTTATTTTGCTCTTGAGCTTGGATCCAGCAGAAATTAAACTTCCAGCCATGAGATCGCATATTACGAGTCGTCTAGAGCATCTTCCTTGGCTACTCTTTGATCCACGGACAACCGACGATTCGACCTGTTTACATTATGTCATACATTAGTGCATAAAATGAACCGCTGGCACTTCGTGATTCATTCCGGTGGGGGCTATTTGGTTCACACGCAAGAGTGGCGTAACTGAACGATCGGGAGTTGGCCTCAACCCCCGATGATTTCCAATGCGAAGTCTTAACCTTCATGTCAGCACCCTCACAGGAGCCCATATATCTACGTCATCATCTCTCGGACGTTCGATTGAGGAGACGCTGCGACATGGCATATAAAGGGTCCCTAATCGCGGTCCCTCGAGTTCAGCACAAACACATCCTAGAACATTCAACACCATGTCTTCAGATATAATTTACCGTCAGCTTGGTAAGAATGGACCCCAAGGTGCGCATATGATTGCTTAGGTGAGGAATGGACGAGTGACTTACAATGGTGCAGTCTCTGCATTGGGCTTTGGAGCAATGGTAAGTCGGAGCTGAGAACGTTGTTTTGCATCTTACTCACAATAATTGCAGGGTCTCAGCGCATTCTACGGGAATCAAGTTAGCGATGCCGAGAGCCACGAAGTCATTAAGACTGCAGTGAACGAAGGATGCTCATTCATCGACACATCTAACGTAAGCGCCACTCTCATTAGATCTTAAGATCATCTCTCATCTTCTGGACAGATTTATGGCCCTCCAATGGTGATTCATCAGTATTTCTGGCAGTTCGTTAGCATGGACTAACACATCTCCAACAGGGAAAGAATGAAAGGCTCCTTGGAGAGCTCTTGAAGGACCCCGCCTTCCGGTCCAAGGTGTTCATTTGCACCAAATTCGGGGCATACTTTGGTAATGGTGGAATGGAAGTCTCCGGAAAGCCGGAATACGTCCGCAAATGCTGCGAAGAGTCCTTGAGCAATCTTCAAGTGGACTATATTGACCTATACTACCAACACCGTGTACGTATCCCCGTTGTCTTGCCATTCCCGTTATTCATCCCAGAATACCTCAGGTCGACCGTACCGTCCCCATCGAAGAGACTTGGAAAGAGCTAAAGAAGCTCAAAGAGGAGGGAAAAGTCAAATATCTTGGAATCTCTGAAGCCAATGTCGAAGAGATCCGCAAGGCGCATGCCATCACTCCCATCAGTGCGTTGCAAATCGAGGTTCGTCCAGTTTTGTCAATTTCTGTAGAGGTATTGATTTGCATTTATCAGTTCTCTCCTTGGACCCCAGATATCAGAGAGAATGGCATCCTTGACGCATGCAGAGAACTCGGCATCTCCATTGTCGCATACAGCCCTCTTGGACGAGGTAAGATTTCTTTTCCCTCTCAGAAACGCTCAATAGCTAATATTTCGCAGGTTTCCTCACAGGCGCCTATAAATCAGTGGAGGACTTTGCAGAGGACGACTTCCGGCGAAGCAACCCACGTTTCCAAGGCGAAGCGTTCAAGGAAAACCTCAAGCTCGTAGACGCGCTCAAAGAGCTTGCAGATAAAAAGGGTGTCACCCCCGGGCAACTTACTCTGGCATGGGTGCTCGCCCAAGGGGACGACTTTATCGCTATCCCAGGAACAAAGAAGATCAAGTAGTGAGTATCACGGCCTTTATAGCGTTTTCTCCGGTTCTAATCTAGGATAGCTTAAAAGAAAATGTTGGCTCACGCAAAGTCACCCTTACGTCGGACGAGCTCGGGGCTATCGATGAAATTGTGAAAAGGATCAAAGTCATCGGTGAACGGTACGTAATATTAGCTGTAGGGCTGATGCACGCTAACTTATCGTCAGCTATGGTGGTCCTGGAGGATCAGTTGCCTTCTGAGCAATGAACGTTGTCCAGACCCATTTGTATATGAACAACTTGATGTAAAAACTGTGACTGTATTACTTGAATACAATGCTTTGTGGTTGATTTGGATTACGATGAGGATTAAGGATCCCTTGTTACTTTAAGCTAATGGTACATTTTGGCTGCGACAATTGTATTAGTTACATCGTGATGTCTAGTACCATTGCTCACTTGGTGCAAGACGAGGCTACGCTTCATCTGAAATATCATGTCTCCTCTTAATCTCCTCTAGCTCCTTCTCTCGCCTCTCCAAGTCTGCCTTTGCAGCAGCCTCTTGTTTAGTCGGCATATGGTATAGAACTACACGGGCTCTGTCAGCATGTACATCTACTTTCAAGCATTAAAAGTATACTGACCGACAATGTACCGTTCTTGCAAATGGAACCCGTTGAGATGCTCGAGAGCATTCTTCGCGTCCATCACATCATCAAACACCACAAACGCCGTTCCGCGTGTCTTTTGTTCATTTCCAATTCGTACTTGTCGAAGTCCACCGTATCTTCCAAAAAGGTCGTACAAATCTTCGCCCGTGATATTGTAAGACAAGTTTTTGACGAACAGAATGCGATTTGCACCCGGAGGAAGCTTGGACTGGGACATGATTAGTATTTCAGTGAAAATTCAGGAATATAAAACATACAGTTGGCCTCGATAATGCCATGAAGGTATGGTGGCAGTTGTCAGAGATGCAGCTCACTTCTTGACACGTAACCTTTCCGACCTCAAAACCATCACTCAAACCTACAATCCTGTAAGCAGCACGAATCTCATTTGACCTTATTTCTCGTCCAAAGTGCTCATAGAATGGTGTGTAGTCACCAATGCAGTCGTTGCTGTGGCTTGTTCTCGCATTCACCCTCTTGCCGTCTTGGGCATACGCTCAATTCGGATTTTTTGACAACATGTTTCAAGGTCAACAAGGCCATGGACATCATCAGCAACAACAACAGCATCGAGCTGGCTCAAATCAATGGGCAATGCAAGCCGAATCCGGTATGCAGTCAAATTCTCTCAAAGAAAAAGTGGCCTTCTCGTCTGACCAAATCTATAGTATCTTGCAACAAATACCTTTGTCCTGGCACACTAACCTGCGTCGACGCTCCCGTCAATTGCCCGTGTCCATACCCAGAAGATATCAAGTGTGTCATACCGGACATGGATAGAAAGGGACAGGTCCACAATGGCGCTGCTACAGTGATTTGTGTGAGCGGAAAGGAAGGCTGCGATCTGGTCCACAAATTAACGTAATCTACCCAAAAAACCGCCTGGATATATATTATTGAAAACTTTCCGTGCCCATTTGTGGGAATCTAAGAACGTTGTAAAGCAAATGATCACATTTCAAAAGGGCCCTTTGGGTGTCATCAGCAATGTTTTGTGGGCTGCGGACAGTACACTTACAATACATGGGTCGCAGCCCCCTCTTTCACAGAGGGTTCCCTACTCCAAATCTTTTAGTAAGCTTTTAGCTATTCGAATAGAGTCAGTTGCGTGTATGTGCTGGAGCAAGGCGACCTTACATGAGTTCGGCAGCGTTGACCGGCATTTCATCGATTTGAGTGGAATAAAATTCTATAAAAGTGATAAGTGATCGCCGAAATATTGCAGAAAAGACACATACGTTCAATGTCGCGAAGAATCTTGACATCCTCGATAGTGACAAACTGAGTAGCGTCCTATATCAGCACTCAGTGAACGGGGTTGACAAGACTACTCACGTTGATAGCAACACCTTTACGGCCAAAACGTCCCGAACGCCCAATACGATGGATGTAGTTTTCACGATTTCTGAAAAGCCGTCAGCAAGAATAAATGGTCCCAATACCTCGACGTACGCAGGCAGGTCATAGTTGATCACCAAAGAAACTTGCTGAACATCGATACCACGAGCCCACACATCAGTGGTGATCAAGACACGACTATATACGGCGTCAGATAGTCATTTTGAGGTTTACACAATAGAGCGTACCTTGTTCCACCACGGAATTCGGACATGATCGCATCTCTCTCTTTTTGCACCATTTCTCCGTGCATACTCGAAACCGTAAAGTTGGCCGCACGCATCTTCTCCGTCAGCCAGTCGACCTTTCTCCTCGTGTTACAGAAAATGACGGCTTGAGTGATGGTCAACGTGTCATACAAGTCGCAGAGGGTGTCAAACTTCCACTCCTCCTTCTCGACGGCCACGAAGAACTGCTTGATGCCCTCCAACGTCAATTCATCACGCTTGACGAGGATACGGATCGGATCGGTCATGAATTTTGTTGTCATTTCGAGCACGTCGTATGGGAGTGTTGCGGATAGCAAGACGACCTGGGTCGCTGGAGGGAGGTACCGGTAGACATCGTAGATCTGCTCTCGGAAACCGCGGGAAAGCATTTCATCAGCCTCGTCAAGAACCAGCATCTTGATATTTCTTGTCCTCAGGTTCCTCCTCCGAATCATGTCGAAAACACGACCAGGGGTTCCGCTGACAACATGCTGTCCATAGTCTAGCTTGCGAATATCTTCACCAATAGAAGTGCCTCCAATACATGCGTGGCATTGAACATTCATGTAATCACCCAACGCGAGAATGACGGACTGGATCTGAGTCGCCAATTCGCGTGTTGGGGATAGAATAAGCGCCTGGGTCTCGCGCATTGTGGTGTCGATGGATTGAAGGATGGAAATAGAGAATGTGGCAGTTTTACCCGTCCCGGACTGTGCTTGCGCGATCACGTCGCGTCCTTTGACGATTGGTACAATGGCGCGCTGTTGAATGGCTGAAGGGCGTTCGAAATCTGTTTTGTTAAAAGTAAAGAAGAAATTTTTAGTCGAGAATATGAAGACTGGGTGTACGCAACTGTAAGCATAAATGCCACGGAGAAGGTCTTCCTTGAGCCCAAGCTGGTCAAAGGTTGGGACTACTGAAATTGCTTCTGAAGACTCAAAAACGAGACGCTCGTCTCCTGCGTTGATACCGGTGGCCATGGTCGACAAGGGAGGGATCAAGGTGCAAAGTGTCAAAAAACCAATCTCTGCCTCCAACTCTGTCGCCAGGTAAACGCGCGTTCAAGCATTAAAGCCGAAGAATATAGCTGAATACAATCAATACTAGCGTATCATGGACTCGATAATTGAGGTTCAGCGACAGACTCACGAGGAGATTGAACGGTTTGAAAGGGCGCTGTCCACAATTCTTTCAAAGACGCACAAGACACACAAATCTCACTTGTCAGCTGAGCATCAGGCAAGTGACATTTTGGACCGCATTGTGGCCCGCTCCGTCTCTTTGCAGAAGGCTTATGAGGACATTGAAGGGTGCGTAATCGTAGTTGCGGCCGTTATTCTCGACAAGAACTTACTGAAATGCGTGTGGATAGTGCTCGCAAAACAGAGGTTGAACTGTTGACTGTCCCCCCTGCTGAAGGAGGCAGCGATCTCGACGAGTTTTACGTTCGCCTGAAGAGGATACAAGATTATCATGCTCGCTATCCGAATCAAGAACTAAACGGAATAGAGATTGAACTAGCGAATATCGTGGAAACTGTGGAAGAAGCCGATAACGAAGAATACGAGCAGGAAGATCGTCAGTTTGTCTCTTACTATCTGCCGTTGCCGTCTAACAACTCTGGTTCATGTCTCAGCAATAAACTCTTTGTTCTCGGGCGAGGAGAGATATGGTCTATGCCTCGACCTATACACGAGCCATGCGCAGTATAATAATTTGAAGCACCTCCCTAGGCGTCTCCAGTACTTGCAGTATCTTGACGTTCTGGCCACCATCTCATCCTCGCCACTACATTCGGAACTCACAAAGGAATGTCGGTACACGAAAGAGTATGAAAGGTTAGATGATTCTTTCACCCTTGATTGAATTGTGCTAAAGCATATTCTTCAGCTACTTGAGTGGATTATATACTTATCTCCTCTCATTTTCCAAACGAACGCAACCACTTGTGGATGTCGATTCTCTGCAACAACGAGCGGAAGAAGAATTCGACATTTTATGGGATGAAGGAAAGGTTGAGGGCTGGGAATCAGCATCGAAGCAAAATGGTGCTAATGAGGGGGTTTGGTGTCAAGCTTGTGAGCACAAATTTGACTCTTGAGGCCGCATGCTGTCAGGCTCATGTCAATAAACAGGCCAGCGTCCTTATGCAAAACAAACCGTCTTTGACGCACATCTCACTTCCAAAAAGCATCTCAAGCTTGCTGCAAAGCTCGATGTCTCAGCTTCGTCAGCTGCAAACGGAGCCAACCTTCCGAATGGCATGGCAGCTCAGACCAATGGCACCGCCAAGTCAGCAGTATCAAAAACACGCGCTGCAGCGCGATTAACCCATCTAATCACCGCCATCCTCGTCCCACTTCTCCCTACAGTAGCAGAAACCAAAGCCAATGTCGAACGCAGATTCTCGCTGACCGCTCGTGAAAGAGAAGACGAGCTCATTGACGATGCACCTGTCGCGGCGCCTGTAGACCCGGAAGGTGCTGCACCAGAGGAAGAACCGGAAGAAGAAGAGAGGATATACAACCCGCTCAAATTGCCATTAGGATGGGATGGCAAACCGATCCCCTATTGGCTTTACAAACTGCATGGATTGGGTGTGGAGTATCGATGTGAGATCTGCTCCGACTTTGTCTATATGGGGCGGAAGAACTTTGAACGGCATTTCCAGGTCTGTCCCTTCAAGTGAGCTATGGATAATATTGACATATTTACAGGAGTCGAGACATGCCTTTGGCATGCGTGCACTTGGGCTACCTAATACCAAGCATTTCCACGAAATTACTAAAATTGAGGATGCACTTGCCCGTATGTTTTCTTCCGACCGGTACTCCTTGATTTTGCTCACGTGTTGGCTAGTCGCGGAGAAACTCAAAAAGGAAGGCCGCAAAGAGATTAGCCAGAACGAGACCACCGAGGAGATGGAGGACGAAGAGGGTAATGTATACAATCGCAAGACGTATGAAGACCTAAAGAAGCAGGGTATTATTTGAGTGCTAGTATCTGCATTCTATTTGTGTAATACAGTGACATGCCTCCGCCCCAGGTGCATAGTTAGACTTAAATAGCGTTAAGATTCGGCCGTGGAGGCAGCATTGATCGCAGAAGGTTTGGTGGTGCGACTTGGAGGCGGTGGTGGAGGGGCCTTTCGTGTGGATTTCATAGAGTTGGTCCTGCTGGCCGTCACGGCATTTTTGTAGAGTTCATCATCCGAGGGCGAAGGTGATGAATGAAGTGAAGAAGGTCGGGATACTCGGGGCGAGTCCCAAGGGTTTGTCTGCGTGCCAACGTCTCCATCCGTGTCGTGAGTAAGATCGAAGACCCCATTGGGATGATCTAAAATCAGGAATCAGCGAAGTTATTTCAAAGAGTGTTATCGGGTACCTGGTCCATTCCACCAGTCATTTGCTGATCCCGAACTTGGCGGCGGCACTACATTTCGAATAAGGCATTGATATGAACCCAGTTATGAACGTTATTAACTCACGATTAGAATTATTTGAATAGTTGAGATTCATGGCGTTGAGCTTATCGTCAAGTTTTTCAGTAGGCCCAGTGGCAGTTATCGTTTGCAGGAGCGACTTCTGTAGGGCGTTCTTCTTGGCATGATCTATCATACGCACTTCTGCGCGAAACAGCTGGAATCAAATATTACCTTCAGAATGAGAATGGGGCGGTTGAAGCGGTACGTACGGCGTAAACTGGTCGATGGTCAGAGCTTTTGAGTTCAGCCCTGGAATACTTTTCTAGGTCGAGGCTGTCCCCTCTGTAAAGAATTCGATCTGTTGACAGATTAAATCCCTCCAAGCATTGACGCAGAATCTTTGTCAATCACCTGTCCAAGCTGGTATCCGCATCTTTTCACTAGTATCGTAGTCGTCCGAGTTTAAATTATACCGGTACGTAGGTCTGAATAGAATAGGTCCTTCTTCGTATCCCGCAAAGGCACCTCCTGAGCTCATGACGGCACCAAGCTACTTTGGTTGTCAATAACCACTCGACCAACCAACGTCAACCAACCTGATCAGCTGCAATCAGCATATCAATCTCGTCATTGTTCGCAAGATGCCTGACCACCTCGTTCTCGAGGTCAATGCGATAATTCCTATAAGCTGGATGAATGACAGCGAGATGAACCTAGCATGTTAGGCTCACGTATCAGCAACCCAGATTACATTTCTGCAGTGTAGGTTAATTAACCATTGACACGGGAAAATCAACAAAAACCTACTCGTGACTTCCGATAGTTTTTCCTTTCAAGAAATGCAAACCAGTTGCAATAGTAAAATAGTCGTGGTTTCGTTCTTCTACGTTTGTATGACCTGCCGCCAGATGGGCGGTTACGAAGCAGAAGCTCGTGTCGTAATATTCTAATCGGATGCCTACTGCACCCTTGTTTCCCGATATTCCTCGTAAACCAGTCTACAAAAGCGTTGGCATTAGTGGCGAGTATCGAGAAGCTGGCGAATTTCCTACCTTCCGTGTGGCTGCTTCCACCTTTCGTATATTGCTGGTGATGTCAGAGCGAACAATGATGATGAGTGCAGTCCCAACAAGCTATGGCAGTTTTTTAAGTCCACGTAAGCAGGGATGGGTATTCTTCCGCCGCACCTGTTCACTTCGTAGGATGGTATACTCTGCTTTCTTATCTGGGCGTCGTGCAAGAGTATCCATGAGGATCTTTTCCCACCGACGTCTGAAGGTAGTCAGTTCCAGTCGATGCAAAAAGAAGCTAGCTTACTTCTGCTCCGGGTCGGTTTGTATGATTTGCTGGGCAGTCAGCGGAACAATCTCTTGGAATCCGATAACAAATAGATCCGGTCTGTAAAAATAGTTAGCGATGAAGTATTGAAGGCCGAAAACTAACTCAAGAGCACCCTGCTTTGGAAAAAGCCAAGGCAGTAAAGACTCGGAGGTTGTCTACAACTTCGAGTGAGTACGTAGGGTCGAGTCAAAGATCATACTTACTCGACCATTAAGGTTCCATGTACCAGCAAAGATAGATATATGTCGCGTCGTTGAGTATTCACGTCGTCTGCAAGGATGTCAGGAGGTAGCACAAAGCAGGGCTCGATGAACAGTACCTCTCATACAATTGCAATCTAACAGTGTCGTGAATAGGGTCAAATATGGATACAGGCTTTTGTTGTGCGAGATTTCCCTTCAAAAAAAAGACGTGAACAAACGCGTAGTTCAACTGATATCTAGCCTACCAAAAATAGATCAATTGCAATCTGTTTTCCTTTGTCTTGAAAGTTATTTATGTATGCCCGAGAGACACTCTTCGTGGCATCGGCCAAAACGCCTAGGGGTAGTCAGTCATCCCGCATCTATGCACTACTTGACTAATCTACATACCAGCCAATGTCCGCTTTCCGGTGCGCGTAAAGCTGGTGTTTAATGCACCTGTACCTGCATATATCTTTGACAGGGCATCTCCGTTCTCGGCCCAGAGTTCTCGATGCATCCCCCATAGTGCAGCTGACTGTCGCCATTCGGGTCTGACTTGCATAAAGTAGTCTTCGAGGGCGGTTTTGGATAGAATATCTTGCACAAAATTGGTTCTGTCGAGGCTGTAGAGAGTTAAGTCTCATAAGCAAGAACATAGGTCGATACATACCAGTCAAGACAGTTCGTGCGGAAGACGCCATGCTGTGAGGTGATTGTGGACTCGGTACTAGCATCCACTGTAGTGATGCCAAATTTATCCCTGCCGCTCCTAATGCTCGGTATACGCCTTGAAGTAAAAGTCAATATCCCATGTAATTGGATAGAGATGCCTCTCCCACCTTATCTCTACCACGCTGTCGTGGCCGGTCAGCTTTACGTGGTTATGGAAGTCATAGTGCGTGATGCCAAGGTCGAGATTAGCAGTTGCTTGTAGGGCACGTAAATGTGCAGAATATGCCTCTGTCAAGGTAGCCTCGTTTTCGCGTGTTCCCAGTAAATTGATGGCATGTACTGCGCCGTACTCATCTCCAAGTTGAGCAAAGTGCCGGTCAAAAGCTGGTTGCGAGGCTGCTTGAGAGCGAGTAATCTGCACTGTTGGACGAAATGTCTGAAGGCCTTGCTGTTCCCAAAATACTGAAAGTAGGGATTAAGTCAGAGGAGCCGATGGGTGTGTTTCATGTGACTAACGCGGCACACTGCCTCGGATTTGAACGTACGACATGCAGGTAGCATCGGTGCTGAAGATAGTTTCCGTCTAAATTTAAATTCAGGATATGATTAGGCAAGTGATATGCAAGAGGCCATACCTCAACGGAGTTGGCTACATTGCCGTCGTCGTCCACTCCTCTGGCATTGAAGCGTGTGCCAGCTCGCTTCCAACTAAGTCTAGAGATTAAACCAAGAGTTGCAATTGTCGGCCCACCGTCACTCGCTCGGCCAGGGAGGGTTACCGTATACTGGCCAACGAAGCCTTGTATAGCAAGAATCTCAAGAGGACGGTTAGTTGTAGAATGAGCAGAATACAAAACTTACTATGAACTGGCATCGGTCAAGGTCTTCTTTCTCTGAAGCATCGAGTCTCTCTCGAAAGCCCAGTAGACTTTTCACCACAAATTCGTTCCACACAAATCGTTCGTCAAAAGAAGAAAAGGGGTCCCCTATTTCTTGGTTCTTCCTAATTCTCTCGGAGAGTCTTGAAGATATGTCCCAAGAAGGAGCTGGTGCATAATAAAAAGTGCCAGATGTAAACAGGCTCATAATCGCTGCCGCCGGGTGTTCATATATGGACGGCGGAGCAGGAGATTGTGAATATGAATACTCCTTCATCATAGTGTCTGCGCTTTCGAGGTGAACGGGACTGGGTAATGCACCTTCGGCGGCTCCGAGGTCATCATAAAGCGCAGTGTTTAATCCAAAGAAAGCGACCTCCTGGATTCTGTTTACTTGTTCAGGTTGACGCGCACCAGGTCGCAGATTCCCGATCGACGTGGCACTCGTCACTACTGCGAGATAGATGTCTGTTGATGTGTCAAACCAATGACGCGCGATACATATCCCTCTAGCGTCAAAAGCGCACCATTTGCGATATTTATTAGTCCTAAACAGCCGTGTACTTGTCTTGCTGTCAGTCTCACAAGTCCGGTGAAGTCAACCTCAGATTTGGGCATAAACTCGCAGGTTGCCTGACTGGCTGCCTTTGCTCCTTCAGCTCGAAAGATTAGTGCTCGACTTGGACATCCTCTTCGTTCATCTTCACTGCTCGTGGTTAGCACCAGCGTCCGCACGGGATGTTCTCGTAGGTAGAGGTGCATTCCAAGAGCCACTTTGGCCTTTCGCATGCAAACTGGGAGTCTGATCAAGGGAAAAACAACTAGTTAAAGAAGTACGGCTGACACGAAAAATACATGGTGGCTTGCTATTGTCTATACAATCTGCTCCAATTCTTTGGCGCAAGTCAAAGCCTGCGCTATGATTTTCCGTGACGGTATCTCAGCAGTCTTATCGTCAGCTTTCGATGGGAATGTGAATACATGGCGAATGAGATCGGGCTGCCAACCGCGCTGGAGGAAGGGAGGGAGAAAAAGACAGCGTGAGTATACGCAAGGCCAAGGGACTGCGGCTGGTTCTCACCTTTTGCGTGAATGCCATCAAATCTTGCTGGTTATGGAAGAACAACAGTGTTTCGGCATCTTTCATTGGCAAACTGTTGTAGGCTGCCTCCTCGCAGCTTGCAATCTCGTTCCTAGATTGCATGGTCAGTAACCAGTCCATTGTACAGAGGAACAATCGCCCCACCTAATCGTACCCATAAGGCTATCGACAAAGATCCTATACTCCGCAGCGGGTGCTTCCTCTCGTGCGTTCCAGACCTTTGAGTAGCTACCCTCCATCAACCACCTCTCTAGGTTTACGGGGTGTCTGATGAACTTGTTGTCTTGTAGTGTCTCCGGTGGAAGGGACTCGAGGATAGTATGAAAGTCGGAGATTCTGTTCTGCGTCAATAGGCGGATCAAGTTGAGTCCTGTAAGTGCATATTTGCGGTCGGACGGGCGGATGGCTCCATCGTAATCGGAGTAGAATGTCTGCAGCTGCGAGAAATAGCGATCAAAGGAGGGCACGTCTTTCACTCGTATGCTCCAAAAGGCTCCAATTTCCAGTATATCACCTGTTTTATCTCGTGTCAGGGGTCCTGTATAGCGATCAGAGAAAAGGAGACACTTGCGAGCATAGATGAGCTCCTGTTCGTGGTGTTCACCGACTGGAACAAGAAGACCTGCTTCTATCAAAGCAAGCTACAGAGCAGAATCCGTGGTTGAGTATGTTTCATGTACCGCGTAGGACGCGCGTTCTTCGCACCTTTGCCTGGGCCAAGAGAGCAGTCGTTCCAGGATTATTCGTTGAGAATGATTTTAATACTTTTGCATGAATTTGTTTGATATTTGCAGCCATCCTTGGTTGGGGTTGGGTGGGAGCCAGGAGGTGAGCGGCAACGAAATAACAATATTTGGCGGAATTTCAACCCTTGACCTCATCAACGACTGTCGTTGACTTTGCCCACCCCGCCCATCATGCGCACGGCACTCATCACTGTCATCTTTGCTTTATTTACGCATCAGGTTCATGCTCAAACCGAGAGTATTGGCCCTCCTATCCGCTTCGACGCCGCTCACAACGCGAGCACCATTGCGGGCACATGGTCCTCGGGCTCACAACATGTACAAACTGGCCCAGTACGTCTCAAAAACATCTCCTGGAATTTTATTTTATTTTTTCTCATTTTATTTTATAGGGTTTCGCAAACCCCATAGACTCCACCTTCACGTACCCGGCGACTCCGGGAATTGGGTACTCATTGTGAGTCAAAACGTCGCCAAAAATAGAAGATAATTCTTACAAGATGTTTAGCTCTAACGATGGGTTCTTTGAGGAGGCTCTTTACCGATTTACTGGCAATGGTACTGCCTCCGCTTTACCGCTGTGACCGATGCTAACACAGCGCCCTCCCTTAGGAACCGACCCCCGGTGCATTGTTGGAGTAGTTCAATTCCAGCACGGGAAATATGAGCTATTAGCAAACGGATCCATCGTCCTTGACCCCTTTGCTCCTGATGGCCGACAACAGATTCAAAACCCGTGTGCGGCGCAATCAAACATCCTTCGTCAATTCAACCAAACCACTCTTTTCCAATCATGGAGAATTTTTGTAGACCCACAGGGCAGGGACAAGCTTCATCTCTTCCGATTTGATGGTGCTCCCTTCCCACCCATGTTCCGAGTTTCGGAAACACCAACCATGCTTCCCCAGCGGGTTTTAACAAACACGACCATCGGAACGACAGCAGAGAAGCGAGACCTGAAGGAACGATCGGCAGGAGCTGTCACTCATCCTCTGACGGTTGCCGGCTTTTCCGCAGCCAGCCTGGTATCCCTTGGTCTCCTTTCCTTATTCTGAGTGGCGTGGCATAGATATTTCTCCCTGAAAAGGCACGGTTCTTGAGACGGGTGTAGCGGCTAGGGAAATGGGCCCTCTCCCAACGACCTGAATAAGACATTTCCGTTTGTGACGATAGCATTTTGGCTTATTTACTTCAACCCCATACCGTTTTGCTGCACTATCAGCATCAACTTTCCTCCCATACACATCTCACCCATCACACGCTTTCTTCCCTCTTCCTTTTTCCCTCCAAGCTTGCCGCTCATCGTCCGTCCCTTTCGATAAGGACTGATTTTTTACGACTTTCGAACAACTCCACACTCTTTTTGGTTTCGTCTTCGTCTTCCAGCTTACTTTATAATATCATCTGCATGCTTGTATACCCGCACCTACCGAAATGCGATTTGCCCCCCTTAACCGTTGCCTCCCAATTGCCCAGAAGTGACATGAATAAGCTATGCGGTTCCTTGCTACGTTGACATTTTGTCCAATTGTCTGTCGTCTTTGTCCAGCTCGTTCATTACAGGCGGCTTCCCCCGTTACCACGAGAAGGCCGACGCAATCCGCACTTTCCCCCTCTGACCTTTGAGCTCTACAGAGGTTGCTATGGTACTATTTTTCTTTTCAACTATGCTCTTTAGAACCTCAAAAGCGAGTTGCGTTATCAGACCACCTTCAATCTCTTCCCCCTCCCTCGTTTCTTCAGCTTCAAGCCCGTCGAGCTCCTGGCGACCTTTTTGAAAACATTCTTTCATCCAGAGCTTGCTCTTTCTTCCTTTATTTTTGACTCTTTACGTCGTCACGACAGAAATCCCTGGCTACCCCTACTTACCCCCTCGGGCCTCTGAACCGCATATAGCTCGCAGCTCCACGCTCTTTAGAACACCGAAAATGAATAATCAAAGCCCCTCACGGATGAATCGCACCTCAGTGGCGGTTGACACGGCCTCGCAGTACAGCCGCGCCATACATGGCTGGGCCTACGTAGTCTTGGCTGTCTGGTCATTGATGCTCTTCATCTTTACGATCGCACGCCTTATCTATACTCTTTCCCCTCGTACTGACCGGTTCCTTAACAATGGAGCGCCGTTCTATGGTGGGTGTGATTTCAATGTCTACGACCAGCCCGTATCTGACATCAACCGTAGAATCAAGCGTAATGGAACTGGTTGTCTGTGCTCTTCTTGGCTTGGCATTTTCTGGTGTCATGTGAGTTGATGACTTGGCTGGACCTTGGTCAATGTTAACCTGGCAACGAATGCAGGATATTCGTACTCAGATCGCGGAATACTCTAGGATTCGTGTCTAAAAACGGCTTTGAAGTAGGCGTACTCATTGTCCAATGGTTCCTATGGGTTGGGGGAGCAGGCTCTGCTACAGTGGGTTCTGTTCGTTCAACTGCAAGCCTATGCTTATTCAGTAATGACCCTGCAGACCATTTGGCCTAATCTAAACTTTTGCGTTCGATTTTCCACATGCCGAGTGCTTCAGGCGATGATGGCCTGGGCATGGTTAGGATGGATCACCATCTCCTTCCTCCTCGGAGCCTCTCTCTTC
Organism: Serendipita vermifera MAFF 305830; assembly: GCA_000827415.1. Classification (NCBI taxonomy): domain Eukaryota; kingdom Fungi; phylum Basidiomycota; class Agaricomycetes; order Sebacinales; family Serendipitaceae; genus Serendipita; species Serendipita vermifera. Next base: position 111,339 of record KN824288.1, on the reverse strand, counting down.
TTCGCTATCAAGACTGGTCGCTGGAATGCCCAGATACCAATCTCCTGGGAGTTGAAGAATCCGTCTCCGCCCGAGTTCACCATTGACGGCGAAGAGCGCGGAATTCGCCCACAAATGGGCATGAGAGAAGGATCAGGAAAGGCCAGAGCCACAGATGATGCCGACATTGATCGTGATAACTACGAGTTTGAAAGGTGGAAGCGTGCCGTCACATGGCTGCAGCAGGAGAATCCCGATTTTGGCAAAGAGTTAAAGGACTCGAGAAACGTTCCATCGACATCGGCGTAATCGTTCTTTTTTTAACTACAGTCTGGAAATTTGCATGTTGTTGATGCCTCTGCTTTTATAATTTGGTCGGTCCTTGCAGCTGCTACCCCTTTACTCCAAGTGCCAGTCGGTTTCTTGTATACCTTGTATCGCTTTCATTGTGAAAAAGGAATGTTTCATGTACATTTTTATGTTTGGTGCCGGAATAGACTAAGTCCAACTTTTGATGAGGTTCGCCTTTTGGTTCCTCACCACATTTCATCATGGTACGCCACCTTCCCACTATCAAACCCTAACGTTCTAAGTAGATTGTAGGCACGAAATGAGGAAAAGGCGCAATCCATGCTCTACCGCTTTCGAGAAGCGCAGGCGGCAGAGCTTGGTTTAGGGACGCGCAGTGATAGGCGACCGCGAATGGCAAGTGCCTGCAAAAGTTTACGAGAATGTGAACGCTGGCGTGGTGAAATCTTGCGCGAGATTAGTCGGAAAGTCTCGAAAATTCAAGATGGTGAGTGGCTTGCAAATCGCAGTTTACATTGGACTGAAGCATTCAACCCAGCCGGCTTGTCCGAGTATGAAATACGAGACCTTAACGACGAGATTAACAAGCTCATGAGGGAAAAACGGCACTGGGAGAATCAGCTGGTTGCTTTAGGAGGTGCAAATTACAGGAGAAATGTTGCCATGTTGGATGCAGATGGAAAGGAAGTTCCCGGGACCAAGGGATACAAGTATGTGATACATTTTTGCGTATGTGTGTCATTTCTAATGTGACTACAGGTATTTTGGGCGGGCAAAGGAGCTACCTGGTGTCAAGGAGCTCTTTGAGAGTAAAAAGAAAGATGACGACGAAGACAAGGCCACTTTCGAGTTTTACAAAAAGTTTACGAATACTGGGCCTGCCTATTACGGGGACTTGGATGAGGCGGATGGCGAGTTGCTAGAATTTGAGAGGCGAGCTGAAGAAGAGGGTGAGTTCCGCGCTTTATTTGCGCACATTTATTGACCCTAGCTGTTCAGAGTATCAAGAAGCTGTCAATGATGTCAAGTCGCTGCTCGGCCTCGGGGAGGAAGTGAACCTCCCTACACTACGAGATAAAGCCGTCGCGCCAATAACTACATCAGCAGCAACTGCAAAACAGAAGGATGGTGAAGATGCTGTGATGGAGGAAGCACCAAAAAAGAAGCGCGGAAAGCAAGGCAAAGGGCAGGCAAAAAGTGCAGCTCCTGACCAGCAGGGTGTCACCTCGTTGATCCCATTCCTGACTCCGGAACATTTGGCACCACCCAAGTTACCTAGTAAGCAGGAGATGGATGGAGTTCTCTTGCAATTACGCAAAGAGGCTTTGCTACAAGAATACATAGGCGATTCGTAAGCCCATTGTATTGAGGGCATTTATAATCAGACTGCGATCACGATTCAAAAACGTCCGACAACCGGCAAACGCGCGTACAAAAATTAACTAATGGCGAACTCTATTACCTGTGCCGCGTCCGTTCGACCTATATAAAGGGGTGGACTGTGCCTGTCAACACGTCACGCGCAATCCCCTCCCCCTTCTGAGATAAAAAATGGCGGAAACAGCCCAAGTAACAGCTTTGGAAAAGATTTATGCTCCAGGCCTTATTTCAACAGTAGAGGGCGTCGCCGCAAGTGCAACCGCGAATGATCCCAACCTACATTGCTGGTACCTAGGTTATGGAAGCAATATGAGTGAGCAGAGCTTTTTGAAAAGGAGAGGTATCAAGCCGGTTCGTTCGCTCGTTGTACACGCACCTGGCGTGCAGCTCGCGTTTGATCTCCCGGGCCTTCCATATGCCGGTAAGTGTCAGAAGCAGTTGCAGTACTTCTCTTGTTCATGAAAATTCAGAGCCAAGATTCGCAAATGTTGTCCTCCTATCAGACAAGGACCGTCTAGCATGCCATTGGGATGAAACAAGCGAACGGCCTTGGGGCAAAGGCTTGGTCGGTGTAGTCTACCTGGTGACTCTAGATGACATGGCCAAGATTTATGCCACTGAAGGAGGTTCGTGTTGTTCTTTGATTTGAGGTGTAGCTGATTCCTCGCCATAGGAGGTGCTAGTTACGAAATCATTCAGGTCGAATGTCATGAAATAGGAAAGGGAGACAAGGGAGAAACCATTAAGGCGAATACGCTATACTCCAGCAGACCTGACCGTCGACGAACACAGCTAGGCCAGCCGTCTCTTCGATACATGAACCTCCTAATCACTGGGGCAAAGGGTGAGGCCTGTGATTCGTGGTTTCAAGGTTCAAATCTGACTCGAATTCTACAGAGAAATCATTGCCTCAATCTTACGTCAAATTTCTCCAAGGGGTAGACGTTTACCGAAGGACCACAGTCCTGCAAACTATAGCTCTATCTCTTCTTGCATTCTTAATGGTGCCATGCATCATTCCTCTGTTCACTTTGGCAAGAGTTTTACGGAACAAAAAAGGGGAGGCTCCCAAATGGGTGCAATGGTCAACCGGCAGGGTGTTCAAAATTACCTGGGGGATTCACGACTTTGCATTCAGACACTTATTCGGAAGTGGAGAAGTCACAAAGAGATAACAGAGCTCTGTTCCTGCCAAATTATTTAGTTAACATTGTTATTCTGCATCCTTGGTGGCTTTCGCATCATATTCATGAAGATATTTCTTCCATAACGAATCGATTGAGTGGCCCGTCAGCGTTTTCCATAGTTCGTCCTCGTATTCTTCACACATGCACTCGTTGAGTTTTCGAATGACGGTTGCCCCGTAGCTCTGCTCGATCCATTCTAAGAAAAAGGCCGTCCTTTCGTAACCATCATCCCATTTTGACGGGGGTGCTCGTTTCCAGTGAGGAGGCGCGAAGCCGCCTTTCAAGCGTACCCAATCTATGGACGATTAGCCCCTGTCGATGCTGTTATTTGCCTCTTCTCACCTGCGATCCCCTCAATCAATCCGCCTGGACATTTGCCTTTTCCGTCCTGTTGGAAACAGTGTACCAATTCGTGGAGAAGAACGCCTTGAACCTCGTGAGAGAGGCGAGAAGCGTCTATGTTCGAAATGTAGTTTGTACTGAAATGGATTTCCTGGATACTAGCATGAGAGGTGCCAGCGTGGCTCATCTCGAACACACCTTATGGTCGTTATCCAAGCGAGAACCAGTAGTATATGCTACTCCATCCATAGAGCGGAAAGTGAACGTGATTGAGCGAATGCTGTATATGTGAGTGTAATGCATACCGAAGGGGAATGGTTCACTCACTTGGTTGGCACAGACTTTTTCGTATATAGCAACTTATAGATATTGATGATACAGGTCTGTAGGAATGATGCAGGATTATCGAGCGCTTGAAAGACTCTAATGCCTCCCGGACACGCCATATCCTCCACGACGAACAGCAGCTTGGGCATTGGCCATTCCGGCTTCGATGGAGGAATAGGAGCACTAGAAGAAGTCTGTTCAGGAGCTGGAGTAACACCAGGCGGAAGAGCCGTGGAAGTCGCAGTCATGGTCGGGTCCATGACACGACGGCAATGGCTGGCGGAGATTCAATCTCCTGCCGACCATCAACCGAATCACCATGAGCGATAAAGGGCGATATTCAAAATTTAGACCATGCATTGACCTGCATCACGGTCTCGTCAAGCAAATCGTCGGAGGAACGCTCTCTGATCTAGCACCGACCGATTTGAAGACCAATTTCGTATCGAGGTAGGCTCCTTTAGCTCACAAACTCTCTTATATGAACTGATTACCTGTTTCTGTCATATGTTCGTAGCAAGAGCCCTGGAGAGTTTGCTTCTCTCTATCATGAGCATCTGCTCACAGGCGGGCATGTCATCAAACTCGGTCCTGGAAACGACGATGCCGCAAAGGATGCGCTGAAAGCATGGCCAGGTGTGCTTTGTATGGTAAGACTCGTAACAGCCCAAATTGACCGGTGCAGGTGGCTTGCACATCGGTGGGGGGATTACAGAGGACAATTGTTTGCAGTGGATCGAAGCAGGGGCTGAGAAGGTGATAAGGAATTTGTCTACACGCCGACGTCGATCTCAACGAGTATAGGTCATTGTTACGTCGTATCTCTTCCCTGCTGGGAAGTTTTCTCTTCAGCGCTTGCAAAACATTTCTAGGCTGGTTGGGAAGGACAAACTGGTAGTAGACGTCAGGTAATCACTTCCGAAACGAAATCCGCCAATATTGACCATATCCATTCAGCTGTCGAAAGCGAGGGGATAAGTGGATAGTTGCTATGAACAAGTGGCAAGATATGACCGATATGGAGGTAAATGAAGGTAACTCATTTGTCACTAGATAGATAGTCCTATTGACACCTTTCAGAATCTCTGGATATGCTATCTGAGTACTGCAGGTCGGTAGATCGGTGTGTCGATTAGAAGATACTCATAACGTGGTCAGCGAGTTTCTCATTCATGCAGCGGACGTCGAAGGACTCTGTCAAGGCATCGACCAAGACCTTGTTAAGGGTGCCGTTTACTTTTATTGTTTCATTGACACTTTAATAAACCATATCTCTAGCACTGGGTCAATGGGTCAAAATCCCAACGACGTATGCTGGAGGAGCCAAAGGTAAGAACAGGCGGCTGGCTGGCTGGCCGTGTATATCTTGCCTAAATCTCACCGCGTCTCCAAGATATTTCCGACCTGGATCTCGTGGACACCTTATCAAATGGAAAGGTTGATCTCACATTCGGAAGGTATGTTCAAAGAGGCTGGTGGGTCACGTTCTCACTTTACCAAAGTGCATTGGATATATTCGGTGGTTCTCTGGTGAAATTCGAGGATCTAGTTGAATACAACCGCGCTACACGATCTCAAAATCTGGCCACAAAGCAGCTTTAAACGGTCAGGGGTCTTGAACAACCTTCGTAGGCAAAGCACGCCCGATAGAAGATTGTGAATAATCAAGAAAAGTGGAGTGCTCACGAGTTGTCCATGCACGTTGACCTCAAAATAGTTTAAATCGGGCGATATGGAGGGCTTTGGAGGATGCTAGTTCTATTTAGACCAGCAATACATTAAACACGCAAGTACTTTCGCCAAGGATCACTTGCAAATGGTGAGAATAGAAAACTCCAAAAGGAGCTGAGAGACATCTTGACAAAGGAGGAAAAACGGAACGTCCATCGTGGAAAGTAACCACGGAAATAGTGGTGGATGATGTTATGATTGAGTTTCGTGAGAAGGCGACGTGTGTGTAACGCGACAGAAAAGGAAAGCAAGCGAGTGAGATTGAGCGAGAGGTGATACGCGAGAGAATGGAACGGAGGTTTGCTTGCAAATATCCTTTTATAGAGTCTGGTTAAGGATAGGAGTTTTGATGGCGGCAAGATAATCGTATATCAAATTTTTAAGGAAGACCATCTAGGAACTTCCAGAGGGAGGGTAGGGAGGTGCGCTTGAAGGCGGTTGTTGTGGGTTGAAAGGCGACGAATTCGACGTGTATGGGCCTCTTCGGGATCCCGAGTTACTAGCATACGAGCTTCTCTGTGGGCTGCCGGATGCTGCATATTCCTGTTGGAATTGACGTGCTCCAACACCTGCACCCGCAAACCCAGCTGGGACCCGGGGGCTGCCCTGTGGAGGTGCAGCATATGAATGACGGTACTGCGAGTTGTCATACTGATCCTGCGATGGCGCGAGCGCATGGTATGCAGACATTCTTGCTTGTTGGTCTTGCATACCCACGGATAGGCCACCGCCTCCAGTTCCATGTGAGCCTCCGTAGCCACCTCCGCCCGCGACGCGAGGTCTTCGCGGGGCCGGAAGCGGTTCATCGAGGGCAGCCATGAAGGCGGCGCGCTGCGTTTCCTTCCTTGAGAGCCCAGAAGCGGTGGAGTCTTGCTGTTGTTGTCCTGGGGTTTCTTCCATCACAACTGGGACGGAAGGAGTGGCAGCTGCGCTGGATGGTTGCATCCGTCCAGTATTCGGAGAGTCGTGATGACCATTTGCAGCGGATTGTGGGAGACCCGTCACGCTAGCATTCGGGTTGGAATAGTAGCTTTGTCTCGCATCTTGGTAAGAGCTTTCCGTCGGACTGGGGCTTAATGCGCTTCCTGGTGTAATCTCATTGTTTAGACTGCTCTGTCGAGGCGGGCCGTCCTTGTATGTCGAAATGGTCCTTTCCCTGCCTCCCATCATATGTCCGCCCTCTGATCCTGCGACGGTAGGGCTGGCGCTCATATCAGATGCCATCGACTTTCTGTATCCAGTGGAGATGGGCGGAGGTGGCTCAAAGGTGCGTCGTTTCGGCTTTGAAACCGAAGCGTGCTTATCCGTGATGTCTGCTTCGGCGTTTTCATCGTGAGGCATGAGCTTTGCGTCTGTGAGCTCGTCATCTTCTTGTGGAGGGGTTGTGGCTATTCTGGGAGTTGTTGGCGTGGTCGGGGAGGCCGTGGCGAGATTTGAGGGAACCCGGCTATGACGAGTCTTGATCGGTGCCATATCACCAGGCGGGGTAAGACGCGAGCTGCGGCGCGAGTCGCTTCCAACGGGAACTCGCATAGATCGTATAGAGCCCGCGTCATCGTCTCTGCTTACGTTGATTGAAGGTCGCACAAGAGACGACTGCGAGGCATTCGGATGCGATGTCAATTCGTTGATTCCATTACCGGAAAGGGAGTGTTTGGAAATGGATCTAGACATGGCACTCATCGAACGCCTTGTGTGGGCCGACGAGGGACGTCCATCATTATCGGCGGTCGGAACTGCCTCGTAGTTGTGGTTTGAAGAGGCCATGGTTGTCAAAGGAAGTGGCGGGTTTTTCTGTTTTCTAGCCTTCTGTTTGCGGAAATGACAGAACATCCAAATGCCGAGGACGAGGAGTGTGATCAGGATCAAAGCATTGGCACCAGCAATGGCGAACAAGATCGGGATAATCTTGACCAATTTGTCCAGTTTGTCGCTCGTAGACTCGACGGAGACACTAGCACTGGCAACGCCATTTCCACTGTTGACATTTACAGTTCCACCACGGCTTGCTTGGAAGGTGGACGCTGCTTGGTTGATATCCACGACGGAAAGGAGTTGAATATAAGGGTTACCCATTTGGTTGTTGTCATCGAAATCACCAAAGTCGTACACTGCGTACAAAGAACGCAGCACGTTTGTTCCTACTATCCAGTCGAACTCTGAAGCACCAACGGATACTTGAGTGGGCATGAATGAACCGATACATTTGGTAGCGTCAGAGAGGCTTGGGACTACGACATCAAGTGGGTGTATGTCAAAGGGTTGGCCGCTACAAGGGGTCAGATGAGAATATCTACAGAGTGTCGGGTACTCACGCAATCCACAATGTCAACCGAACTCCAGCGGAGCACGGTACCGACCATTGGTTGGCAGTTGTGTCCAAAACCGCTCCAGGGATACCCGAATAAATAGCATTTGCAACACTTGGCGGCGCATACGAGTAGGTGGTTCCACTATCCAACAGGACAACAGCGCGCCCAGTAGGTACATCCGTGACAGCCGACGTAATGTTCTGGTTCGCTCCGTTGACCGCAAATGAATCGAGCATAACGGTCCATCTTGTCGACCCCTCTGGGGGGAATAGGGGGATCTTTGGACTGTCCTTGACGTCGACGTACTCGTCAGCGAGTTCTCCTACTCCAAGACTACCGAGGACTGTATTCGTCTCGTCGCTATCTCGTTCGAGCGCCATAGCGATGAAATTGGGCTCTGTAGGGTTCAAAGCAAAGATATTGTAAAGCAGCGAGCGCCCCCAAGTGGCGCCACCAGTGTCAACAGCGGCATCAATATGGGATAGACCAGTAAAGCCCAAGCCCACAATTCCCACAGCACCGAAATGAAAGACTGGATTGGCACCGTCCTTGAATTGAAGATATGCTTGATCTGGGATTTCGTAGCTGGAGGGCCAATATTAGCATGATGCGTTTTATGCGGGTGGGAGAAGCCGCACTCTGCGAATGAAACCGGACCACGGGCGATGGGGCCATAGGCGTAACCGGTGCCATATGTTAAATTATATGAAGTGGTCGTCTGTTCACAACAAATTAGCAACCGTGATATTATCGGCCAACGCATACAGCAAATGACTGACCACTCTGGCGGGTTGATTTGAGCCCATATCGACCCACAAGTCTGAACTTCCAGTGTCCATTTGAAGAGGATACGAGGTTCCTTCGATTGTAACATTGGCAATGTAGAGGACGTCACGGGTAGAGCTAGTTAGCGGGGAAGAAAGGGTCAGCACGGAAGCGTCCAGGGTGGCTCAAAGGACGTCAAACGAACGTTACAGAATCAAGATGATCATCATCAGTTGCAGCAAGGACGTTGTTGGTGAAGCTCTTGAGAGAGGCGAGACTGCGGCCGGTGAGTTCGAGGCGTAGAGCCAAAGCCAGATATGACGGCGAAAGAAGAAAGAGAGTGAGATAGCGCATTTATTTTATTCGTAATTAATCCCGAATAATTTATGCGCGAGGAGTGTCGAAAAGGATCGAGCCGGGGGGTCCAAAAGGGCTTGTTAGCAGTAGATCCCCCACCTTGGCTGTTTGCCGAAGTCGGGGCGCCCGCCTTAGGTGCCAAGTTGGCTAAGAAGAAATCAAAGTTTTCGGAATTAGTTTTTAAAACATTTTTCCTAGATTATTAGGGACGGTGGTGAAATAGAGGTTTTCAAAAGTTGTCTCTCCACCAAATGCTCTCCCCTTGCCGGTCTACAGCGTGGAAGGTCTCGAACGCGGTAGCTAGTTGCTCATATACATCTTCGGCAAGAATACTAGCAGCTACAGCAGCAAAACCGCAAAACCAGCGTCGCGGCCATGAATATGCAGATTTTGTAAAACGTCTCTCTGCCAGACAAGAACGCCTCGAAGGAAGTAGAGCAACTACCTCTGATCGTAGAGACAAAAGGAACGGGAATACGCCGTTTTCGCTGACCGTCAAGGGCCTCAAACCGTACGAAGTCGCTGCCAGAGCTGACGTCCTCGTCCAGGAGAATAAACTGGACCACGCCATCACTATGGTCGAGAATTTACCACTAGATGCAGTCAACGTGGTCGTTTGGAACACGTTAATATCGGCCGCTATCAAGGAAGAACGCTACAAGCTGGCCTTTGAGCTCTACTACGACGTGCGTTTTTTTGGCTTCTCTTTGCTTTTCAAGCTGACATGGATCTCTTACAGATGAAACGACGACACGTGCAACCTAATACGAGAACGTTTACTACACTTTTTTCTGGACTGGCACGAATAGAAGACTGGACAGCATATTCGAACATCCTTCAGCGCGTCTTTACCACGTACGATCAACTTCTTCTACATTTTGAAAAGCTACGCATCAAGAATCCAGAGAGTAAAGACATTAGTCTCTGGCCTATAAACAGCTTCCTTACTCTGCTCGGAAGAGCGCACCATTACTCCAAGATGTGGGATGTCTTCTTCAATTTGGAAGGTCGATTAGCCCCAGACGAACATACGTATGCCGTCATGCTGCAAGCACTCCAAAAGCGCACTTCCCTTGACCAACAGCCTGTCAAAAGTGACATAGAGGTGGAGGGAAAGGAAAACAGAGATGTATTGGAAGGTAGATTATGGGGGGACCAGTTTGGTCTTGATGATGGTCCCGAGGAGCAAGTAGACCTCGACAAGGACAAAAAGGATCAACAGGCTCAGGAGTCGGTACATTATAGGAACGCGGCAGACGCACGTATACTTTGGGAGAGCATCCTCAAAGCCAACAAACTAAACGCGGACGCCATTCCTCTATCCTCGTATCTCCTGGCTCCGACCCTTCACCTATTGGCTCGAGGGAGACCTTCTGATCATAAACTAGCTTTCGACATCATAGCACAATACGTGCGTATTCAACCACCAAGCGGTAGTACCGCAAATAGCGCCTTGACGCAACAACCCAATGCCATCGAGCTCAACGGCCCCACCCTCTTTTCCATTCTCGAAGTCTGTATCCAGAGTGCTCGACCTACACTTGCAATGGAATACTTCCAGCAAGTCGCAGAAGATGGAAAGATGAAAAGGGTCATCGACAGCGGCCACATGTTGTATATCATGCGTGCCTTTGCAATGCGGAGAGCATCAAAGGGCCAAATACACGATGGACGCGAGGCGATCTCTGCTCTTCAATGGATGCTGCAAGAATTGCGTCGCTCACAGGAGGGCGAGTCCAGCCGTGGCGCGGCGCATCTAGCCCCTTCTACGCAACATTTCGTCTACGCTCTGACGGCGGCATGGCGCGGTGCCGACATGAGCAGTGCGTTGGCCGTGTTTGAGTTGATGACGGGACTCGAACGGACACAATTCATGGCTCCCTTGTTGTCGAGCCGGGGGGATGGCTGGCCGACTCGGCCGCCGTTTGATCACTGTCACTGGAATGTAACGTGCATGGCACTCCTCGTCAAGACAGCAGAGGCCACACAAAAAAGGGACGTTATGCGTGTTGCCCTTCGGATATTGAATACCGCTACCCCTGATAGGTTCTTCACCAGGGCCTATGGCAAGCACAAGGATGATACGATCCTGGCGCAGCGGGAACTCGCTATGAGGTCAATTAGATTGCTTGATTCATTGTTGGAGCAAGAAGGTGGCGAGGTCGAGGGAAAGATTTGGAGAAGTTTGAAGAGGGCCATGACGAACGAATTGGCTAGGGTGAATAACCTCGTCGTCAAAAGCTGGACAAATGAGGCGGAAGAGGAGGGTTTTAGGAAGGCTGGGACCGTCAAGGATGGTGACGTCCAGTTGCTCGTCACTCTCAAGGGAAGAAAGAGTGCCTGGGCCACTAACCTGTAAAGCAAAGGGTAGATGTATCTTATTATTAACCCCATACAATACGCAACCTCACTTTAAAATCGGCCCGAAGTGAATGGAAGGGAAATAAATAGAATAACTACGATACGCCTACCAGTCCTGCCACTCGTCTTTATCCCAATCCTTATGTTTCTTAGATGAAGCATTGAGAGGGGCTGCACTCCCAGGGGTGCCTTGGCTGGTGGCCATGCTGCTCGCGGTTCCTGGTGTCATCGGCGCCGCAAACTGAGACTCTCCACCACCATGTGCATCGAAAAAGTCGTCATCTCCATCCCCATCACCATAGAGCCGTGTCCCGTTTTCGTCGTGCCAGGCACCATACCCTCCACCCGCGCCATCGACAGATTCGTAGCCACCGCCAGGATGAGATTTGAGACCGAGAGCACCCTTTGCCTTGTCTGCCACACCACTCACACTGTCCGCAACGTCGACGCCGAGTTCGCGCTTGCTCCACTCGTTTGCGGAGCGGGTGGTGTCGACGGCAACCCTGCCCGCTTGGGCCGCGTAGGCTTTTACGTTTTCGTGTAGAGTCGGGTCCATTGCCTTTTCGGCGACGACTTTACTGGCTGCCGTCACTGCGGCAGAAAGAAGCGACCAGCCCTTGGAAAGGGCCGCGACTGGTTGGGTCTGCAGTTCTTCGAGCGTCGGAAGATTGGCCGAGCTGGTTCCGTAAGAAGGATGCGATGATGGAGCGGGTGTACTTCCGAATCCTTGATACTTGCCACCTTGAGAAGGCGGTAGGTCTTCGCGGCGGTTTGCATTGGCTTCACCCAGTGAAGAAAAGTATTGTTCGTTGGCTGTACGTCTTTCGTAATTTGCGTCGTTTAAGGATGTTGAAGATTGCGCGCCAGATCGGTTTGGAGCGGGGGATGATGAATCGTTCCGGAGGGAGGACAATGTACTGGTTCTGGCCGCAGCACGCGACTTTCGCATGCCTTGAGCAGAAGACGGTCGAGATGTGGGTTGATTAAAGCCGGCTGGAGGCGCAGATGGAGACCATTCTTGACCTTGAACCTCGGCCACAATCTGGATGATGCCGCGATGAGTTGCCATTGCCAATTAAAATCAGTCAACCCACCTTTTCCTTATATTGAGCAGCAGCCCAACAATTGTATTTTTCTACCACGGACATGCCCTCCCTGTAGCCACCCTGATCGCCGTATTCTTTCATAAAGGTCATAAACTTGAGATTACCGCTAATCTTGGGTTGAAAATCAGCCACAGGTTTGTGTTATTTTCCTCGAATTCACTAACGCGCATCTTTTTCATTTGATCTTCAGTCCATTCATCCATGGTGATGGAGCGAACTGTTTTTGTGTCACCGGGTGAGCGATATGCGGCCTAATAGAAGCTTACCGAATGAAATATGGACACCCAATCCACGATGTAAGCCGGCACACTGTCGCCTAGTTGAGTGGATCATTAAGCGGCCACGCCACGACAGACATACCGACAAGCAGATGAAGATACCATAAGGAATGGTAGCCCACTGAGGATTCGGAGCACTACAATCGACACAGACTTTTAAAAGGCTTTTAGAGTGACGCGTATATGTGATTTGAGGGGGCCTCACGTTTATTCCCAAGGTCCTCTCTCTTCATTAGAGACATCAATTCCTGCCTGTATTCACCCATCCTTTGAGTATTCGGCGATGTGAGAACGGTGGAGGAGGCGGTCAGGATCAGAATTACTCGGGCGCGGTGTGAGTTTTGGGTTGAGATTGACAATTTGAGGGGAGACAAAAGCAGCGAATCTTAAAATTGCGAAAAAGGAATTTTTGCTAATTATTATTTTGGAATTGAATTAACCCGTAATGGCTGCAGGTTCACCGTGGCATGGATTGTGTCAAGAGCCCTTAGTTGCAACTTGAACAACCGAACCTCGCCTGAAGGCAGGCTGTAATATTTCAAGAAAAATGTGGAACGCGCAAGAGGCGTCGTACGGGCCTCCAGCAACTGGCACAGGGGTTGAAGAGTGGGCTTCTAAGCATGGTGATAAGTGCGATCCATTATTTCGGGTCTTGAGTCCATTAGGTGGCACTCCAGTTTGCTCAACTTCTGTCCATCACCCTCAGGAACTATGCTCTCGAGGTTGCTCAACATCCTGTTCGTGCTAGAATGTGCGGTTTCGGTGACAAGGTCAGTCTCCTTTTCCTAATATTTCTTTCCACGTTTTTTTCTCGATTTTTCCGGAGTCAGTCTTACCACTCACGCGCCGCTACCCAAAACGAACAGGACCGTAGACCGTTAGCTCCTGCTGCAATCGCCAGACTCATCGTCACAGACTCGAACAATGTCCCAGTTCCTCCAGAGTATGTTATTTTTATTTATTTATGGAAAAAAACCTTGCCCTCCTAACTACACCCCTCCTCCTAGATCAATTCAAGTCGCTTTTTTCATAGTCCTCGTCGATTTGTGGGACGAGGCTGGCCGGAGGGAAAACAATCTCGTACGTGTGCCGTTGCCTACAGGCATCACTTCGCGCCGCTACAAGGTGCAGCGAGCCGATTCACTGCCCGCTTCACAGAGAAGAAATGGAACGGTGCGTAAATGCCTCACTCAGTCGTTTATCTTTTTAGTAAACCTCCACCCAGGGGTACAGCTTCTCCGACCCACAGGTTACTCAAGGAGGAGCCTCTCGAGACCTTCCAGCACAGCCATCGTTCTCTCCTACTCATCAACGTGTATCCTCCAACGGATCAAGCGTCAAGCGCCGCCGGAACGGAAGCTCTATTGACGGTGCGGATATATAGTCAAATATACCCTAATACGTTAAGACTAACGCCACATATAGATGCTGATCCGACCAGAGGCCTCATTCGTGTCGAATCGGACAATGGCCTCCAAGAGGTCCCTACTCAACCGTTTTATCCTCAACAGGACACCACCGCGTATCCGGCCGACTACACACCGCCAGATCTTATGCCGTTTAACTCTTTCTTCCCCTCGTACCCTGTCCAGGCACCTGGAATGGGCTATCCATCGGCAGTGGACAATATTAATAGCGTGTCTGCAGAGGTGGCTGACCCCTCCAGTTATCCATCAAATGGGGATCCCGGTTACCTAAACTCCCAACCCCAACCATGGCAAGCAGAAGAACCAGCTGAATATGCAAGAACATTGATAGGGCCCTTGGCTGCTGGAGCACAAACACTCAACGACGATAACGATGAGCCTGGCATCTTCTTCCTTTTCCAAGACCTTTCCGTCAGGACGGAAGGTGTATTTAGACTCCGAATGCGGCTCGTTAATGTAGGAGGGTATGTTCCAGTCTCTTGGGGTTGTCTTTCTTATATAGCTCGTGCTGATCTACATCAAGACCTCCAGCACCCGACCCAGGGGCTTCATATGTGCGATCCGACAACTCCACCGTACTCGCACAGGTCTTCACCGACCCTTTTACTGTGTATTCTCCCAAGAAATTTCCAGGTGTTCCCTGTGAGTACAGTTATTCGACCGAAAGGCGAAGAGACTGAACCAGTGTGCAGCACCCACGCCGTTGTCACAGCGTCTCCTCCAACAAGGACTCAAAATTCCTGGTGTAAGTGCACTCGTTATTTCTTCTTCCAAAACCGTCCAAAGGTGCAGATTGGTTGATTATTATTGCAGAGGACCAGGTTCCCCAACGGCAAAGGACCCGCCAACTCTCGGCGAAAGAGACGAAAGACTGATACGGAAGAATGGCAGCCCGGCGAGGGTGCTGCCAGCAATTCGGACGAAGAATGATTGCATGATCCCGAAGTGCCGGTTAACTTTTCGGACAAAGGCTTCCTCCAAGAGCACACCCACTCTCATGGACGCTCACTATCTCAACTCCCCAATGATTGAACAATCTAGAAGCTCTCTCTCCCTCTGCTTGCTTGTTCCCCTTTCCCTTGTCTCGCGCCCTACTCACATTTCTGTATTTCTATGCGATGCGCTGTGCTGATCTAGTCCCAATTTTCAATTTGGTAGCAAACTTGGCTTCCACAAGTGAATGCCATTCGATTTACTCTATTCTGAAACTGCGCTGCCATACCGTGGCCACACTCACCACCTCCCTCAGGAGCGATATCAGCGAGGCAGAGTTAGCTTACCCTTTCCAAGCCCCTTCAACACGCATGCGTTTTGCGGGTGGATGCAGTGGAAAGGCCGCCACGAATCAAGATCCACTGAGGTCTAGAAGTCGATTGCTTAAATTCTAGACTTCTCATCCTGTGCTTCACTGGGCAGTCTCTTCCACAAAGTCGGTCAGTGTTATGTATAGGACGATCATCTTTACGGATAGCACACTGGATCGGCAGACAGGGCGCCACCAAAATCGGTATCTCGTAAGGGCGCTAACAAGGGGCAGGATCTCGACTGTATATGGCGTTTTACAACCCAAATTCGGCCTCGTGGTCAACTGCCTTCACAAGGGAGCTTCGGTGTGGTAGCTAATTAAACCAGATACATAGCCATGAGTTGGCGGCGCAGAATGCTCGTGGCCCCAAGAAAAGTGAGAGTCATGGAGGGACGCGGCCCCAACAGTGTCGATTCTCGGTTAGGTTATCGTGGATCAAGTTGGTAATGCTTTGTAAAGTTTCTTGGGTATATAGCATCATCTCAGGGCCGAAGTTTCATACTAGCATTGCCCACTACTCCTTCACATCATTCTCTTCACATCACATCTTTTTTTCTTGCAAATAATTACCATTATCATGTCTTCAATGTGCTGCCTGGTGAGTTTTTACCTGGAATTTTTGTCGGGCTTGAACTGACCGCCAACATAGACGTTCTGGCTGCCTTCCAAGCCCAAGAAACAAGACCAAAGGCAAAGCCGTAGATCGGCGCCATACACACCTCCTAGAAACTACCATCCAAACTCCTCACCAGGAAAGACCAAGACATCCACCAAACGAAAGATAATCTATTTTTACGAAAAGAACAAGCCGCACTATTCCTTTACAAACTTCTCCAGCCATCCTGTGAGTACTGTGCTGCACAGGAATGTGTATTATTCTGACATTCTATTGTAGGTAAGATACCGAGGTCGGTTGTATCCGACAAGCGAGCATTTGTTCCAGGCGATGAAGGTGTGTCTAATTTTGTTAAGCAGTGGTATGTTGAGATGTCTGACACCGGCCTTTCAATCGCTGCGTCTACAGTTTCTGGATTCCCGTCCGGATATTGCGGAAAACATTCGTAATATGCCACGGCCCAGCGATGCACTCGACTTGGCGAGAGAATATCAGGCATATGTCTCTCCGGCCTGGTATGAACATAATATAAGCAACGTGCGTGTACAAGCTGTATATCCTAGGATGCTGTACTGACCCAGATTCTCATTCGCAGATGGACGAAGTGCTCCGTCTGAAATTCACTCAGCACGGGACACTAAAGTCAGAGCTTATATCGACTGGAAGTGCCGAACTTATCGAGGTCAGTACAATTGTTTGATTACACGCATCAGGCTTCTAATGTCCCCTTCCAGGATTCCCCAACGGACGCGTTTTGGGGCAATGGCGCAAATAAGAAAGGGCGCAATGAACTCGGAAAAGCACTGATGCGGCTTCGGGAAGCCCTTCAGGACACTGAAAACCCGATGATGCGACAAGTCCAATCGAGGCCATCAGAGGATAGAACACGCAAACCAGCTACAACTAGGAGATGATGCATTATGATATATGTACCTAATGCCCTTTGCTATGTATTAGGCTATGTATTAGATTTTTATGGGAATAATACTATGTAACATATGAGACTATGCCACATTACAAATGTGTGGGTCTGGTTGGCTCCCCGAATTTCAGCATCCACCAACCCGGCCTTTACTGGCAACCACGCCGTTTTACGTTGAGGAGGTGAGAGAAGGATTGTGTGGCAGGTTGCAGCGTCGAGATTTAGGTTCATATTTCCTATTGCCACGCCTGGGAGAGGCTCTCAAGGAGACGCCACGCTGACTTTGAGGTCCTTATAGGGAAAACATTAGTGATTGGTGATACGAAAGGTCGTCAAAATGAGCCTGGGATTGAGAAAAGGGTGTTTTAAATGCGGGCAATGTGAGTATCCAACCTCCCCTTTGTAATGTCGAGCGCTATTACATGGCCTCTACCTTGGGGGCACCTGGTCCAGCGTATCTTCTATGTTACTTTGTCTCACGCCATTACAAGTGGGTCATTTGGCAGGAAACTGCGAGTCGAATGACAGGCTTTGCTACAATTGTCGCCAACCTGGTCACGAGAGTGCCGAGTGTTCGGCCCCTCGGTCTACAAACTCGAAGCAATGTTACAGTTGTGGTGGAATTGGTCATGTCCAGGTTCGTTTGGACGCACAGCTCTGCGAGTGGTGCCACATCTGACTCATGCACAACCACCGTTTAGTCGGACTGCCCGAGTTTAAAGAATGCAAGAATCCGTTCCGGACACACCAGTCAAAAGTGTCATGCAAGCCTAATATTTTGAGTTTCCGGCCTTTGATTATTAACTGTGACCACCAGCATTGCGGCCGTATTGGACATATTGCACGCTTCTGCCCCGCTGCTCTGATTGGAGGGGGTGGAAATGGGTACGGGAAAACTTCTTCCGCACGCCTACCGAACAACGCGGCTCCTGTCAAGTGCTTCCGGTGTGGAGGCTTGAATCATTATTCAAGGTCGGTTATGTATTCACGACCATGTACCAACCGGTCCACCCTTCTTCCAGGGATTGTATGGCCCCAGCTGGGACCACTGTGGAAGGACAACACCTTGTGAGCAATACTGCGCACGGGACTACTTTGGGGAAGACCTGTTACAAGTGTCATTTGGAAGGGCATGTACGTATCTTCTTCACTGGCTTTAAGTGCGGTGTATCTCACTCAGTGACATAGATTGCGCGAGATTGTCCCCAATTGAACGAATACTAGGCTCACCACATGAACTAGTTCGTCATGCAATGCTTATATGCTTTCTCAGAGTAGCCGATCTCACACTTGAATAACATTTGATCTCAGAAAGAATAGGATACGAAAGCACATATTAATTACAAGGGCCAGACGATTGAGGCTAAGTTCATCCTTCAATCTTTTTTCTCCGGGGAACGATCACGCGGGTTATCCCTACGTTGTTCCTGAACCATCTACGAGTTGGATATTAGAGGAATCATCATGAACAGATATCAGAATACTTACTTTTGTCAATGAGTCCAAACTTTGACGAAGGGTTTCCAGACCGCTCTCGGTGGCGTGAAGAACCTGTAGGGAAAACGTTAGCGGGAGATGAACGTAACTTCTCATGGACGCATACCTTTTCACGAGCATTTAGAAGTTGTTCTCGAACTTCCATATCTCTGATGGCTTTCTGACGCTCGGCCTCCTTTTCACTTCGGAGTCGCCACATTGGTTCGTATCCCTGGCCGTCTTCACGTCGGGCTTCATCCTTGGATGAAGCATACTCTTGCTCAGCATTCCGTACGGGTGCGGTAAACCCGTCCTCTCTTCTTCCACGACTGGCGTCGTCCTTGACACAGCGGTCCCAACGCCAGCCGAAGCGACGACGTTCGGTTTCTGACTTGTGTGCGTAGTTCCAAGCCATAACAGCTCCAGCTCCGAGGAGGAACCACCAGAAGCGAGAGGGGCCACGACGATAGTGGTAGTAGCCACCAAAGGGTTGTCCGTGAGGGTAGTGCATTTTAGACGGTGTTTATCTCAAATTGAATGAGAGGATGTTGGTTGTGTTTGTCGGGGAGGGGGACACTCGTCTGCCAGCTTTATATAGCCCGCCCCGTAGGGTGGACGCGCATACCTGCTGCTGCCGATGCCGAGGAGATACAATCCACCTGAACCCGCGACTCGGAAGATTCGTGGCGCTTTTGGGTTCCCGGCCTGCGCATGGTTGAGCCAGACCGATACGCAAGCCATCGGCGCCGGCTCACGTGACCTGCCCTCTACTGCGCTTCGTCGATGCGGGACTCCTATGATGTAGAATTTTCTTTTCGATGATTCCTTTGTACAAATTGCGAGGTCTAGCCTGCGCAGTTTCTGCGGATTCAGCAAAGGAAACGAGGATTGCCTTTCGCCTTTCGTTGTGGTGACGTGCATTTGGACTGAACAACAATGGTTCTTATTACAAAAGTTGTAGCTTCACTAAATACTATGAGTGACAATATCAGCGTCCTGATTCGGGGTCACTATTTCCCTACATTTGGAGGTCCATTCAAGAGATTGAACGATTCGATTGAGTAGAAACCGCATCGACGGCCCGTGCCGTATCTGGCCGGTGAGCTCGCAAAACATTTTCCCTCTGAGTCATCCTTGGAATCCATCACATTTTTGGTCTACCATGACGCAAATCAAAGAAGTATTTGATGCAATGTACGATCTTCCATCGTTTACGATAGGGAAGGAGCGGGCTGACTTTGGGGTGGTAGCTTGTTCGACATGGATGGCACACTGGCAAGTACATCTACTACCTACACATCCTTTAAACCTTATATTATAACTTTAATCTACTAGGTAGACTCCACTCCTGGCGTAGAAGGTGCCTGGGAAACGTTTGCCACCGACTATGGGATTACGGATATCGAAAAAGTTCTCTCTCGCGCGTATCTTTCGCCGTATCTCTCTTTATACATGTCTAATCTTTGTATTAGAGGCACATGGCGTACGCACGGTGGAAAATCTCAAGCGGTTTTGCGGTCTCACAGATCCCGAAGAATTAGAGGTTCGCCGGCTTGCCATCGCAACACTCGTATGTTTT
>KN824288.1:80680-91154 GCA_000827415.1 Serendipita vermifera MAFF 305830 | reverse complement strand
CTTGCAGCCCTGAACCATACCTCGCTGGTGCGAAGAAGTGCAACGTAGATATCTCGTCATGTGAGCTATCTCATAACGTATCTACATATACTAATATGATTTTAGGTCTTGTGGTAGAGGATGCGCCTGCAGGGATCAGGAGCGGAAAGACGGCAGGTGCAAAGGTCTTGGCGGTCCTGACCAGCCATTCGTTGGAAGCAGTAAAGGCAGCGGAACCTGATTGGATTGTCCCAGACTTGACTAGGTACGGTTGTTTGTTTGTTTGTTTCGTTCCGAGGCTGAACCACGACGTTCCTCCAGCGTTGCGTTCTCTGTAAACGACGGAGTGGTGACTATGACAATCAACCCGAAATAGATGTGATGTTCATATTCATAGATCATGAGGAAATAAAAGTATAGATGTTATCTGGAAACAGTTGTAGAGGTCAGACTCCTCGCCACCCAACTTTAAAGTTTGTAAATTCGACCTTCAATCCCGCCATGACTGTGACGATCTCTGATTCTGTGCCTCTGTACTCTGAGGGGACATTTGATGAACATGTACGACCTTGTTCCACTCGTCTGCCTCTACTATACAAAGCCTAATCTTGGTTCTACCCATCCTCTTCGCTCTGGCATGCTCATAGATACAAGAATTAGCGACTTATCTAGCTCGTGGTCGGTCGGATGAAGACAGGACGACTTTTATCCGTCCATTTGTTGATGCCTTGCTACCCAAAGAGGGCAGGGCGGCGTTTGACGAGAGTCAGGAGGCACGAAGAGAAGTGTTACAGCTCGTATTAGAACGTACAACTGGTATTGGAGAAGGTTCCGAACGAGGTGAGCTACCTGTTCGTGCTAGCCATTCATTTTCTGGGTGGCGAGAAAAACAAGCTTGATGGATCGTTGACTTACTTTCGTTAATGATGTATAGAGGTCGAAGGATTCTTCAATTTACTGGTAGCTTATGTGCTCCATGACTTTCCTGACCCGACAGCTCCCATCGAGGCATTAATAAATGCTATCGTTTCTGCAAAAAAGGCGCCCGTCATCAAATATAGACTGTGCGTTTAGTCATTATTTCCCATTTCAGACCTTATGGCTGATGGTTGGCTCCTTAGATTGTCCAATATCTTCAATGCCACACCTCGAAGTTCACCGTTGCGACTAAAAACGTATACGGCGCTCCTAAAACTAGCGAGCACGCATGACGAGATGGATGTACTTCATCTACACAAAGCCGAGGTGGACAAGTGGCTGGATGAATGGGACATTGATGTCGAGGACCGTGCGGCATTCTGCAAATCGATTGCAGATGCGCTCGTCAAGGCGGGCCAACCGTGCGTCGTCCAATCATCTCTCTTTCATTCTTTCATTATTGACATTTTGTCGGGGCCAGTTCGAAAGCGTACCCATACCTCATTCTTCGCGCTCAAATACTGCCTACTACCTCGCCAAATGCCGAAAAGGCTCTGATAGAAGTCATTGTGGATGGACTACGGCTAACCTCGATATTCAACTTTGAGCCCATCTTGGCGTTACCAAACATTACATTCGTACAAGAGCACTGTCTCTTCAAGCTGCTAAAGATCTTCATGGGACGAGGTTTGTCCCAATACCAAGCCTGGCTGGCGGAACACGAGGGAGAACTTTCGAGTTATGGTATGTACAAACGGTTGTATTTTGACGCGCCCCGACGCGCCACCGGAACGCGCCTTCTCATTTTTGTCCACCCTTATTAGATTTAGACAAGGTGGCCCTGGACAAGAAGATGCGCCTGATTACATTGACCGCATTGGCGTCGAAAAACGTTGGGAAAGAAGTACCATATGCGGAGATTGCACAGGCGATTCAGGTACCGGAGAACGAGGTGGAAAGTTGGGTTATTCAAAGTGCGTCTTGCGCTCGTTGCCACCATTGCGAAACGTCATTTCTCATGTGGCGGACTCTTACGCTCGTTACCAGCTATTCGTGCGAAACTCATATTGGGAAAGTTGAACCAACCCACGCGGACGTTTGTGGTGATTAAATCGACGACGCGACATTTCACGCCGGATGATTGGGAGACGTTGGATCGGAGGTTGACGGCGTGGAAGGATGCGGTTCTTGAGGTACTCCAGGTTGTCACTGCCGCGAGAAAGAAGGTGCCATCGTCGGGAGGAGGAGGAGGTGGAGGAGGCCATGCCGCGGCTACTTGACAAAAAATGCGTGCGTACCCATGTACCGAAGGTTATGTGTTCAAATGGAAGCAGCACCGGCAAAGAAGAGCCCGTTTGGACATTTAAGAGTAGAAGCACGACCGGGAGAAACATGGACGGCCTCGATCTTTTTTTATTTTCTTTTCATGCGCCAACTAACTATAAGAGGAGAAGTTGTACCGGTGAAACGAGAAAGGTTCAGAACGCCGTGCCGCGAGGGTTGCTTCCAGGTTCGAAACGTAAACCGTGCATAAGTCCCAGAGTTTTCCCATGGCCAGCTAGTCTGATTCCAGGGTTAGGCTCGATCACATGAGCTTTGTCATTAAGGAAGAGGCTCTCTCTCATGCATGGTAGAAACTTTTGCTTCCTTTTTCTCTTGGCTGCCGAATGAGCATACCATATGTGTCTTGCCATAGGCCGACGGAAGAACAGCCATAATGAATTTCTTCTCAGAGGAAAAATGTTTGTGGTAAACTGACGACAGATGATGATGAAGAATGTTCGCTATGGTTTCGTTAAAAGTTTCATATATGGTTTTGAGAAGTTTGAACGTATCGATCGTTTGAAAGAATGGATTTCAAGACGTGTGTATACTAAATAACCCCATAACTCCGTCTCTACAGGGACGGCCTCTGAGACCCTTGCTACTCACTTACTTGGACTTTGGAGCCGCTTCTTCTTCCGGGGCCGGTAATAGGAAAGCTGGTGAGAAGCGGGAGACAAGGGTCAGTCAACATTCTAGGGCGCGGGCGGTGGTGGTACGTTTTCGGCGCGGGAGGACGACAACGACGACGACGTACCGAATAGGAAGAAGGCGCCGATGAGATACGGCCAGTATTTTCCAATGAAGGACGGTTCTGGTTTAATCTCTACGGGTTTACCGTCTGGGCTCAACTGGGGTGGGACTCGCCATGGGATACTGAGGAGGGGCAGGTTAGGATGTTTCATTTCGGAGAATGAAGCAAGGCCTCGAGTGAGAAGGGGATGTCAACAGAACCATACATACGAAGGTGGCGAAGTGGGAAGCTTGGTGACTATCGTGGTGTTCCAATTGGGTGTACCAAACGTGGTTTGCTTCGTTGAACCGGCGGATTTTGGACACGAGCCGTCGCTACGCTCGTTTATCAGCCAATAGTCGATGGAGTATGGCTGTGGGTCTGTAGAGGGTAGGGTGTGGAGCGTGATACGTTCGCCTGTGGCTGATGACAGATGGCACTGAGAAAGGGGAGTTACACACGTTTTCAGTATACGCGGGAGGCGGTCGAATCAGTAAAGTTGGATAACATGTTTTGGGCTATCATCACTCACGGCATCGACAGAAGAAAAGGGCCAAAGATCCTGTGGCGCATTTGAGAGTTCGAGGGCGACTTGATAGAATGCAGAAGAGGATTGGCTGGAATAGGTCGTCAAGTCCCTTGCGGCGGTTTCGGATGGGAGATAGGAACCTGGTAACAAACTCTATCAGACAAGGTATGCCAAAAATAAATAGGGAAATGGTCCTACCCAATTCTAAATCGGCGGAGCCTTTTAAAACAAAAGCGGGTGTTGGTGCTGAGCTGTCGGGCACCAACAGACGATGATGTAGATTTACGGTACGAGCATAAACGGAGTGAAGAAGTATGAACGTGATTAAGAGAGTATCCAACATTTTTTCTTATTCTTATTACTGGCACGTGTGGAGTCTAAAGGGGTTGAGAGGGACAACTCGTAACCGTGGCCTCGAAGACGAAAAATTCATAAAAATAGGGGAGATAATTACTGAGATAAACAATTAGGAGATAATGTATATCACGTTTTTCAGAAGTGCGGCACTCTCGAGTAAAACCACGATATCTGTCGCGCGGAGGTGAGGTTTCATTGCCGCGTAGCCAGTGTTCTGGGACCTGTCCTCCCTGAGAGCAAAACGTAATCCCAAAACACAAAAGAATTAAATCCATCACCTCCGCTCGTCATCGGTTATCCCGCGGTTGCGCAATCTCAATCCGAGTCCGCTGCCGCTGCCGCCAGAAGCTCGCTGTCTCTTGTCTCTTGTCGCGGGGGGAGGGGGGGCCCCTGTCTTGTTAGCCTATGTGTCGAACAAACGATAAATGGTAACTGAGTTGTTGTGCGATTATTGGTTGCCAGTAAGAAGAGGGTGCACGTCCTTCGCCTCGGGCGTAATGAGGGGTCCAAACAAACGATGTATTCACTACTTTTAGAACAAGATTAACCATTTTAGCGTATTTTAAAGGCTCGATTGATGGGGTTGATTGAGGCTAATGCATGAAGGGGGGGATGTACACCCTATGGATAAATCAATGATCGGTCTTGACGTAAAGGCCTTAGGCTTAGTCTCCGTGATTAGTGAGGGTGATACTGCCTCCGAGGAGGGAGCATATGGTCAGTTATTCCGTAGCTCTCTCGGACGATTACTGTCACCAGGACGACAAGCGGGTCTGTGTCAGAGGCGATGGAGGTCGTACATTTGTGGCTGGGTCAACGCCCGACTAGACGGCAGCGCTTCTTAGTGGCTTGCACGGTAATTACCGGGGCAGGGGAGAGTTGTACTACATATACATACAGAGCACCGAGCACAAGAGCGAAACTACAGCCGAAACAGTTACTCGTATCGTGGCTAGACCTTTCCGAATAAACACCCTTTTCTGCGAAGAACTCGCGTACGAAAACGTTTCTCACATGTTGGGCCAGACCTCCAGGGGGAAAAGCTGAGCGAAGGCCATTGGGCGGGACGACGGGGTACAGGTGGGGGCAGTGAAAAAGAGTATTAAATGGCGGCCGAATGCGTTGCCTTTCCAAAGGAGAGAGAGTATGGAAAAATGGCGAAAAAAAGGGAATGGCAAATTACCAGTTTTGGGAAATGCTGTTAGTTTTACGGAGACAGGCCGGCGAGGGGTCCGCGTCTCTGGAAAAAGAATATATTTTATATAATAATAATTATATAATAATAAATAAATAATTTCCATTTGGTACCTTTTTATCCCAAACAAGGCGGCTCCCATCCATTCGACAGGGCTGTCAATACAAACTAATTCACACCTCGGCACTTTCACTTCTTCTCTCCCTCCTCTCCCCCCCCCTTTCCCCCTCCCTCTCACTCAGAGTGAGCACTTTACGAACATCAACCAAGTTTATATAAAACCACCACCTCGGGTCTTGGAAGATTTTCAAAAAAGTGTCTCCGATATTTACACTCACCACCTTGACACTCTGCCGGCCAGTTGTCTATGCTTTGTGAGTCTACTTGTTTATACTTAGTTTTAGCTGCTTACTCTCTACCATATAGACATGGATCCCTCGCTCGATACGCAATCTCTCTCTACCGCGACCTCTTCATCGACGCCGCATACTCCTTCTCCTTCTATGAACGAACAACAACCGACAAGTAGCAACCCAAACGCTAGCAGTTCTTCTGGTAGTAACACTGTAGAGTACGGGTCGTTTGAGCCTTCTCAATCATCCGCCCAGTTTTATCTCGACTACCCTTCATCTCAACAGCAGCAGCAGCAACAACAACAGCATCATCATCAACCCCCAATGCTCTCTATTGACGTCTCTCACTCGACGTCGTCCACTGCCCCCTCTGCTGCCGTCGCTGTCGGCGGTTCTCTCTATCGCAGGGCTTCCTTTCCCTTTGTACAACACGATCATTCCATGTCCGACTTTGCCAACAAATATGCCCAAAACGACCAGCAGCAGCTTATCCCCGAAGCGCACCACCACCACCACCACGCCGCTCAGCACAGATACGAGTCTGGGTATGAAGATCAGGTAGACTTGGACCACCACCACCATCATCATCCGCATTCAGCGTCCGCAATGGTTGTCCCCACACAGCAGATGTTGCCTCAGCAGCACCCCCCACATCTCTTTTACAGACCTTCCTCTTCTTCTTCCTCTTCTGTCTCTAGCGTCTCGGCCCCTCCCTCTGGCTTTCTCAATCCCGCCATGAGCTCCATCCCAGTCATGCATACTGACGACGCTGCCTCAAAGGAGACCCAGTACCTCCGTAGAAAGTGTTTCAACTGTGGGACCACAGAGCCCCCCAGCTGGCGCCGCTCCACCCTCAACCCGGGAAAAATCGTACGTTCGAATCCCTTTTTGCGCCTTCTATATACTGATACTTGATAGGTCTGCAACAAATGCGGTCTCTACGAGCGAACGCACAATAAACCCCGTCCCCACCAGTTTGGATTGCGCCCCGGTAACAAGACGCGCAAACAACCACCCCAAGGCCAGCAGCCCCATCATCATCACCACCACCAGCAACAACCGGCCGGTAGACTGTCTGGCCTCTCATCGCCTTCCTCCAGTCCCAAACGACATGGCATGTCTGTCAAGAAGGAACAATTGGACTATTCGCAAGCCATGCGGAGAGGTGCGTTCGCTTATACTTTTGCCCCTCTCCCCCTCACTTGCCCCCAACCCAACATTTCCTCGGCTCAGAACCTCCTTGCGCCCCTCCCTTATGCTCCTATCTCGAGACTGTCAAAGAAGCATAGGAAGCCTCGTCAGCGTTTCGACTCTATGACACACACGTGCTGCTATTTTTCTTTTTTCTCCTCTTCTTCTTCATTTCATTGCACAGGCTGACCCGGACAATTGTACCTTTTTTCCCCCTTTCACTTCCCCTTTACTCCCCCCACTCTTCGCCTTAACACCCGCACCGCAGGCTCGATCGCATCGATAAACTCGGGCAGCGGCGCATCAGATTGGGATGACCATTCTGGGTACTCGACCGCATCTTCCGCCTACCATTCCACTTTAGGAATGGCTCCCCCCTTTGGCACCCATCAGCAGCATTCTCCGGCCCAACAGCACCAACAGCAGCACGGCCTTAGCCACCACCACCAGGGTCACTCTTCGTCACATGTCCCGAATCATCACGGCCATCATCCATACAATAGCGCGTACTCTATGCCCCCGCCCCCGAGGAGTACCAGTCACGGAATCCGCCTTCCACAAGCTCCCCCGATGAAAGTCCCAGCCACAGGCAATAAAGCCGGTTCTTCCTCGCCCGTAACGGCTCCCGGTGTCAATGTCATATCAGGTGGTGGGAACAACTCGCATTCAAACCATCTCGCACATATCCATACAAACACTTCCAGCGGCAACACCACCAGTACCGGCAACGCGCGCCATTCTAGCTCGCCGGATAACATGAGCATGCTCTCCCCCTCGGCTCTTGCTGCGGGGGGCCTATCAGGATCCTCGCCATATGGTTCCTCCTCCACCGGTGGTCCTTCTTCCTCTGTCACCGGCGGTGGAAGCGGTGGAGGCGTACCCTCTAGTGCCTCTTCCTCCTCGTACAGTCCCGGCTCGACAATTTTTCTACGCGGCCCGCCTCAACCCACTCCCCTTGCACCGCCTCCAATGATGGCCAGTGCCGACTATTACGCACGACGCGGAAGCACGAGTCAGATCCCCCACCATCATCATCACAGCGCATCCTCTTCTTCGCTCTATCACGAAGCGGACATGTCTACCATGCGCCGGGGCTCGGTGGGTGCGATCGGAATGGGAGGGGGCGGAATGAGCGGGTACGGCCATGGCTCACCATTCGGTAACAATAATACCGGATCCGGAGGAGGTCATCATCACCGTGCGGGGCTCCCCCCTCCCTCGAGCTGGAATTCGCATTACTCTAGTGGTGGTGTACCCCTGTCCGAGATGAGTCTCACCCCCACGCCTGCCCCGGCAGGTGGGAGCAATAGTAATACGAGCGCGGATTCGACCCCACAACTCGGATATGCCAATGTGACATCGGCTACAATCGGAGACTTGACGCCCTCGCCACCAACCCATCATACTCACCACAATAACGGCGCCAGTGCCTCGCCGCCTATTGGAGCCAGCATACAACCAGAGATTGCCTCTCTGGCTGTATGAGAAAACTGTACGTGTGGGGTATGCCGGCTGGTACGCCTCGGGGCCCTGACTCCCATGTGTCAGGTCTCGCGCGCTGCCGCTGGGAGTTTGGTGCCGAACCACGTGAGCGTCCTAAAGCCCCCGTTGCATATGGGCTTGTTTCATATGTGAATTCTATTAGAGTGTTGCGTAAAAAAAGGGGGAGGGTGGGATGCAAGCGAGCATATTTTCTTTTTCAACATGGACGCGATAACGGCAAAAGGGGAGCGACTCTTTGTCTCAGTTATCGTTTTATCGGTTTGCATCGACGCCCCCCCTTTTTTTTGTTTATCTTTCCGTCCATCATCAAGCACCGGACTTTTCAATCATTCTATCCATCGACAATCCCCCCTTCCCAATTTTTTTCTCTCTTTCGTCATGCGATATTCCTCGTCGGGTTTGGTCCTCGTCACCTCTTTCTCTGAAGGATGGTGACACTCCATGCAAACAAACGGGAGGATTCTGGTTCTTTGCCGCTCCCCCACCTTATTTGACCAGCCAATCTGGTTGTTGTGCTATATTTGCCGTCTTTCTCATATTTTCGTGGCCTCCCAGTCAACGTTCTGTCTGTCTGTCTGTCCGTCTCTCTCTATCTCCAAAACTTTTTATCGAAGCATTCGCTCTTTCGGTTTTTTTTTTCCATCTCTCCACACTCTCTCCCGTCTCTCGTTTCTCTGTCGTGCGCGCGGGGTTCAGAATATACTCAAGATCTGAACACTCGAATCGAACATGAGTTGAAACTCTGGACACAAAAACCAATCCTTTCCCCCCTGGACTTCAATGGCTTTGGGGTCATCACCGTTTTCCCGAGCAACCGTCAAGTACACCACTCTCAAAAAAAAGCTTTTTTTTGGTTCGTTCCTGTCTATAGTTGCGTGGTTCACACCACCACTTTCCCCACTTGTTCAAGCAAGCTCTTTCGACAGGAGTACACAGATACGGTCTCGAGGACCCGGCGATGGCTTGACCATCCGTCCACACATCCACTACTACACTCTCTCTCGCACACTCATTCAATCTCTGTTTTTTCTCCTTTTGTGGCATTTCAATGTGCCCTCTCTCTCTCTCCACCTATCCAACCCAAAACGGGCTGGTTCAACGGAGTTGAATCCAACTCTGCCCCTCTCCCGTTCTCCCTTCACATTGAATACAAGATATTCGCCCTCCCCAAATATCCTCATCGTCTCACCTCCGTCTCCGCGGTTTTTGTTGGCCTGTATCTAATGCGCCGTGAGCGCAGTTGTACAACTTCTCGGTTGCAATCTATCTAGAATTTTTCCCTCCCTTTTTTTGCGTGACTCTTTGGACATGTGATGTGATTTGTGGAGTCTTCCCGATTGGCCCTTACACTAAGCTCGATGCGGAATGGGTCGACTTTTTTTTTGGTGTTTCTGATTGGAAGCGCGAAGCTAAAGGTTAACCTCGGTGGCGTCTGTAGGGTCGCGAGTACATAGACGCGCAGATTAGACGGGGGTCGGGGGGAGGGGGAGGAATAGCAAGCGCTGCTACTACTACTAATGCCGACGCCTAGAGCGGAGAGGCTCCTGTTTAGTGACATTAAGCGCGGGGATTACGCCAGAATTAGCTCCCACACGTTCGGGGACTATGCAACCGACATCTGTACTGCTCTCACGACGCCTAGACAGACGCGCAGACGGAGGACGACTATGACGCCCCCCCGATTCATTTCGGACCTTTTACGACAGCGACACAAAAAAAAGCACCATAAACCGAAATGACAGCTCCCTTTTTTCATTCTTTGATGCACGGACACACCCTTTTTTCTTTTTCCCTTCCTTTGGCGGGTGGATTCGTCCCCACGCCATTCAACTAGCGTCGTCGGATACCCACGGAGCTAGTCAAGAACGTCGTCGAAATGACAAAAGTATAAAGATGCTTCTGAAGCCCTGGGATAAGTGCAAAGTAAGTAACCGAAATTGCGGAATCCCGCATGCTACCGAGGATAGGCCACCCCTTTTCTGCGCTTTTTCACGGGACCCATATATACATTATATTATACTACTTGAAAGTGGTTTAACAGCTTGCTTCCGGAGGATGGAATTGTCTTGACATAACTCCCCCCCGCAACAGCCACAATCGGCACTTCTGAAACAATTATAATGTGTTGTGTAGACTTTGTGCCTTGTCAGGTATCTTTTCTTGAGCGATGGTTGGGCGGATAAGCTTAGGTAAACGACCCGGTCGCGACTTCTATCCCACGTTAGAAGCAACATCCTCCCCCACCCCATTAAAAAATTACAAAGGGTTTTTCCCTCGTTCTGTCATATAATTCCCGTTCTGACAATGGGCCCGCCCGCAACGAGCACGTTGCGTTTGACCGAAAATGGACCTGTTGTTATTTTGCTGCTCTTGTACAGTACCGTAGCCAAGGG
>KN824288.1:60815-80540 GCA_000827415.1 Serendipita vermifera MAFF 305830 | reverse complement strand
CGGGGGCTTGTGTTTGCTTAATACGAACGCCGAAGAGCCCTAGGGCGTCAAGCCGCTCATCAATAGTGGTCGTCGACGTCGTCCCGTATGGCATATGAGCCTCCTCGATGTTATTGTGATTACTGTTGTTGTCTCTACTCGACCGAGAGCTTAAGAACCAGTTTGCGGTAGCCAAGCTTCGGGCTACCAAACGGGTGAAGGCCCATTGAGCGGCAGCGGCCCCGGGAATCAGTCCTACTAGGTCCCGTGCGTCCCAAAAGTCTCTGTGGGCGGATATACGACCCTGCTCATTGAACGTCAACTTGCTGATGATCCGAAGTTGGAGGTGGAATGGACTGGGGACAGCGAGGCCGCCTATGGAAAGAACAGGATGGGTGAGAGCGTGAAGAAGAGAGGTACTGCTATTGGAAGTTGATGGTTGAACTGTTAGTTCGAGCCTTGAGGAAGAGGGCGATGTGTATGTATGGGGCTTCGGCGGACCCGATGCAGGACTATGGAGGCCAGGGAGTAGAAGAATATGCAAATTGTGTTCAATAACACTTCTTTTGGTTCCATCTATGGGTAAAAGAAATGCACCGGAAGAGATCGTAAGAGGTCAGTGAGTCTTGTGGTCCGTTTCAATTCGGGAATAGTACATACCCCAGCCTTCGCTCTCAGCTACAATATCACCTATTTCGCTCCAGCACTTGAGAGCTTCAAACCAGGGCGGTTCGTTTCTCCGCCTTCCCCATCCAAACAGCCAAGCGAGTAAGGCTCGAGGTCTGGCCACTTCTACATCGGCAACAAGCCGAGTGAAATTATGTATATCGAGAATCATTTCTCTCGACGTCGCAGTTACCAGGGGATTCTCGTACACTAATCCGGAAACGTTAGTTCCCCATGGAATTGATTGCCACGCGCACCGATGGTGAGGCGTGCCCTAAACAAAACCAAGAGAGCTTACCGGCATTTGGCTCATATAACCTTTCTAAAGTAGACAGAATAGACTCGTTGTCCGTACTCGTCAATGGTTCTCCATACACTAAATCGTGCACTTCGAGGGCGACATCCCTCTGTGTGACACTTAACCGCGTCTCTCTGCCTGAATTCCATGAACTATTATCACGAACCGACTCTCGTCGTGTCCGCGGGAACGAAACCGAGCTCTGCATGCGATGTGGTGGCGTGCAAGTCGCTGCCCACCGGTTGCCCCGGCCTTTTCTTTCTTAGGAAAAACATGCTCAAAAGTATCACAAACGGTCTCGTCTAGTTCACTGCTGAATGATTTTCTTTAATTTAGAGAGGTATCAGAAATGATGGTTGATCCTCTGGATTGCATTCCATCACAAGACTATTAAAACAGGGTGCGAACGAGCGAGAGAAAGACTGTGTTAGAGAGTTCGAGATAATTCGAGAGAGATACGATAAGGAGGTACTACAAATTTGGGGCGACGCTGTGACGGGCAAACCGTGACAAGAGGCAAAAACGGCGCATCTATTGAACTTTGAGTCTTGTTTCAATATGCCTGTCCACCATCCCACCGCGAGCCATTTCGTGAAGGCATTTGCCGCGGAGGTTGTTGCTGCTGCTGTTGTTGTTGCTGTTGGGCAGGATATGTGGCACCGTATGCGTCTGTGTTGTACGCGTCTTGGTTGTAAGCATTGTAGTTCTCATAGCCGCCTTGCGCGTAGCCATTGTTACGACCATAAGGATCCTGGCCATACGGGTCTGGCGCAGGTGTGCGTCGGTCTTGGTATTGGTCTGCGGCATAAGCGTCCTGACCATATCCGCCATATGCCTGTTGAAAAAAAAACCCAGAGTCAACAAAATAGTAGTAATAGGGGTAAGAAAAAATACTAACGTCGTATGCAGCGTTGGCTGGGGTATTTCCACGGGTGACTGGCGCTTTGGCATAGTCTTCGTGCTCGCCATACAACGTGCTCCCGTCATCGTGGAGGCTGACCGCATAAGCAGCGTATCCGGGTTGCGGAGGGTATGCATTGGGATCGAATGCTGGCATGGGCGGATAGTCGGGCATGTAAGCACCACCAGTGTAATCACTGTCCTTTCTGTCCGGCCAGTAACTGTCTTTGCCCGTTCGAACGGACCCAGCATAACGACTATTGGCTACAGTCTTGAGATCATCGTCGTCATCCTCCAGAGAAATGGTAGGAAGCGTTGGTTGAGGCAGGGCAGCCTGTGCACCTCCCTTGCCCTTGAGGTGCGAGAAATCTCCATTAGCCTCCTTCTTTGCCAGTTGCGCCTGCTTGGCTAGGCGCTGTTTCTGTTTCCTCTTGACTAGCTCGGAAATACGCTGGAGGAATATAAGTATCTTGTTAAGGGGGATATTATATTGCAAAATCCCATACCTTGTCAACCTTGTGGCAGCAGTACTCTTTAAGATTTCCACGAATATAGCACAGAAGAGGGACGTAGAAGATGGCGGCGGCGATGAGAAGAAGCAGCGAGCCGACGAAAATGAGAACCGTGAACACAATGGTCACGAGGAGGATGTTGGTGACCATATCATTCTTGTCAAAGTATTTGCTAAGTTCCCACCACTTTCCCTCGGTTTTACTTTTGGCCAGATAGAACGAGTATAGGGTCAGTCCGTTGATAGTCTGACGGGGGCCATCCGCCAATAGTAATCGTTTCCACTCTGCAACGCCCGGTGAGCTCGGAGGACCACACGAGAAGGATGGAGACAAACCCTTGAAAGTGAAGAAGATAAAGAATGCAAAATCGTCTTTCTTCTTGGTGGAATCGTTGATATGGCAGAAGAAGCAAAAGTGGTCGTAGGAGCCTGATTTCGGACTAGAATCAGCTGCGGGCGCAATTTAATTATAATGATAAAAATAAACGCACGAAGACTGTAGTAATTCGAAGCCATGATATTGGTAAAAGCGAATGAAATATCCCTGCTCGCAATAATCTTCTTCGACTTTCTCGCTTCATAGGCAAGCTATATATATCGGACATTAGCATTTTCCTAGATTACCATGATTTCAAACGTACCAATAGGAAAGAAAAGATGATGCACCCCACGAAGAGCCACTTGGCAACGCCGAACGGAATAGCGACACAGCCGTTTGCTTCTTGGCAAGAGCTGAAAATCTTGTTTGACCAGCTTTCAGACGTCAACATGGTTGTTGCTGTGTAGATATCCGAGATGTAGACCAAGAACGACTTGATGACCAGGATGTACACCCAGAGATACCTAGCGCTTGGGGTAAGCGCCGTTTCAAAAATTGAGAAAATGAACTGGGGACATACTGCAACCGTATAGATATAGATTTGGAGTGAAACTCCCGTGTGTCGATGAAGTCAAACTGGCGAATGATTGTGTGAGCGTAGCTGTGCGACATCCCGAAATAGCCCTTACCTTGTGGTCTGGGACGACCTCACGCTTCCATTTGGGACCTCCACAACACATTGCAATGAGGACAAAAAGAGTGTCTTTGGTTTAAGAGTGGAAGGGCGGCTTTGAAGCCTGGGAGAACTTGGGGGGGAGCGGGTAGATAGGGAGGTCTTGTGTCTCAGGCCGGCGAAGATAGAGAGACCGTTTGATGAGAATTCTCCTGAAATAATAAAGAATTATTGGCGTAGCTAAGAGCGAGCCCTGCGAAAAGGAGTGGCAGCAAAGAACTCGAGTGAGCGGAGCCAAGAAGGATGCGGCTTTGTTTGCTATAAAACTGCTGCAACTGCTGCAACCGCTCACCGGAAAATGACGACCGTACAAAAAATAAAAGAAATCGAAGATGAAATGGTAAATAGGAATCTAATTTTATTATTATAGACATTGATGAGGTATTTAGGCCAGGAGTGCGTAATCTCACCTTAATGAATACTCCAACTAAGAGGATCTCTCAAAATCAGCCCAGAAAAACAAGGTAAGCCGTCTGAAACCCGCTTTACGGATTCTGACTACGCCTAAAAGGCCACGAGGTGATCTCTATTGTTTCATGCCACCGGCCATATACTCAGCGAACACAGCTACCATCTGGGCCTGCTCAAGGCCAAGCTCGCAAAGCTACGAAGAGAGTTGCTTACACCGTCTGGAGGTGGTGGCGGCGGCGCTGGAGGTCCTGGTTTTGATGTCGCGAGAACAGGTGATTCCTTTGGCGTCTCTTTGAGCTTTGCTTAACCATTCATAGGTATCGCATCAGTAGGATTCGTAGGGTATAGCATGCGTTTCAACGACGAACATCGACTGACATTATCTTAGCTTTCCATCTGTAGGAAAGGTAAGCCCCATTTCCAAAGTAAGCCGCACTCTTACAGGAATCATCCACAGTCTACACTCATGTCAAAGTTGACTGGCACACACTCGGAAGTTGCTGCATACGAGTTTACGACCCTCACGAGTGTACCAGGAACGTTAAGATTGCATGGAAGTCCTATCCAGGTCCGTAATAGGTCATATATGTAAACAGTTACTGATTTATGGTATAGATTATAGATTTACGTCAGTACAGTGGCTATATTGTAGACTCGGGTCTAACCATCACCAGCCGGTATCATCGAGGGAGCTAAAGACGGTAAAGGGCGTGGAAGACAGGTCATTGCAGTGGCTAGAACCTGCAACCTCATTTTCATTGTCCTCGACGTACTCAAGCCCCTGGTCGATAAACGTATTCTGGAAGATGAACTGGAAGGGTTTGGGATACGGTTAAACAAGAAGCCACCAAACGTTACCGTTCGAAAAAAGGAAAAAGGAGGTGAGACAAGCGACTTTCTGGGGCAATAGCACGGTTTGACGAGAAGTGTAGGGATCGCTATCACCAACACGGTCCCACTGACAAACATTGATCAGGACGAGATCAAAGCCGTCCTGAGCGAATATAAATTGGCAAATTGCGACGTTGCCATTCGAGAGCCGGGCTGTACCGCCGATGATCTCGTGGATGTCATCGAGGGCAACCGCGTTTACATTCCATGCATATATGTGAGTTACAATACTTTCTTATGGTAGCGATGCTTATTGGATTGTAGGTTCTAAATAAGGCAAGCGATGATAGGGATTTGACAGCCTTCTGTTAACCAAACTGTAGATCGACGCCATTTCAATCGAAGAGCTTGATCTACTATACAAGGTGCGTTTCATGTGTACATCAGATTTCCTTCTGACCATTTCACAGATCCCACATTCTGTTCCTATTTCATCCAAGGAATGGCTCAACATCGACGAACTTCTCGACGCCCTTTGGAAAGCATTGGACCTAGTTAGAATGTAATAATAATCGTGCAAATCCCCTAAGCTATCGATCACTGATACCCTCCGCAGATATACAAAACCCCGCGGGCTAGCTCCGGACTACTCATCGCCTGTGAGTGGATTGTGTCTCCATACTGACGATTAACTGACCCGTCATAGGTGGTACTCAAACGACACGCCGCCACAGTTGAAGACTTTTGCAATGCCATTCACAAAGAAATTGCAAAACAGCTCAAATAGTGCGCACCATCGCTTAACCTTGTCTCCGCTGCTCAACTAGACTTTCATAGTGCAATTGTTTGGGGAACGAGTGCCAAGCATTCCAGAGGACAAAAGGTCGGGCTGGACCACGAACTACAGGATGAGGATGTCGTCCACATTGTGAAGAAGTAAGACCGGGTTCACAAGCCCCCAAGGGTTGTGTCCTCGATGTCAAGAGAAGAAGTCAAAGGGAAGAGGTGTATATTAAAACTTCTCCCTCAAATACAATACGCTTAATTTAACAAACGCCCAAATAACCCCCAAGGCGCAATATACGCTGGTGATCATGAGGGGTAAGAACTCCAATCGTGCAAGACTATCCCCGTTGGCGGTCGCCGAAGAGCGTGCCGCGACCACTGGATAAAGGGACGTAAAGGCTTGAAGGAGGACGAATCCATAAAGGTAGCCGCGTTCCAGAAAGTCAATCACCACGCCTATAGGTGTTGTAGGGAATCTTTGGGCCATCAGAAATGCATCCGCCGCAGGATATGTGACAAACTTACTCATAGAGCTGCTTGGACATTGGCAGGATGACAACAAAGAACCACAGAAGAGAATACACGACTTTAATGATCGATTCTTCCAGAAGAATTAGTTTTATGGACACCTTTCAGTCGATCAACTTACCAGCCGGTGTGAACAGCAAAGGGAACAAGGAAAAGATTCCGGAGACGCTCGCGAGGGTAAAGATGCGGAAATATCCATGTCTCTCTCCGGCAATGAGACTGTTAAAAACAGGGTAAGAATCTTGCGTCCTCAAGTGAGGCAAGGCTCCCACCTTAGGGGAACCAGAACCAGGAGTATGGCCTTTTCATGGACATGCCATCCAAACAGGAACGATGCATATCCACATAGCGTCAACGCGGTCACGAAGGACTTGTATGTCGGGTTCCTCCAGAGTTTGACAAGGAATATCTGTAGCCAGAATATTAGAAAAATAATTTCACAAATTGATGGTTGTACGGACCATTTGAAATGCAATGGTGATGGCAAATGTGTGGATTGGCTTGATATTCGGTAATACTGCAAAGACGGTATCACCCACAAGTCCTCGGGACGTCGATTCCACTCCAGACGCGTCGACTTGCACTTGGAGACCACGTAACTTGACAACTGAAAAGTTTGAGATAAGAATGTTCACAGAGCGCCTCACGAAGGATACTCACGCTGCAAGAGGACCCTATCAACCGTAGTGACCAATGCCCATGCATTTGGTGCCCAATAGGCGTGATTCAAGCCACGAGTAAAAGGGAAAAGTCGAGACAGAACCTGCGGTATTTGGCCCATGATTGCAAAAGGCCCGAAAGAGACTGCAAAGACGGCCAAAACTCCTTGGGCGAGAGATACGAAATTAGCGAACTGGATCGCTCCTGAAAAGGCGTTTTAAGTTAATTTCATAGGTTTGTCCGATAGCCGGATACATACCCGAGGGTGTCATGCAATAGGAACGCAGGAGGTAAACAAAGTATGCAGGCTGAGGAGAGTTAAGACGATTGGGATTGAGATCAGCCATATACGTACAGCGATATACATATAAATATGCTTGAAGTTGAGCAAGACGGCAAACAGAATGCCACTGAGTAATTTTTTATCCTTTCGTTTGGTAAGAGCATGGCCACAAGTTAGGTCGTCGAACGTACATTTCGAGCCATGAGAATGGACCATAGGAGAATGCCGAACATGAAACCGTTGTATTGGAAATGAATGTGATCCACGATGAGGAACCCAGGATGGAGGAACAGAGAGGCCGAAATAATTCGTTGTATGCGAGGGTTGACACTTCCAGGGATAAAACTAGACGAAAGATGAGTAATGAAACAGAGATGAAGGATTCTAGGTTCACTGACGATCGCAATGCTAGTGCCATGACTAGTTCGGAAAGGATGACAGTTGTTCGCTGGTACGCGACCACAGACCACGCATCATATCCAAGGTTCTTGACATCCACCATCTTGGGGTCAATAAAACGTGCTGGGATAGAGAGTAGGTACTCGAAGTAGGCAAAGAAGGGCGGGTAGTCGAGTGCTGTTATACGCTTTAGACAACTTGTGTCAGGGTGGGAATAAATAGCTTACTCCATTCAGATGTAGCCTGTATCATGCATCGTTAGATGATGGGGAAAATACGCCTAGCCGTCCGTACCTCGTAGTACCATTTCGACACCGGTAAGCTATTGGTGAGTGCCATCCAATTTCTGTGCACTTCAAAGTCGGTCGAACGACTAGAACCGAAATTTCAGTAATTCGTCACTTGAAGGGAATATACATACTATGCTGGGAATAAGAGTAATTTCGCAGCAGTTGCAACGACTAATATATCCCATTCAATATTCGAGATGCCCAGCCATCCTGTGGGTTTAGTTTCCTCGGGAATAGTGCTACTCCGCGTCGTTTCTGGATTGAGAAGTTGGTCCAGAGGTACCTTGGCAGGTATCGAAGTGGTTCGTATCCGCAACGAGCTAGCGGGTGAGATGGTAAGAGACTGTCGTTTTGAATGTTTTGGAGACGACATTGTTTGCCCGTAAATATGGGGACTTGTGGAGGTGGAGTTCAAAAGTTTGGCCAGCGCGTCGACAGTGAGAACACGATGGCAGAACAAGTAGCCGCCACGAAGATATCCGAGAAAGCTGAAGAAGGGTATTTTATGGTTCTTATTGTGTCCTACGAATCGTAGCTGACCGTTGCCGGTCGGATTCTAGCGGTGTTCTTGCAAAGTTGATGATATTTAGTTTGGCGTTGGGAATCGCTCCTATAACTGCGTACTTTGGGACTCAAAAGTATCTCACTCCTGGTATGCAGTCTCTTAACCAAAACACCGTACACCTAACTCCCTCGTAGACAATTCGATATACCCTGCCGTGGCTGCCGTCGTCGTGGCCAATATCATTCTCTTCGGATACGTAATAGTTGCATTCAGAGAAGATGCACAAGCTCAAAAGATGGCACAGACGAGGAAGACGCAATAGTCCCAGGTCAAATACAAACCGTTGACATTGGTATACTGCGAGGACAATACAATATGGTCATGTTCTACTATAGCAAGCCTTTCCTCTCATAATCGAATCGTTTGTATTATTCGCGTGAAGGTGGAAGTGAAAAGGGATTGTGCTAAAGACCTGTGTTCTGGTTAGTATCCAGCGACACAAAGTTCGAGTTTATGGATCATATCTGGCCTAAAATATTCTCCATGGTCTGAGCATCCAGAAAAACCAGCAGACATGCCGCAGCACCGGGTTAGACAGAATGCTCAGGATGGTCGGATGCCATTAACGTGGCACACCACTTGGAATAATCATTTTTGAAGGATGATAGGTATCAAAAATCGCTTACGGTTGTAGAGACTGTTCACTGCAATGACGCGACGAATGGGAGTAGGGTAGCAGGTCTAGAATTACGCGAGAAAATGATAATGACAGAGTATCAAGCTAATGGACTGATCAACCTGAAGTAAAAAGTATCAGCATGAACACGTCGAAAAAGGTTGAGGGGTGCCTACTTTATGAAGGTCGGTCGTGGGTTACTGCGAGTGTAACCAGTGTAAATGATGAGCGGGATCCAAATCCAATGCATCATGGTCTATTCGTTGAATAAGAAAGGGCCAGCGACTCGAACGGTTCAACAACGTACGCGAGTAAAGTCGATCATGCGCACGACACGCTCCTAACAAACCAATTAGATGCTGTTTAAAATGATGAAAAGATGCCTACTTTTGTTTCTTCTGAAGGCATTTTTGGGAAGTGACGAAGGATGTGGACGGGGTCAAGGAAAGTCGACTCCGAAAACTGAAAATTTCCTTTGCCGCCATGTCGTTGGGTGCCTCCTCATCAGCGGTGCACATCAATGCACCCGGTGCTCAGAGGTGATTTTTAACAGCTCCTATCCAGCTTTTCACGCTCTTACTCGTTTACAGATTGCCCGTCGCAGTCCGACTCGATGCCACAGCCGTCTTCACCATCCTCGACCACCATCTCCGCAAACGAGACAATCAAAAGCGCGTCATCGGTACGTTGATGGGCATACGGACAGAGAGCGATGTCCAGGTTCGCAGCGCGTTTGCCGTCTTGCATTCAGAGACGGCAGACCAGGTGGCCATTGACGAAGAGTACTTTCAAAACATGCTCGAAGTCACTCAAAAGGTTCAGACGAGAGAACAGATTGTCGGATGGTACTCTACCGGCTCGGAATTGAACAACTTTTCTGCCTTGTTCCAAAACTACTATGCGCAACAAACTGGGCCACACCAGGCCATACATTTATTGGTGGATACGGGAGATCGAACAAAAGAATTCGGAATCAAGGCCTATCTTGGGTTAGTACACGCTTCTTGTGCGATTTTGAGGGTCAGATCACTAACGTCTCCCAGTTCGCCGATGGGTGTCTCTGCAAAACCGGACAACTGTGTCTTTGTCCCAGTTCCCGTTACATTGCGGCAGGCTGATGGAGAGCGACCCGGGCGTACGTGTCGTGCTTTGCCACTGGATTCATAGACTAAACGACCCCTTGCACAGTCAACCTATTGCGAACTGCTTCCGAAGAGCCAAACCATACCACTCCTGTACTTACGGACCTTCAAAATTTGGAACGAAGTCTCTTGGATGTCATCTCCATGATTGACCGAGTGCAGAACTATGTACAGAGCGTCATCGACGGAGACATTCAGGGGGATCCAGCAATCGGACGCTTCCTACTCGACACACTCAACACCACGACAGAAGGGTTGGAAAAGGGCAAGCTCGAGTCTCTATTCAACATTCATGTACAGGTACGTTATGCAGGAGGCAACCAGCTCGAGCACTGACTCTTACCCTTTCAGGACACACTGATGGTGTCGTATCTGGCAAACCTAGTCCGATCGCAAGCAGAAGTCTCTAGTAGATTAACGCTTGTCACTTAGACGACTAGCTATTGAATATCCGTGAATGCTGTAAATCGTGCCTCGCCGCTAATATCTCCCCGAGTGGCCACGTCGTGGCGGGGAGCCCCTCGTTCTCCAAGCGATCCCAGTCCTCTTCCCCGTCTTGATGAAGTGGTGCCGATGCATACTTTGAACGACGCGTCGGCTTTTGCTTCTGGCTTGGAGGCATCTGTGCACTCAGTGATCCGCAGTTGGCCGCTTCTTCGTCAACCATGGGTCTAATGACGTGCAGGAGCAGCTGTTGAGCAGCATAAGGTCCGATTGTGTTTAGTCTAATCGCCGCTGACAACAAGGAGCGAGCAAAGAGGAAGAGGAAGAGCTGCTGACTCCGTTCTGTACAGCTATCAGCGTCGCCTCTAACACGTTCGTTCTGACAGACCTTTGGAGAGCAGGAGGCTCGCAGTAAGTACACCCCAGCAGACCGGGAGATGTCCCGGAGTCTCGCCTCTACGGATTGATAGTTTGAATGCATCGACGAGGGATTCGAATACCCGCTGGTTCTGTGATCGGGGGCCCAAACTTTTGTCGATTGAACCTTCGACCGTCAATCCGTCTACCCATCCAGGACGTGAAAACCCTTTAGAAAAGAGCGTCAAGAGGGCTACACCTTGAGCCTTGGACGCTCTCCTGGTGATATGGTTGAGGGTCATGGCCTCATATCGAGCGTCTAGCTCATGGAGCTGGTGGAGCACGCTCTGTTCCGTGGAACCTTCGGTCTCCGCTGTGACTACGTGTGCATCTGATGCGAATGGAAGTGCGAGACGGGTATATGCAGCGAGACTTTGCCTGATAAAGGCGATGGTGGATTGGATGCCCACGGGAGCTTTGGGTGTGCCAGGATCGAGGATGGTCTCTTGCGCCAACGCTGGGAAACCGTGCTTAAAGTAGGATTCGAGCCCCGAGGATGAAACGAATGAACCGGTAGGAAGATTGCCGTCTGAGAGGAGCAGTAACAGATACGAATCGTTGTCCATCACTATTCAGAATTTGTAATACAAGTAATGATCTGATCGAGCTTCCAGAACCAGCCGCAGTTGCGGAGAGTACGGTAAATCGGGTCTGGGTCGCTTAGTGAGTGGCGAAAGCAAGCGTGACCTAACCTTGAACCCTTGCAACATTCTGCCCTCCAGTCCCACCGTCCTTCTTAGAAAATAGACGACTCTTTACGCGTCTGAACATTTATTTTATGTTATAATGGCGCCTACAATGTCTCTCTCTCGTCGTGTATTCCTTGCTGCTTCGACTCGTCGTCATCCCGTTCGGACCGTTTTGCGATCAAAGTCTACATCTGTCAGACGAAATGCTTCTCTAGCAGCTTTACAGCCATCTCATTCAACTTCTCCTCCGCATTCTGTATCACCTTCTCCCAAAGAGCGTGTTAATGTTTCGGCCGGCTCGCCCTCTTACCGAGCTCCGGAACGGCGACGGAGACGAACACAACCAACCGCAGAGAGTGAGTTCATCTTTTAAAACCAACATGCTTGCTCCCATTGCATTCCACGTCTTCGTCTTATGTGACGACCTTCCGGCGTCTTTTCGGCTCTCCGCCCGCCGTAGTTTAAATTCCCCATTCTGGCAAGTGCCGGGCGAGCCAACGCCACCTCCACCACCCACAGATGTTGTCATTTCAACCAGTTCTAATATCATATTTTTCACAGTTGGTCCCAATTCAAAATACCAAGAGTTGCTAGAAAACGGGACACTGCGAAGAGATGCACATCAACAAACCATCGTCGACAAGTTGCAGGCTTTGCACGAGGAACTGCAAAACTACGAGCAGCCGCCAGTCCCGGATGCCGTAGAGAGCAAGCCCAGTATCGTACGCACGTTTGTCGCCTTTCAAAAGGCATTCTCTCATGCAATCATTACAGTGGCAACGCCTGACAGGTGGCGCTCCTTCAGTCCTTCCTGATTATCCAGAAGACCTCCCAAAGAGTCTTTATTTATACGGAGACGTAGGTACCGGCAAATCGATGCTCATGGACATGTTCTACATTACCCTTCCACCCAACATTAAGCATAAAACGCGCGTGCATTTCCACGCCTTTATGATCGACGTCCACAAACGTCTCCATGCATACAAATTAGAACACCCTGCAACCGCGGATCCAATCTTACCAGTCGCTCGCGAGCTTGCAAAGGAGTGCACGGTGATTTGCTTCGACGAGTTTCAAGTCACCGACATTGCCTATGCCATGATCCTCAGAAGATTCCTCGAATGTCTTCTCCGGTTCGGTGTCGTGTTCGTGATGACGTCCAAGTAAGTCTCAAAACGTGTTATTGATTTCATTGCGCTGACCCGTCCATAGTCGCCACCCTACGAAACTATACAAGAATGGCATTCAACGTGCAAGCTTTGTGCCAGCCATTGAGCTGATCATGAACAAGTTTGATGTCACAGACTTAGACTCTGGGACCGACTATCGCAAAATGCCACGCGCCCTATCCAACGTCTACTTTTCGCCTCTCAGTCCCGAAAATACCACCGAAATCGACAAGATCTTCTCTGCAATAACAGAGCAGGACGGCCCCGTCGTCCAAAACCGCGAAATCGATATTTGGGGACGAAAACTCAAGATACCGGAGAGCAGCGACAATATTGCCAAGTTTACGTTTGCCCAGTTGTGCGGGAAGCCTCTGAGTGCCGCAGATTACCTCGAGGTCACGAAAAAGTTTGGAACTGTCTTTGTGCTCGACGTGCCAAAGATGGGGATGAATGAAAAGGACATGGCTAGGCGGTTCATCACCTTTATTGACGCTTGCTACGAGAACCACGTAAGTTGCATTCGTAGAGTTCTAACACCACGGTCTCTGACAAGATTTCATAGACCAAGCTTTTCACCACGTCTGAAGTCCCTGTATACCAAGTCTTTTCGGATGACAGATCTGAGAACCACTCTGACGACAAGAAGGAGCAAATACGCACTATGCTCGAAGAACAGGTTTGTACTTCTTTTGGTTGCTTGTAAACCATCTCTAATTCGGTTACCTAGGGCCTGGCCA
Source organism: Serendipita vermifera MAFF 305830 (assembly GCA_000827415.1). Classification (NCBI taxonomy): domain Eukaryota; kingdom Fungi; phylum Basidiomycota; class Agaricomycetes; order Sebacinales; family Serendipitaceae; genus Serendipita; species Serendipita vermifera. The sequence continues at coordinate 67,167 of KN824288.1, read as the reverse complement.
TCCAACAAGTGGGGACTTCTTCAATGTTCAATGGCGAGGAGGAACTTTTCGCGTTTGCGCGAGCTTGCTCACGGCTGATCCAAATGGGCACCCAAGAATGGGCAATGACAGCCGGTCACGAAGACAAACATGCCATGATTCTATGAGGAACCTTACTTTCTTCATCGTTATCTTATCACCCTCTAATCCTTGTATTTCTTTGCTTTATCTAATGGGAGCTTTCCTTTGGACCAATATCGCATATCAAAGTCATAAATCACATAGAACTCTAAACTATCGCATACGATACCTGTTGTTGAGGTTAGCCCAGGCCAAACGTTTTCCACAAAATGTTAGACGCACCAGAGAACCGACTTGCGGTTTCTCCTCATTTTCCGTTGAAGCTGTAAGACACCATAGAGGAGTGCTTCCGCGGTTGGAGGACATCCTGGTACGTAGACGTCGACTGGCACAATGCCTGAAGGACAGGTTAGCCCCAGAGCAATTTTATAAGCGTTCAATTACGCACGATCCACTCCACGAACAACAGAATACGAGTAATGGTAGTAGCCACCGCCGTTAGCGCACGAGCCCATAGAAATGACCCAACGTGGCTCGGGCATTTGGTCGTAGACCTTGCGAAGGGCGGGAGCCATCTTGTTCGTCAAAGTACCGGCAACTGGGAATATACAGGTCAGATTGTTATAGATTTTATGTCAGAAGTTGCATACCTATCATGATATCTGACTGCCGAGGACTGGCACGGAACACTATACCCAACCTGTCCTGATCGTACCGTGCTGCAGCCATGTGCATCATCTCTACTGCACAGCAGGCAAGCCCGAACGTCATGGGCCTATGAAGAGACTTAGCATAAAAGTCGATGAATAGGTGCAAGATCATACCAAAAAGATCCCTATAGAATGTATTTATGTGAGCATGATGATCAAATGGCCAATAGAGGTGACAAACCTGATGTGCCCAGTTGACGATTTTATCGAGGGTGGATAGGACATACTCTGGACATTGCAAGGCATTTAGCGGTATTCTGCGTAGTTTCCCAAACAAAACGTACCAGTCTTGTTATGTGGCTTCTGAAGACTGAGTGCGTTCGATCCACGGTTGGCATACGTCGTGATGTCGTTGGATTCAGGAGGGGGCAGGATCTCCGCTGACGGCGGAGGGCTCGCGAGCTTGACCGAAGTAGATGTATGGAATGCATTTCTGTCTGTAAAAGTTGTTTCGACTGTAAGAATGAGCCTTGCTTGAGCGGGTAACGGGCTCTTACTCAGAAGAGATAAAGAAGGTGTTGGACGAGGCAGTCGGGCAGCTAGAGTCGTCGAATAAGTTTCTTGGAATTATTTTGGCTTGAAATAGAAATCTCTACCTCGTGCCGCCAATCTTGAGGCCATCATGGATGCGGACCAATGAAGTTTAGGGATTTACCACTCGGACCCGCCATCCTCAAAGCTTGAGGCTTCGTAGTGAACCCATGAATGCATACCACGCAGTATTTATCTTATCAACCAATAGATATTTCTAAGCATAGGGGACAAGATCTAGCTTTGAAGCGATCTCGCTTCACCACACACCAGTATAGAGTTCCCAACTGCTCCACATTCCAGCTGCAATGAGTCCTAGAAGATCGTGTCAGTGGAATTCTTCTGCGTATCGAAGCAGATCTTACCCAGTATGGCGGTGTTGCTGGCGACAAACCAACTCGTCCTCTTTCAAACGCACGGACTAGATCAGATGAGGTAACAGTACACGAGTATCAAAACTCACAGTCTTTCCCTTCTCTGCTACATATGCATAGGTATACATCACACGGGCTGAATGTGGAGAACGAATGATCAGCGGCGTTTTCAGGTCCGATGTATCGACTTACATATCATCCATGCAGCACCAAGTGTTGTTGACAGCAGAGGAAAGCGGAGACCTCCCCAGCCGAGACTAGAGATAGAGGTGAGAAACAGCCGTAAGGCAGCACGAAGTACTCACGCCATCAAGAACATAGGTAATTGTTCAGCCATATTAGCCTCTGCACGTTGTGCGGACGTAAACTTTTTGGCATAGGGATTATCCACTATCTCCTTGGCATCCGCGTAGCCTGGTTTGATATGTAAGTACGACAACCACTGAAGACTTGAATAGAACGTACATCGAGGGTGTGGGATTTTCGCTAGGATGCGATACTTTATACTAATTTTCCCGTGCCACTGATAGATATCGGTAAGTTGCGTTCAGCCGACAATAATAGCTTTGAACTTACGATGTACAACAGCCAGGTTGAAAGGCCAACGACCACTACACTCGCGTAGTTCTGTGGAATAGTAATTGTCGTAGACATGATAGGTTTTTTCGGGGGCCTGAGATAATTCATCGCTCAGTCACTCCTGTTTAAGAACTACCAGCTCTCGATCTTGGAGCACCGATGTCACGGATTTCCTTTTCTGACACCCACCATCAGCCTTCCATGACAAAGCCGTCCTGATTCACATCAATGCTTCGCTGTATGGTTGATTGGTCACTCGGGCATCCTTGGCTGGCATATTAGTCATCCCGCGTCAGTGACTCCCCCAACAGAAGACGGCCTGGGGCCTTGAGTGTGAGGACACAAAACAACGAATGGAGGTGACGCGTAATCCTATGAGGATTTTCTGCATTCATGCCGGCGACGCGTACTTGCAATGCTATGAGGACATGTAATTTTGGGGTATTCCATTCCATACCTTGTTGAATGTTGCCTCTGACAAACCGTAGACTGACTGATTCAGATCAAAGCAGATTGAAGAGCTCTCATCAATACGTGCACAGAGTCGAGTTGATCAATTAAGGCAGGGTGAGATTGGTTTGGTTCAACTGCTATGTATAGAATAAACTGTGCACCTGAAATAGAAATGCGCTGGTTGGATGCCACGAGGTGACGATGTAGCGCCCAAAGGCTGGAGTCATCGCCAAAGTCCCGCTGACTCTGTCGTGCTCAGCCTTCGGGGCGTCTACGACGCTGACTGTACCCCCTGACTCGTTCTCCTGACTCGTACCGACGCTATATAAAGGAGTAGTTAGCTGCTGTAACGACTCCTTAGTTAGTTGTGTTCTGAACGATTTACCCGATCAGTGCGACTTACTTTGTTAGCAATCTAGAACGCCTCCACTGAGGGCGCGAGTGCTACACTTTTTGATCGTAACAGTTCAACTTCATAACTCGCTCGAGAGTTTTCAAACCCAAAAATCTATAAAAGGGTACGCGGCTTGATCACCCGCTGACCACCAAAAAAAGTTGTCTATTTCTTTTTTTCTTTCTTGTTATATTTCTATTTCACACGCGTATATACAGACATGTCATCGCAACCATATTCGACTAGAGCAGAACGCGTCTCGCGACGTCCCGTACCGTTTGGCGCAATACCAAACCAGGGACCAGCGCAAAATAAGAGTCACGTACCTAGTCATTTAACATTGCGAGGAAGTGCTGTCAGCGTTGACAGCCAAGGCTCCGACAGAATTGGCGCCGAGCGGAGCGCTCGTGCACCAAGCGGAGAAAACGAGGGTGCATATCCTGAGGGGACGATCTGGGACGGTGGGCGTGAGGCACGCCCAGGTACAGTCATCCCCAACGCAGGTAGGGAAATGCCAGCCTCAAATGTCAAGTTCATCGGGAGGGCGGAATTGCAATCCCCCAACGCAAAGGACTATTCAGAGTCACCCGATATGGAAGCGAGAATCGAAGCGCGAATAAAGTCTAATAGAGCTAAATTGGACGAGATTAACGCGCGAATCGCACGAAACGTGGCAGCCTTTGAGGAGCAAGGGCGCCAAATTTTTAAACGTTATTTGCTAAGTCCAGGAACATCGAACTATGGCTATGGGCAGTCATTAGGCGTCGATATGGATTCCTTGGAAATGAAACCGTTTAGGATTCGCACTTCGACGGCTCTTGGGTCACCCGAATCTCAATTCGAGCGAGGCCCTGAGGCGAGGCAATCTATCTTCGATGGAGAGGAACCATCTGGTAGTGAAGTAAAGTATTTACGCTTCGATACTACCTACAGTAAACCTACTAGTAACGTACCGTCTGCAAAGCCGAGGGATCAGAGTCATCCCAGGCAGGCACCAACGACCGCGGCACCGGCAGCGACACGCTGGTGGCAGTCGATAAGGCACACGGTGACAGGTCTGACTAACGCAGTCATGACACCCGGACAGAACGAGCGCATGACCGCCAGAGTGGCGAGTGTAGCGCCGGCTCCCCTTCAAGTGACGGAGAGCATCGGTACCAGGGGCAGCGAGGAGAGTTTTGCGGTCGAAGATGAACAGAGATTCAATTCGAAATCCGATTACTATCAGACTCCTGGGTACGAGCCCAAGGCGAAGAGGCAAACGTTGAGAGGCGAGGAACTGCCTAGTCACGTTGGCCAAAGCCTGAGGACTGAGCATATTGTTAAAGATAAAGGGAGGGCAGATGGTCGATCTGGTCCTACTTTGTCAAGCGCGGACGTCGCATTGCCAAAAGCGAGTATGTCGGGACCACCGAGAGCGGACAGGCTCTGGCCAGCCAGCGAGCAGCCGGACAGGAACCCTGTGGGAGCGAAACAGCCGGCGGCAAAGACCGTACCTAAGCATAGGGAGGTAGCAGACATGAGAGGTCGTCTCAAAAGCTATTTGCCTGAGCAACGAATGAGTGCTAGGGATGTGGAAGACCTAGTAAAGGCTTACCTTGATGCAGAGAAAAAATCGAAAGATTATTCTGCGACGGCTCAGAGAGCGTCGTCAAGGGTTCCAGATGATAGCACGTTGCGAGGAAACTTGGTGATCCAGGATGGTGATCCGAATGACCCGAACGATGATGATTCCTCCAGTAGCTCCGCCGATTTGAGTAGCAAATCAACGATCTCGGAAGGAGATAGTAGCTCTGAGGAGGAGATGCATAAGCGCAAGCAGAAAAGGCGTCTAAAGAAGGAAAAGAAGGAACGAAAAGCAGGATTAAAGGCCTTGAAGTTCTACAAACCTTCTACGTACAACGGAGAACCTACCTACGACAATTATGAAGCGTGGATGGACGAGCTCATCGATTGGAAAGACACCCACGGACTATCCGACTTTGGGGCTGTCACCGCGATCAGCCTCCTTGTTACAGGTGACGCTAAAGACTGGTACAAACTGAGCGTACGAGGATGCGAGAGGAACTGGACGCTGAAGAAGCTATCCATGGAGCTGTTTGACGATGTGTTCCCGTCGAACTATGCCAGTGTTCTACGCCGTACGTTCGAGGATTCGGCTCAACGAAAATTTTCGTTGAAGCAGTGGCACGCATACCTCACGAAACTCGCTAGGAGAGTACCTTACCTGACAGAGCATGAGATTCGTCGACAGTTTTGGGACGGTGCAAAGCCATACCTTCAGGAGGAATGGGCAAAGGCCGGTCTAGATCCAGAGGACGCTAGTTCTACCATCGAGAGGTTATTAGAGTCGGGCTTGCGATTTGAAAGGGCCAGGAACTTCTCTAGATTGGAGGTGAAGAGAAGGGAACGCCCATACGAGGACGAGACGCCTGGCCAGAGCGGAAGCTCGGATAGCTCAGACAACGAAGTATATGCCTCATTTCTGGAAGTGAATGATGGAACGTCTAGCCAGGGCGAAAGCGAAGATAGCACGTCAACTCTGGAAGAGAATGGTGAGACACCTATCCAGAGCGAAAGCGAGAATAGCGAGGATTATGAGGATTATGCGTCGACTCTGGAAGAGAATGACGAGCCCTCTAGCAGTGAAGATGTTCATAGTCCTGAAGGAACGAGGTCGTCAGCAGGAGGGCGCACGAACAGTCGTGCTGCACTTACCGAAGAGAAAATGTCTCGGCTGCTGGAAGAACGACGATGCTTCGAATGTGAGGAGGAAGGTCATATGGCACGAAATTGCCCGCTTCGTCGACAGGCTTCACCCTCGAGGCGAGATAATCACATATTATACAGTGGGCTGGTCAGCATGGGCAGAGTCCCAAGGCCGAGGACGGGCCCACCGAGTGTACATCTGCATATGATGCAGCCTCTGAGTGACGGAGGAACAAGCCGTTGTAGCACACGAGCACGCACAGACTTTGCGAGGGTAAAGCGACCTAGTAGCGGGAGAGGAAGGCGTCGAAAACCAGTGACTGACGCCGTCCTATACCCTGAGGTTGCATCCACCAAGAAAGCTGCTCGTGTAGCTTGCATACAGCCATCAAGAGAAAAGGGCCGGTCGCCCTGCCCATCGATTCGTCTGGACAGACGATCGCGAAAGCAAGCAAGTTCAACAGGGAGGACACCGAAGAAACGACAGGACTATTTCAAGACGTCTAGAAATTAAGCAGGCTATGTGCTTAACTCTCGTACAA
>KN824288.1:31621-60428 GCA_000827415.1 Serendipita vermifera MAFF 305830 | reverse complement strand
GACGAATGGCCATGTAGTTACATGACCCTTAGAAAAGTGAAGAAGAGATGGGGTATGTCTGGCATAACGATACACTGTTCACACATATCTATCTAATAGCTGGTTGATAATTGTGTAGGTAGAATTGGTTTCAAATACAACTGGCGTTGTAAGTTGGACTCAGGCGGCTTGCTATTGGGACATGGTACGACTGGGGCCAGGCAGAATTTGCGTGGACGGTGCGTTAAATGGTCTCAATAGAGGTAAGGATCCAATAATCAGCTAACTCAGATGGTTAAAGGATTCCTCATTGGGATGCCGGGTTGTATTGAGAAGCAGTGATAATTCAAAAATTATCAAGTCTTCCTGCAACCCGAAATGGTTTGAGAATAATTCATGATATACAATCATATGCACGTCAATGTGGAGGGAGCAAGATTTGTTGAGTTCAAGTCTTTCGTAACTGGTGCGCGCACCGTCAAATACTCAAGATACAGAATCCCAAAGGCAGACCAAGCCGATTTCTATGATCTTAATAAACTCATCCCCGTAGTTAAGCAAGCAAACCGGAATGTATTGCTTGAGAACCCTAATAACGAGGAAAAGACGAATCCAGGCAAGAGGAATACCCGCTCGCCAGATTCCATTAATACTGGAATTACCAAGTTCCAGTATACATTTCGTAAGCAGAATAAAGGCCAACGCAGTAAAGGCCTGTCGGGTATGAAAATGAGAACCTAAACCCAGCCAATAGAAAGGAAATCCCTTACCGAGTTCCGCAACGGTGTGGAAAGCTCCCCTAAGGCGCTGCTAAATGTCAGAAGCGTGTAACAGGATACAAAGTAGATTACTTACTGCCCTGGGTTCTCCAGTTACGTAGCCCTGTGTATACAAGATGCGGCCTATACACAGGTAAGGACGGTTCGTTAAGAAGAGAGAAAGATTACTCACCAATAATCCACGTGGCACCAAGAGCAGCAGAGGAGACTGGATAGCGAACACCGGCCCACACGAGTCTAAAAAATTGAGGGTAAGGGTCCGATCGTCGCGGCTTCCGGAAAAAAGGGGACATACGAGACCAAAACATTGGGCAAATGCTCCAAAGTGTTCATATGCGCACGTTGGGCACAGTTGAACAGGAAAGCAGCCCGGTTCTCCTTTGCATGCTCAGCGGAAGCATAACAATTGGGATACTGCACGCCAGACAATGTCCTGTGTTTGGTGACTACAGTAGTTTGCCACTAAAAAGTCAACAGAAGGGATTGTCAGTGTCACGAATTTTCTAGAACTGGAAGCCAGACGTACGAAATTAAGGAAGCCAGTTGCAACAGCGGCAGCTGCGACAAAGGCGTATTCTTTAGGAAGAACAAATGAAACCGAAGACATGGTAGAGAGCAAGAGATACTTGACAGAGAAAGATGCGGGTTGATGGCGGTCGACGTGCCAGCAGATCGACTTTTTTATACTTATCATGGGCTCCGGCCCCTTCGCTTCGGGAACCATCTATCACCCGCGGCAACCCAAACCTGCCGGGGCCACGCACACTCGCCGTGCGTCGGAAATACGGAGAAGCTGGGAGCTTAGTCAAGCAAGACTCAGCGCACAGATCGTCGTGTCCAAAATTACTCGATTTGGAAAGAATGAACAGAGGCGATACAAAATTTCTGACAAAACGACCCAAACACTAGGACCACGTCGATACTCCGATCTTACAGGAAATTAGCAAGCTTGCTGGCCGCTTCCCGCGCGTCCAGACGGCTCCTTGTCGGAGTCCCTGCACGCGCACGCACAGTCCCGCCCAGTGGTCCAGTCTCCAGCCCAGCACTTCCCAATGGACCGTACGGCGAGGTCGGGGTGACAAACATGGACTGCGACATTGGACTATTCCCACCATTCATCATTCCTCCTCCCATGAGTGGATCCACTGCTGTTGGGCCCTGCGAGGTCATCGAGTTGGTCCGTGAGGGCAAGCCCGAGATCGACGCTGCCATGCGGGTCGGCGTGTGAGGAAGTGTCGGAAGTGCTGACGGCGTAGGTTGATTAGAGATGATACGACTTCCACCGCCGAGTGGATCGACGTTTTGTTGTTGTTGAAGTTGTTGTTGGAGTTGCTGCTGTTGTAGTTGATTATATTGCTGTTGCTGCTGTATTTGACTAGGGAGTGCGGGTTGTTGATATGGACCACTTTGAGAAGGGAATGCTTGAGATTGTGAGAGCGGGGATCGGATAGGTGTCGAAGGCCCCGAAGGCAGAGTCTGATACCCAGGACTCATCAGACCGTTTGCTGCAGTGGGTGTGTTCGGATTGTATTGAGAGCCATCAGGTGTTCCGTTTGTAGATCCACCGCCAGCAGACAGCGGACGCGGAGGTTGACCAGAAAGGAATTGGCTAGTTCGAGGGAACGAGCTGAAACTGCCAGTGCCAGGATTACTTGCACTCAGTGGACTCGATACACCGACAAACTGGCCGGTTTTCGGGAAGCCTGGGGTGGCTGGGGTGGTAGCCGCACTCGTATTATTATTGGCAAACATATTGGTTTTAGGAAATCCAGGAGTCATGAGCGGTGTGGTAGGTGTCGGATTGAGGAATTGGTTCGTCTTGGGGAAGCCTGGCGTCAGTGCTGCAGAAGAAGGCGGCGCCTGACCCGTAAACTGGGTAGTCTTCGGGAAGCCAGAGGCATTTGGCGCGGGACTGATTGGGTTTCCACCAGGAGTAGTAGGAGTCGGTTGGTTGGTGAATTGGTTCGTTCGCGGGAATGACGAGACAGATGGAGTACCGTTTGAGGGACCAGAGGGCCGGAAAGTGCCATTGGGTGGTACGGCCGACACGGGTGTGACGGGAGATCCAGAGGCCTGAGTGGGTTGCATGAATGCACCGGCGGGAGGTGCGACGATCGGTTCTGGTCCCGGATGAGACACGGATCTGCCGGGTTGTTGTGTAGAGGAAGGAGGCATGAAATGACCACTCGAAATTGGTTGACGTTGAAAGCCCGGGGAAGCTGGCATGGTGGCGCTTCTACTCAATGCGGCCAATGGCGCAATCGCCGCGGCTGCGGGCAGGCTCTCTGGCGGTGGCGCAGGATCGGCCGCTTTTTTGACGTCTGGAACCAGGCTTTCCAATTCCCTCAACAATTGTTTCTCATACATGAGGTTCATTCGGGCGTGCTCAATCAGCGCCGCTGTCAGATCCTCGTGCGCAAGACGCGAGTGTCGGTGGAGGGCACGATGAAGATTTTGTGAGATGCCTTCAACTCGGCGATGAATGTGTTGCTCCATTTTGTTGGCTTCTTCTAATTCCTCCAGGGCATCGTCCACACGCTCTGGGCGAATGTTCGAACTCGCTTTGAGACGCTCAATATTTCGACGTTTGGCTATTGTATTTTTCACAGCATCTTGATATTCTTCCAGTACATTTGCGCGTTGAAGGAGGGTTTCCTGAAGTTTATTAGTTTGATAACGCTTTGACTAGTGGCAGTAAGCTACCTTGGCAGAACGAGCGTTTAACCCTTGATAGCCCAAAGAGTCACCCAATATAACTCTGTCACTGATTTCTTGCGCAGAATCGAGGTCTGCATAGGTATGCCAGCTCCGGCCCATTTTCCGAGTGGCAGCGGCCAAAGGACTGTGAACTTCGTTGGCAGCCACGTCTACGAGCTTGTTTCCCATATCGGCATGAGCAAAGGACATGGCTACGAACATGTATGAGGTTAGAGTGTCATGGCAGGTGCGACGGCATACCTTTGCGCATTTGGGATAGTTTATCAACGGCCTTGGCGGCTTCAATATAGTGGGTCTCCAGTTTAGTGAGCTCGAACCTGGCCTGTAAGAGTTGCTCGTCTTCATCCGGAGGGCGGCGACCGAGGAGAGTAAAGCCTGAGGAGACCTTTCGGCGTACGCGAGGCATCGGTTGATACTATAACCGACTGTCAGTTGCTTTAGAGGGTACTTTGAGTGATTTGACTGACTCCGAAATCGCTTTCAATAAACGATCGTAATTCCTCATCGCTCAAAAGGATAGGATCTTCGCAGACGCGAGAGAACCATCGCTGAAGCATGACCTTGACAAGACGATCATCTACAAGGATGAATTGAGTCTCGTTTTCTTGATCTGCGCATGTGAATCCTACCGACCTTCTTCATCGCTGGGCGCAGAAGTCTGGGCCAAGGGCAGTGCGGGAATAATAGTTTGTGGATTACTGTAAACGATTTGCTCGTAGAATCTTTGGAATTCCGCGTAAGACCGTGATACGTTTCGATACGTTGTGCCGGTGAAATTGGAGAGATTGGTCTGTAGCACGCCAATGAGCACCCGAGTATGCGCGTTAAACTGAATAGTAAGCACTCACTTGGGCGTCAAATCGAATGAGAATGTCTCTTCTGTTCCTGTCCAAGGCGGTGATGCGAACGCGCAGATATGGTTCAGGCTTTTCAAAGCTTTGACCATTGGAAGCGGTGGATTCACGAGGAGAGATGAGACCTGGCTCTGGCTGACCGTATATCTGAGGTTCTTTACCCCAAGGACCTGCAGAAGGGCCTCCTACCGAGGACGAGTTAGTGGCGAGAATGTTGCTCGTGGCCGCAGCTGCCTGAACGAGCGTCGGGTGAGGGTCTGTGGGCGAATGAGGCTTTGTTGGCCACGCTGGAGCATCATCTTGTCTGTGAGGATCGTGAAAGGGGGATAAGGGGTCATTGTCTGCAAACGACATGATGGTCGATTCCAAAGTTGAACCCCAACCACGATAGCGGCGTCGCCGTGGGCCTCAATCTCAAAGCATTCCGTCTCAAATGGTAATTATTTCTTTTTAAAACACTTTTATGATGAGCATTTGCTGTGCACCAGTCCAGAGTGATACTTTGAGGACAAACACCCTGACAGCCCCTTAATACGCTAGTGCTGTCCTGATCCTATTATTCCTTTTCATAGTTGGCAATTCCTTAAACTGACACTATCCTTTGTCCACAGGTTTTCTTATTATTGTAACTGACTGTACAAGATTGGGCCTGGATCCGACCGCTCCCTGTCAAACTATGCTCTGATTTTCCGAGGACGGTTGATGGTCAGCAGATAGTAATCTTTGACATATCGTCCTCGATTTTGTTCATCGGAGTATCAGTATACGCTAACGGCCGGTGAGGCACCCACTATTGCGTCTTTGGCCCCCCCCAAATGGATTTCACGGAACAACGGCGCGAAGAGTGATTTTCGTTTCTTCTTTTGCTGTCGCTGTCGGCCAGCTCCATCCTCCGTAAAAGAAGGGAACAGTTAGCAATTGTATTTTGAAACTCCCGCCCTTTTTTATTTATATAATTAACCTGTAAATCATTTAATCCAAGCTATCCTTTTTACCCACCCTTTCGCTTTCGACGAGGCAGAGTAAATTTGCTGCTGCAGCGCCCTGACAATCGCCGACTGAGCGGGATCGCCTTTTGGTTCCCAACTACTACCTCTAAACTGCAAGCTTACACACTCCCTACCCTAATATTATCCAATAATTTAAACACACTAGCAAACGCGTCTCCTGCGTTCTGCAATCCCCCCACTCAAGAGTTAGAGTAGAGTACCCGACAGTGAGCACCGGCCCTGCCTTGACATCTCCGGTTCATGCCTCACACTTGTCCTACAGGTCCACAATGAAAGCTTTTGCGTTTCTTAATGGCTCCAAAAAGCAACAGCAACAGCAACAGCAACAACAGCTACAACCGTTGCAGCAGTTGCAGCAGCCGCGCCGACAGCGAGAAAAGCGGAAACAGCTCTCGATTAGCATCACTCCGAGATCAAGTCAGGAAACAGAATCTGGCACTTTACAACCTTCTAGAGTCCAATCCCCCGCTTACTCGACCATTTCCTTCTTTTCTACCAAATCGTCTTCTTCGCGTGCAGGCTCGGGTGCTAACACACCAGAACCATCCCAAACCTTCCATTTCATCGATGGCGGAAGCACGAGAAGCGTGAATGGCGGCAATGCTGTTGGCGGCTCGACAGCGAAGCCTCGCCCTAGCCTTACCAGTCTCCGACCCCGTCTGAGCAGCGATGGCAACCATCACGCGTCCTCGGAGCTGCCGCAAAAGACTCCAGGCCGTCTAAACATCTACTCTAGATTCGGCTTTAGCAAGTCCTCCTCGCAGCTCCCCCAGGAACTCCCGACCACCCCGACCTACCCCACCCACCCGCCCCTCCCCATCTTATTGCCACCCGTGGTGATGCCATCAGCCCTCCCGGAAGTCATAGAACCCGTCGTTCCAAACCGCCAGTACCAGCTCTTACACCAGCAAATGTTTCCGGACGATGCTGCTGCTGCTGCCACTCTTCCTCCGCCGCAGCCGGCGGCCTCTGCGGTCCGGGTGGATTTGGATTCGCCTCCCCTCGTCCCTGCATCTGCAATAGCAGCAGCACCTGCTCCACCGCGCCCTCCAAAGACAAATCTGTCGTATGAAAATCTAAGGGAGCCGGACCTAGAGGATCCCGTGTCAACCAGCATATTGCTGCAGAGGAGGCGCGCCAAGTCGCTTGGACACGCCAACGTAGGAGACGCAGCACAACGTCGTGTGACGGCCTTGAAGATACCTCTGCCCAACACAGAGCCCGTCCCACCGCTACCGTCTGCAAGGACCGACACGGCGTCGTCGTACTTGTTCCCTACTGCAACGCCTTTGCATGCACCGGCCTCCAAAGCGCTCACAACCATACTCCCGCCTACACCTCTATCTCTCTCCCGCGCCACAACACCGACATCGGAGCTAGGCTTTAACCTCGCCCTGGCGCCAAATCGAATCCGAAGCGAGAGTAATGCAAATTCGATGAGGTCGAGGAGTGAGAGTGGGTCATCCAGGGCTCGCAGTGAGAGTAACGCTAGCGCCGCGTCTTCATCTCGACATGGACATGGGTACCCCTCGTCATACAAGGCGTCGCGGATGTCCAAGACTTTGCCCATGGGCCGTCTTGACAATATGTGGGATGGTTTCCTAAAAGAGATTGATGAGGACATGACAGACCTTGTTCCCAATATCTCCAGTGCAACTCTCACACCTACTCGTCCACCTCGAATTGAGGGCGACGATCTGTTCGAAGAGGGTCCAAAGACCGCTCCTTCACCCCGTTCGCGAGCTGCATCGTCTCCTCTGCGCAAGGGCACCGCCAAACTCGTTCCAGTGCGATCCTTGGTCGATGTAAAACCAATAATACCCCTATCTATCCCCGGTCCAAAGCACGACTTGCGACCAGTCCGCTCCTTCCCTTCTCCACCTATGACAGCTCCTCTTCTCACTACTACCACCTCATCGGGCACAATTGCACTCGCGACTTCTGATGGGTTCTCGAGTGCGACGACAATCGGGAAATCAGTCTCGCATGACTCGATGTCCTCGTTGCCCTATCTCAATTCCCCCGATTCCTCTCTCCGACAGTCTCCTGATCCTTCTGAAGTTCAAATCTTGCAAGCGCGCATCGTCCAGTCACAACAACCCACTTTCGTTCAGTCTCTCAGTTCCACAAACCTTCGTTCCCTTGAACCTTCCTCCTTGACCAGCCCAAAACCACCCAGCCCCGTTCTAGCCCGTGCCTCCCTATTTTCAGAAGAAGATTCGCGACCGTGCTCGACGTATTCTCAATGCTCTCAAGTCTCTGGATACTCCCAATTCTCCCTCAGCCAGTTCCCGTCACCTCCGTCGGTTCCTGTAGTCAGGCCCACGACGGACACGGGTACGTTCCGCCTGAGCCGCCTCGGGCTAACAGAAACAGAGAGCAAGGCGGCGTCCGTGCCAATTGCGGCAACGACAGTGGCGACGACGCTGCCCTTGCGTTTCAAGCCCATCGTCCCGTCTAGCCGTCCCAAACCGCCGCCTATCCGACCTGTGCTGTTTGAGCGTGATGAGAACGGGCTACCAGTTTTCTCTATGCCGTTGAGCACCCCACGGTTCACGAGCGCTCAATCTACCTACTCGTCAGCCACCTCATCGTCTGGTTCGTCCAGCGGTACAGCGCCCTTTACTGGTTCTGAACCGTACACGCCTTCCTATCGTTCGGCCATTCCTACATCTCGCTAATTCCAACCGTTCTCGTCGTTTGGCCTGATGGCACTCACATTCGTTGAAACTATGGTAGCAATAGCTGGCTCTTGCTGGTTTTTTCTGGAAGGATAATTTCACTTTTCTAAACTTGTAGCGTATGCACCTATGATACACTGTTGTATTTTTGTTAGTTTTCGTGGGAAACATACGGAATTGGAATTCAACACTATTTTTCTCAATGAACTTGTATGCGTCTCGACTTTGAATCGGGACCCGTCCGGCTTTCTGTTTACCAGGACGACACCCAGACCGATTCTTGTGACGTATATCGCCGATTTCTGGCGAAGCATCTGGATTCACCGACAATGCGTTCAAAGTGGCCGCCGTTACAACTTTGCAACTCCCCACAACCCAAGTAGTAACGAGAATCGATAGCAAATAAGTACGTTAGGATGAGCTACCTCTCTTCGTTTGACCTGCCACCTGTGCTTCTGGACATTCCTCGCAATGCCGTATTGGCCATCGGAATGCCGCTCGTGCTGGGCTCTCTGTCTGGATATCCTACTAGTAAAGTTGTCAATGGACCTTGGTACAAGGTTAGTGTTTCTCCCTGTGACATATGCTCTGACGTAGTTGTCTCATGCGTGGTAACTTTCTACAGAGCTTGCAAAGGCCTGTTGTTGAGCCTCCGAACCGCGTATTTGGAATCGTTTGGTCAGTGTTAGGTTTGTGGTTAGAGTCGTGTATTTGACGGTGGTTGTGTAGGCCTATTCTCTATGCCTCCATGGGGTATGCGTCCCATTTGGCTGTCAAGGCGTACGACAGCAGCTTGAGCCCTGCATCTCGGTGAGGATAAATGTGATTCATTAAGGACAGGGTCTAACACGTGCTGTTTAGTGCGGACTCGTATGATGGGCTCAAGCTGTATTACATCCAACTGGGCCTGAATTTACTTTGGACGCCGTTATTTTTCATGGCTAAGCAGGTAGGTGCCGTGTTCTTTATACACGCGTTGGACTGAATCCTTTACAGAAAGGTCTTGCCCTTGTGGATATCGTTACGCTTACGGGGACAACATTTTGGATGACGGTAAGAATCCGTGACATTAATGTCTGCGGATTACTTAATGACGCTCCATCAGGCCACTCTTAATCATCCCACTGCGGGTCGTTCGACTCTACTCTTGATGCCTTATTGCCTGTGGCTAACATTTGCCACGTACCTCAACGGCTCGTTCTGGTTTTGGAATAGGGGACAAAAGGAAGTTAAGAAGGATTAGACGGAGTGGGATTGGTCCGACACCAACGGGGAGTGAGGCAATACGCTGGCGAGCCGAAGTAGTGCCTGAGCGAGTAATCGTGCCACTCCTTATGCGGAAGATTAAAGGACCAGATTTAAAAGATGGTTTGAGAAATAAAATCTGCTTTGATTGTGAAATTGTGAGATTTGGGCGATGGTCGCGGGTGGCCGTCATTCCTCTTTGAACTCGACGACAGCGAGGTGTCGGTCCCGTGGTTTCCGTAGCTTGCCCCTTCCAACCACACGCTCACTATGATCTCTCAACTGGGTCTACGTATATCTCTAAGGTCAGTCCGCCTTGATTATTGTCCACATTTTTCGCTCATTCTTTCGCCACCTTTGTAGGACATCGGGCCACATTGTGATCGGCGTCTGTATCACTGTCATCATCGTTAACCTTCTTGAAGCCGTCCAGCTAGCGTATTTATGGAGTGCGCTCAAATGGGAGCCAGAGACCGAGTGGGATGAATGGCGAATGAACGGCGTTCGCGTCGTTGTCGGTCTCGTCTGCGGCTACCTGGTCTGGACCTGTTGTGCAGCATTAGTAGGTCTCTTGGGAGCCCTCAAGGTCAGTCTAGCTTGCTCTCTCAATTTATTTTATTTTTTTAATGCTGATTTTGTTCCGGTTGACTCGCCTGATGTTCGACCCTCGCAGCACAAGCCATCCTACCTGCGCTTTTTCCGCGACAGCACCATCGTCGATCTCGTCTTTTCCTTCATGTTCACAATCGTTACTGCTTTTACTGCTTCTAAGCAATCTACAAGAGCCCTCCTTTGCGAGCAATTGTCCCGCCAACCCGAATTATTACGGAGCGTCGCCAACTCCGGTTTAAACTTTGAAAACTGCGAACTGTGGTTTGAAAATGCGGTTGTGGTTTTCACGTGTGTCATGCTTGTGACACTCGTTATGAGAGTAAGTCGTTATTCCCCGCCCGTCCATATGCGAGACACACACACCCCGCCTGTCCGTGAGGCGCCTTTCCCTCCCATCAATCGCTATGACTCGTTGTCAGTTACATCCCATCAAATCAATGGATTATCATGAAAAAAATTCTAGACTTACCCGTTCCAATTGAAACTGACTTTTGATTGTAACAGGTGCAATTCACATTCACTTTATCAAACTTCTACACACGGCTCCTCCGCAAGCAGCGCCTGGAGCCTTTCGACAGCGCACCAAGACGCATATTATTACTCCCTCCTTCAGCAGATATACCATTATTCCCTTCACATCACCCTTCGGCGGCATCGGCGGCGGGAGGCAACGCTCAACCCGTCTTGGTGTACGCCCCCGTTCGACAAACGCTCGAGGTTGCCCACGAATTAGGCGCCACCGAGGCATGGGTGTCGAACCGACGACACGGGCACGGCTACGGCCATGGTAGCCGCGCCGGCCTCATTCAGCTGGAGATTGCAGAGGGCGAAGGCCTTCTCCCCACATCCGCACAAACATCGGCCCCACTCGGCTCACCAATACTCGATCGTCACTCGCAACAGCTTATAGAAGACGACCGGGAGGATTGGTACAAGCATCGAAGCTCGCTGAAAAGAATCTGAAAGGCTCCCCCTGGGGGAATTCGGGTCGCCTTGGTAGCCCTTCCCCTTTCTTTTGCTTCCTGACGCCTTTATGATCCCTTTGTTGCTTGCCTCTGCTTGACGAAATGTTTTGTTTAGCCGGATCGCCCTCCTTTTTCCTATCTCACTCTCTCCCTCCCGCCTGTGCGCTTGTATAACTCTTCTTTCTCTCTCCCTTTGGCTACCGTACTGGATACTCTCTCTGAATCTTGTGATATGCCGTCTCACGATGGAACTGATCCTACCTCTCTCTGATTTATTGCTCCTTGATTATATGTCCAAAAAAACCCCAAATCCGATACCTTTTTTTTCTGTGGCTTTTTTTGCCCTTATTTAAACTCTTGCCACCTGCCTCTTGGTAATTTAGGTTTTCAAAGTCGTTTTTTACATTTGGATACAACAAGATTTATTACTCCAAAGTCAATTTAGAGATCTATGCAGCATGAAAACCCGGTAGAAAACTTGCTCCAGCTGCAATTATCATCAGACGCTCTTGCAGTTCTGTACCTCCCTTCTATTCTATCTGTTTTGTCTCCAGTACATTTTTCCAGCGATGCCACTGCATCTTCGTCAAAAGCTGGAGGGGTGTCCCAAGTGGCACCAATGACCCCTGCCTTGCTGAACAAGTGGTGTACAAGAGTCCTATCTCTCATGCAATCCAAGGATACTGGTGCACGTTGGGCTGGGATATGTCTTGCCAGGAAGACGGGAGAACTCAGAAGAGATGTAGTCGTCGAATATGCCCAACGCTGGATCAGTCTTACTCTTCCATCTCTCTCGGTACGCGTGGTTTTCCTGGTGCTTACTCGAACGGAGAACTGATTGGTGTCACATTGCGTAGAGAACGGAACCGCTCCCTGTGTGGAAGGCATCTATTGATCTACTCGTTTTTATATTCATGGCTACAAGCCACCTCTCCGAGTTTCGACGTCAAGTCTCGACACCCACAGTCCCAAAACTTAGCAGTGCCTTGCTCGAATTAAGTAGCAAGGGAGACACGAAACTAAACGTGAGGCTCAGCAGATAATGGAAGCGCATTGTTCTAATCTTGCTACAGTTACTCATCCTCTCATCACTCGCTACCCTCATCAGCAAGTTTCCAACGCTCCACAGATCCTTGATTCCTCAAATCAACTCTCTCATCATGCCGTACTTAGCAGGGTCATTTCCTCCTGCATATCCTTCCACAATGGTCCAAGCGGCTGCTCATCTTCTGGCAACAATGCATCATACAGAAGGCAAAGTTGGAGGTCCACTGGCTTGGAGAAATACAATGGATAGCGTTTTGTACGAGGCATGGAAATGTGTAGGGCTCTTGCAGAGCTCCTTAGTGAGAGGTGAGCCGCATATGGAAAGAATGTGAAAGAGTGACTTACTCACACGTTATAGATGTCCCTCCGACTTTTACGCCGAAGAAGGTATTCGAATTTCCATTGGTCTCTAATGACCCGTTGGTTGCAATCCAAGTTCTACTGGCCCGACTGAACAACATGATTGTGGCAATAGATGCCTTGTTCCGGTGAGTCATAAAATGCATTTCATAGTGTATACAGTGTCCTTATACTGTTGTACAGAATCAACCCATCGCGTCCTGTTTTGGTTCCGATTGCAACGCTTGCGAATGTGACTATTCGACTCCTCCGAAGCACTGGCCACGTATCTATCTCCCAAAAGCAAGGAGACGCTGTTCGTATTCAGCTAGAAAGGCAGGTCGTGCCCGAGCTTGTCAAGGCTGGCGCCAGCTTAGCCTGCATTTTGGTGACCAGGTCAGATTTGCTCTTTTCAAAAAGTTATTTCCTGAACTTTTCTCAGCCTTCGTAAAAATATGACTCCACATTCGACACCGATACTCTCGAGCATGGTATACCAACTCGAGCTGGATATGTCCCCGTACGTGTCTTTTACAATTCAGAGGGTGGATATACTGACAAAGATACAGATCTCGGCGGTATCACCTCTTTCAATGTCTCACAACCGTCATGGACCACATAAACTCCCATGCGCCTCTTCTCCCTGCGCGTATCTTCCGGGCAGTTGTGCCATCCTTGTCTCCTCTCTTGCCTACCACACGTGCAATTGATTCTGTGGCTACTGCAACTGGTGATAACGAGGGTGGAAGAAAAGGAAAGGGCAAGAAACGGAAAGGATTTGAAGGAGACGAGTCTCTGGTTGGGGGCGGCGAAGGAACCATGCCAATGGACCCAGAAGAGGGTAACGTTATCCTCCAGGCACTGGAAGGTGAGACCAATGCACTCAAACTCGCCTTCTTCTGACACTGCCTTAGTCCTTCGGAGAGTTTTGAGGATGCTCTATCTCCCGGCGTCCCTTCACTCTCTCGGAACAAGGCTTCTTCTCAGTCTACACAGTCATATCACCAGCAACCCTCCTTCAGATATGGGTGGCGTGGTACAAGGAACCAATGTGGCCTTCCATACGGCGCTCCAGGCAAAGCTCATTGAGCTCCAAGGTGAACTTAGTCTTGGTACAGCAGGTCATGCCTGGAGAGGGATGAACCTCACAATTCAATTACTGTCGAAAGGTGATGAAGACACCCAAGTCTCTAACGCGACGGAGTCCACATTGCGTCTCATAGACGCCTTAATTCATCCACGACTGCCACCCCCTACGTTGAGAAAACTACCGGCACCAGAGAGTCTGATGCTTTTCAATCACGAAGAAACGCGGGAAGAAAAGGAAGAACGAGTTGCCATGCGTCTGCAAGACGGTATGGGCTTGGGAATGGATGTCGAAGTCCAGGAAGTGATCACGGATGCTCCAGTCCAGCTCACGCGAGAGGAAGGTACCAGAGTTAACCCAGCGGATAACGTCAATGGTGCCGCTGTAGTCCATGCTATGGACGTGGAGGTCGACGCCCTGAAGCCACTGAGCGCAATACCCATTCCTCAGCCGACAATTTGGACACAAGAACCCACCTCTACAAGAGAGGAAGGAAGCGTACAGTCCGATATGATGGCACAAACGCCAAAAGGCTTTGGTTTTGGTTCCAGAATAGCTCCCGAAGAGACTATTGCAATTCCTATTTACCAACCGGCCCTCCAAACTACTTCCGTGCATACCGTCGTAACCCAGACAACAAAAACTATAGAATCAACTCAACCACAATTTGCCGACCCAGGCGAAATGTCAGACGAGGGGTCACTCCCGTCAATTGACATGGGTTCTGATTCCGAATGAATAGGTAGAAACCAAAAGTATGTTATACAACAGATAAATCCCAGATACATGTGTGGTATAAATTCGTGAGAGCGCGCTGCCCGCACCAGCTGAGAGCAACCGAGAGATATGAAATTACAAATATCATCCTTGAGATGTCATAGAGTCACTCAGAGAATCATCTGTATCCTCGTCTACCTTTACTGGTACTCTTGGAGGTGAAGATGTGCCGAGAGCCATGTCGTCGGAAGCCATTAATTGTCGTACCTCTTCCTCCGCTCGACTAGCGAATTTATCTCCGTCTGCGTCTTTCATCAATCTATCCACCGCCCATGATAGATACGCTTCTTTGCCCGCCGTTGGTCGCATACTCGTGCCTGTGGCCGGGCTGGGTTCTGGTCGTGGAATGTCGTACAGCTTTCGTAATGCAGCCAGGAAGTCTGCAAGAGGCTTTGTAGCTATTGGAAACCACTATGTCAGGTGCTAGTCGGATGTGGGTTTGTCTATGTCTCACCTTTTTCAGACTCCAGAACGGCAGGCTCGATGAAGCTTATGCTCTTCAATAACGCTTCAGCTTTTCGCCTGCTTACAGCTGCTTGGGCTTCACATCTCCGTATCTTTGCGTATTGTCTCCGCATCTGCCAAAGATATAAATGGATCGCAGACAACTCATGTAGATACTGACATTATCCAGTTTTCTTCTTAGTGTTTCTACTTCTATTTGAAGCTCTCGCTCCCGTTCTAACGGGACTTCGAGATCGAGCCCGCGTTGATGAGGAGCGACGATGGGCAAGCCTTCGTCAATGACAAAGATGTTTCGATGTGACCAGGCTTCAAAGAAGTCAAAGGCAAGATCTGCATAGTTCTCCAGTAGAGTTTGTAGTGCGTGCATGCCCTAACAAAAGGTTTCGCCACCCGCAATGTTAGCGTCTAAATTCACGCATAAAGACGACGCGACTGACGTGTTCAAGCTCCTTTTTGAGCGGTTCTACATCTTCTCCGGCCCGTTCCTTTTCGTCTATCCACTCGTTTAGAAACTCTTCCACTCGGGCCGTCGATTCGTATATTGTTTCGTTGACGGCGCTCATCAGTTCATCGAGGAGTAATTGAGGTTGAAATCCCAGGAGCTCTGTGGCCAGCATTGGGTGTGTTTTCGGTGGCTCATTGCTTGACATGATCGGCGTAGTTGGGTCCAGAAACAAACGTGACCTTGGACTCCGACGCTCATCCTCAAATGGCTGCTTGGGCTCGCTACAAATGGCCTCTATTTATTGGAAGTGCGTAATACAAAAGAAATGTATTTGGCTTTTATTAACTCGTTTAATAGTCGTTGTCGCTGCCGAGTTTCCGGATTTCCTCTCACTACGCCAAGTAGCCGGTTCGAGCATGAAGGTTGTTTATCTAGTCTCTATAAGGACTCTATGCTTAGATTCGAAAAGCCTACATTAAATCCGGATATCTCTACCAGCCGGGATTATGTTCTCATTGACAAAACACCAGTTTCTATCTCGCAATATAAAAGGTTTAAACGCGGAGACATAGTGGCTTGTAGGCTAGTATTCTTCTATCTTCTCCTTTTTCTGGACTCACCTCTCTCGCAGGTCTATTGAAAACCCTAAGCAAATCAATGTAAAGAGAATAATAGGCCTCCCAGGAGACACGGTTCGCGAGCGCGTCAATAGTGTTGGTATTCACTCTAACATCCTTTAGATAATTACTAGAGGACCAAAAGAGAAAACGCGTGTGCTGGTCCCGGAAGGTCGGATATGGATTGAAGGTGTGTCAAGTGGAGATTGCAAACCATCCAGGTTAACTTGGTCATTTGCCGCAGGAGATGAATCATTTAGATCTCGGGACAGCAACATGTACGGACCTGTACCACTAGGCTGCGTTCAAGGACGAGTCTTTGCTATCGTCTGGCCACCTAATCGTGTTGGCTTACTCTCACACCAAGAACGTGAAGGAAGGCTTGCAAAACGTAGTGAAATACCTCAGCACTCGTAATATGCTCAGGATTGAGGACGCCCAAGTAAGGCCAAATTGTTCGAGCATACTCGTTTACATTATCATAGGAGTCCATATGCATGTTGAAGCCTATACAACGAATAATACATTTAATTGATTAAATCACAGCTTAATGCCATATCCCATTCCTAAAGCTCGTCATCCTCTCGTAAAGAAGCAAGGCTATCCTGCCTGAAATCCTGGGCGTGTCTCCGCCTGCTCTTCAATAAATCAGCAACTTCGAGTGTCGCAGCCCGCTGTAACACGGGCTTTTGGGCCTCGGGCGGTGCGTGCCCGTCCATCTTGTCGTCCCAATATCTGCCCCACGTATCATGCTCCTTCTCTGCCACTATTTCTTCAATGGTGTGAATAGGGCTATCCAAAGCGGGGCCAGCATCCTCGTAATAATCCTCGAATATGGATGGATATCGTACAGGTTTGCTAGGCTTCGCCCACGCTGGGGTTAAAGGCGACTCGCGCGGTTTGGCTTGTGTTGGTGTGAGGGAAAGGAAAGAGTCACGATCTGGAGTTGCCTGCGTGGGGCTTTCGGCAATCATCTCGAACTCCTCGTCCTCTGGTGTGGTCTCGTGGGAGTGCTTTTTGACGTGGCCATGCCTTCGTAGCTTTGGCTTGAGTGGTAGTCCAGGGATTACTGGATATCTACTCGATCGTTTCAAGATGTCATCGAGATGTTGGGGCTCATGAGGCGCCGCAGCGCTGTGGCCGACGTTTTCCTTTGAGCTACTTGGTACAATGGGGATGGGTGCACTGATCTTGTATCCAGAAACAATGGATACAGAACGGTGACTCGTTCCAGACGAGACGATTTTGTAATCAGCACCAGGCTGCCTAAAGTTTGTAATGGTAGTCATAAGTGGAAAAAGTTGAAAGAAGGTCGTGGTGGTCCCCAGGGCAAGGATTTCACGGGCATGACTCGTGGGTTCTTCTTTTATAGTCCTTCATACTTCACGTATCCCGGTGCGACGGGCAATGCAATGCCTTCAAAGGGTTGGCTGTGCGCCACAGCCTAGCCCAGCGCTCCGGCATAGCACGGATCTACTGACGCGCGCACAATTTTTAATGGTAGAGCTGACACACTAACAGTAAATTAATAACAAAATCATCGCGCCAATCGCTAAAAGTGATACATTAGAGGAAGACGGAGGGAACTTGGGTATCGCCGTGGCGCGACCTAGTTGTTTTACATGTACATATTGTCGTGAGAATTGCTGCCCCCGCCAAAACGGGGCGGCAAAAATTCGTCATTATCCGGTTCACCGGAGAATGGTCCTCCACGCGGTCCACCACGTCCTGGAGGTCCGCCTCCAGGGAATCCGCCCATACCACCACCAAACCCACCGCCTCCTCCTCTTCCAAACGGTCCCACAGGATCAAATCTCGCACCAGGGGGTGCTCCCATGGGTGGGAGAAAACCGTCACCTCCCCATGGTCCTGTCGGCCTTCCTCCTGCCCCCGGTTGTTGGCCTCCTCCGAAGATTGGATGACCGGGGCCGACATACATTCCCCCTCCAGGATTCAAGGGTTGGATTGGGGATCGACCGGCGAATGGGTTGGGAATTGGGTCTAGATCACTGCGACCGACTTCGAGAGGATTGTTCTGGCGGTTGGGGAGTTCGTATGGCTGGTGGAGCGGTGGCTGTTTTTCTCTGTTTTCTCTGTCGTCGAGAAGTCTGGAGCGATCAGGGCGCTCGTTGGATGGAGGTGGACTAGACACAACTACTAGTTAGGACGAGAAGGGTTCGACAAGGCAAATGACAGTTGCATACGGGCTAGAAGACCTCTCGTCGAGGCGGGGCTCATAGTTCAAATTTGGCAGGAGAGGTGTGAGAACGTCCTTGGTGTACTTTGTAATGAGCTCTGCCACTCGGTCAGAAGACACAAAGCCGTGCACCAATGGCTCAGAGTCGGCGGTAGCTTGCTGCGATTGGAAGAATGTGGGAGACACAAACTCTGACGTCGTTATCTCGGCGGATGTCGTTTGCTCTCTCTGTGCGAACGAATGACGAGAACGCATGGGGGTGTGAGTAATCGATGGGAAACCAGTGAATCTCGAACTTGCCTGTTCCAATATACCGTGAATTTGTGTTTTGCTTCCTAATTTCATTATCTTAACGAGAAGGACCTGGTTTGAGCTGGACTCGCGGTATCTGAACGTAAAGTCGGGAGAACGCGCGTTCCAGTTTCCTGGCAGAACGCCACCGTCTACTTGGACAGTCTCATCCGTGTTCTCGTTGACACCCACTAGCTGGAGTCCTAGTGCCTGATTGACGGCGTGCAAAAGAGCTGCGAGCGCGTCAGGCGCCGCATTAATGACGCTGTCTGGTGGCAGCACCATTGGAACATAGCGCAAGATAGAAGAAGGTTCAAGAGTTACTTTAGTCATTTCTTTAGAATTTCGTGTAGATGAATGGTGAACAGGGTAAGATGGAAAGACGAGTGGCGTCTATTTCTCCTTGGAGCCATCCTAGAGCCAACCAGATTCATCGACCTGCGACGGCAGCTTTGCGATCGTGAGACGTTTAAGGGCGAAGAGGGCCTCTTATCAATAATTTTCTCAGGATTATTTCTATCTCATCCTCAAATAAACTACCCGACTTCGCAGACCTGTGCGACAGCACATTGACGCTTCTTTGAGTTTCTCACAGCAAAAACACAGAAATCAGGCATGGCAATCGCTCCCATGGTCCCCAACAGACCTCTTTATTATAACTGCGTGATCCTTTTAATTGCTATCTTTAACCCTCTCTCTCTTCTTTCCCCCCTCCTTCTCCTTGGCCGTTAGTCGTAGTAGTCCATCTTCTTCATAATGGCTCACGGCACACCTCTCGACGACAACTTTTACAAGAGGCACCAGTTTAATGAAATACCCGACAGCGAACTGGGTCACCGAGATGAGCACGGTGGAATCGACGAGTCTCTTCCATACGAGAATGGTCGGGCTTACTTTCACGTCGAGGATCTCGACTGCGTACAGAGGAGACTTGGTCAACGACATGCGCAGATGATTGCCATTGCTGGTACCATCGGTACTGGGTTGCTCTTGGGTTCGGGCAGGGCACTGCAGGGAGGTGAGTAATAACATTTTGCCTTTGGCCAATCCCATCAGGCCCGAGATACGGAGTAACTGAGACCCTTCTGCGGCGCATTGACAGCCGGGCCCGTTGGTGCCCTTCTTGCTTATGCACACGTCGGAACTGTCGCATATGCCACCCTGGCAGCGGTCGGAGAAATGACATCTTTTGCCCCTGTCTCCGGCACTTTTCCCCATTTTTGCAGTCGGTTTGTAGACCCAGCTTTAGGGTTTGCTGTTGGTTGGGTACGAGGCTTTCCTTGCCTACTCGATCGATCAACGAGGACTCGGGGCTCGCCCCTCGAGAGCTGACATATGTCACCCATAGAATTACTTTTACACCAATCTCCTCACAGTCCCAAATGAAATCACGGCGGCGCAAATTGTACTTACTTATTGGGACCGAGACGAGGGTCGTCAGGCCCTGTATACTGGGATGCTGATTCTTGCCACTGTTCTGGTCAACTTGTTCGGTTTGTCAATTCTTATCCAATTCCAGACAATTATCTTACTCTTTGCAGCTGTACGATTCTTTGGTGAAAGCGAGGCAAGTTTACCCTGAGCCCCCCTGCACCTAGCAGATCCTTAACAAAATGATAGTTCGTTCTCGCGTTGATAAAAATTACCCTTATCATTGGCTTGGTACGTGGAATTTACTCCTAAATTTCCCTGAGGCTGAGCACACGTTCTAGATAATGGTCGGATTGGTGATTGATCTCGGAGGAGCTCCAGACCATGATCGTCTGTGTCAAATTTATCACGCCTTCATCCTTTATTCTGAGACATTTTTTTTTTTCAGGACGGGGATTCCGCTTCTGGTCTGATCCTGGACCATTCAGAGAATACCTTGTAGAAGGGAACACTGGGCGATTCCTGGGACTCCTCAGCGTTATTGTACAAGCAAGTTTCACCTTTCAAGGAGTAGAACTCGTAGCCGTCGCTGCTGCAGAAACCGAAAGCCCTCGTCGCAATATTGGTATTGCCTGTCGGCGTGTATTCTGGAAAATCCTTACGCTCTACATGTTATCCGTCCTCTTCATTGGTCTCACTGTGCGCTCCGACAACGATCAACTGATGTCCCGAGAGGGAAATGCCGCACAATCCCCCTTTGTCATTGCCATAAATATTGCAGGAATCAAGGTGTGTTTTGATCATTGATTTGACTGTATTTTATTAATAGGTTGCGACAGGGACTGCCACACGTAGTCAATGCTGGTGTCTTCCTTTCTGCATTCTCCGCCGGAAACGCCTTTCTCTATAGTGCATCCAGAGTGTTATATGGTGCGTCTCATTTAACATGATACATGGTTTCTAACAATTGGTCAAGGCTTGGCACTGCGCGGCCAAGCTCCACGCATCTTTACCTATTGCACGAGAAATGGTTTGCCCATGATCTCGGTCATCACATGCGTTAGTATTTGCCGCGTTTCCCCAAACTTCGTCTGATGTATTGATATAGAGTGGTGCGGCACTCCTGTCCTTCATGACGCTCAAGGAATCGTCAAACACCGTTTTCAATTGGTTCGTCAATCTTACCACGACGGGTGGCTACGGTGCATGGTTCTGTGAGTATGGGTCCCCTCTTGTTCTGACAGCATCTGACGAAAGCATTAGCCATCAACCTTGCATACATTGCAATGTGTGAGTGCGACAAAGTTGCTGGGTGAAGACTTGGCTAACGTGGATAATAGACAAGGGGATGAAGGCACAGAACATTGACCGTACTCAAGTATGTCTATCATAGTTCCGGAACCTTCAGTTGCTTACCTATGTCCACAGTTAATTTACAAGTCAAGCCTACAGCCTTGGCTTTCGTATTGGGGATTGTTCTGGACTTCTATATTTATTCTTATCAACGGTAAAATTACCTTTCCCGATATAATGTGGTTCAATGCTTATAAATTCATAGGATATGACGTCTTCTTTGCCTGGGATACATCCAGATTCCTCACGTCTTGTAAGACCGATCCAATCGTCTGGTGACGAACCATTTATTGACCGTTAATCCCGCACAGACATCAATATTCCTCTCTTCATTTCCTTTTATATCGGGTTCAAATGGTGGTACCGGACGGAAATCTGGAGATCAGACGAGATTGATTTCGTCACGGGTGTTCCAACACTCGAAGAGACTGAAACGCCACCACGGATTCCTCGTAACGTATGGGAGAAGATTGCTGATGCAATATTCTAGTATATTTAAACTCTCCTTTCCCCCCTGCTTGTATGCATCACATTCTTTTCCCATTATTGCATCTCTGTTCCAAGCCATAGCGTTGTTCAACTAGCATTTTAATCTATTCTGCTGTAACTCGTGTCCATTCTCGTTTCCTAACTGAGGTTCTCCAGCCAGCCAGTCCCTCTTCTCGGAGGACGTCCGGGAGCCAGCACAAGTCCCTGGCCTGGCCTACGCATGTCTTGAGACTCGAATGAGGTCTCACCGAGTATGCCATTGAATAGAGGATTGCTCAGTCGAGCTGGTTCTGCAGAATGGCAAAAGATCAGGCTCCACGAACACGTGTTGATTTGGTTCTCCTTTATTATTATTTGCATTCTGAAAGGTATTCCGCGATTGCTGGTAGGCTCATGATGGGTGTCAGCCTCAACACCAAAAGTTGCATCCTTGGACCTGACCACATAAATCATGCCGGGCAGAAGATCGCGCTCGCCTTCACCAGACTACAGTCGGAAGAGAAGTAAGCACTCTTCGTACCAGAGACACTCGCCCTCGCCGACCAGGCGGTCCACAAAGCACGCAAGAGGCCATGACTACGATCGGCCCAGAGATAGTCGCGAGTACGATAGGGATTACCGAAGCAAAGATAGGGGTAAAGACTATGACAGGTCTAGAGATGATAGACATAGAGACCGCGACAGAAGGGATCGAAGCAGAGAGCGTGAAAGGGAACGGCCAAGGCGCTCAAGATCGCGCTCGCGTGAAAGACGGATGGAGGTAGACAACAAAGATCGCTCGAAACGCTCACCTCGTCCCAAGAGTCCTCAATCGCAGGCTTCAGCACCGGCGTCAGTAAATGGCACACCTGGTATTGCGACTCCGCCAATAGCAGCTGTACCCACTCAACCCTCGACGCCTCTCACTGCGGAAGAAGAAGCGATAGCTGTTCGACAGGCTCGTCTGGCCGCTTGGAAGAGAGAAAGAGAAGCCAAAAAGGCCCTGGATGGCGCAAAGGCCAAAGCAATGGCACTTGCAGGAAAAGCTGCTCCTTCAGGTAAGTCATTCGCCGATACATCATACCGACGATAAGAGTTCACATCACTTGATCCCCCTTTGAATATAGCCGCACCATCCTTTTTACCCCCAAAGCCACCAACATCCATCAATAGAACGGCCCTTACCTCTCTGGGACTCAAAGGATTACCATTAAAGCCATCTCTTCTAAATCCTGCCGCCAAAGTCAAGACTTTGGTCGGTGGTGCCATGGACGACTTTACCGAATCGACACGGAAACTAGAAACCCTGGGTGACATGCCTGATGTCGACTTAACAATGGAAGATGGAGGAGAGAAAGTGGGCGAAAATCTAGAGGCTGTCGAGGACGATGATGACGAAGTACTGGACAAGCCACCAGTCAAAATGGACGTTGACGAGGAGGAGGAAGATCCTTTGGATGCCTTTATGAGTGAAGTGAAAAAGGAAGTCAGCCTCGTCAATGGTTCAGATGCCAAGAAGCAAGCATCCAGTCGTTTGGGAGCACGGGTGGACGACAATGCTGATGATGGCCCGACAATAACTCAAACCGCCGTTGTTGACGAGATTGACGCCACTAATTTAAATCCGGAAGATATTCTTGCGTGAGTACTCCATTGCATTGACTAGATCCCAGTTAACAAGTGTTTTACAGGCTTGCTGCCAAAAAGATAAAGAAAAAGGACGTGGCAGTCGTTGATCACACCAAAGTGGCATACGAACCGTTCCGAAAAGCTTTCTATCATCCTGCTCCCGATGTTGCCGACCTGGCGGAGCAAGACGTCGAAAACCTGCGACTAGCCTTGGACAGTATCAAAATTCGTGGAG
Source organism: Serendipita vermifera MAFF 305830 (assembly GCA_000827415.1). Lineage (NCBI taxonomy): Eukaryota > Fungi > Basidiomycota > Agaricomycetes > Sebacinales > Serendipitaceae > Serendipita > Serendipita vermifera. Next base: position 37,264 of record KN824288.1, on the reverse strand, counting down.
TAGACTGCCCCAATCCTGTCACTAAATGGAGTCAATGTGGGCTTCCTGCCAGTTGGTACGTCTCACTTCTCATTTCTCTCATTGGGTACTTGCTGACTGAGTTTAGTCTGGAAGTCATCAAACGTCTCAAGTACGACGCTCCTACCTCAATCCAAGCTCAGGCCATTCCTGCTATTATGTCAGGAAGAGATATTATCGGCGTAGCAAAAACAGGTTCAGGAAAAACGATTGCTTTCTTGCTGCCTCTTTTCCGACAGATCAAGGATCAGCGCCCCCTTGAACAAATGGAGGGGCCCATGGCCCTTGTGATGACTCCCACGCGCGAACTTGCTGTCCAAATTCACAGAGAGTGCAAACCCTTTTTGAAAGCGATGAACTTGCGGGTACGTATTCCATATTTCCGCAATCAGACTATCTTACTGATATTTTTTCAGGCAGTTTGTGCATATGGGGGTTCGCCCATCAAAGACCAGATAGCGGAACTGAAAAAGGGCGCAGAGATCATCGTTTGCACACCAGGCCGTATGATCGATTTGCTAACCGCCAATTCCGGAAGGGTAACCAACCTAAAGCGTGTTACGTACCTTGTCCTTGATGAGGCAGACCGCATGTTTGACATGGGCTTCGAACCCCAGGTAGGTCTATAGCTTATCTTCCTCGAACTTTGTGCTCATAATGTTCCTAGGTAATGAAGATTGTCAACAACATCCGACCAGATCGCCAAACTGTCCTCTTTTCAGCTACTTTCCCCAAACAAATGGACTCGTTGGCCCGAAAGATTCTCAACAAACCACTGGAAATAACAGTGGGCGGCCGGAGTGTAGTGGCTCCAGAAATCACTCAGCTTGTCGAAGTTCGCGCAGAGGATACCAAATTCAACCGGCTACTGCAGATTCTAGGGGAGCAGACAAACGAGGATGCAACCGCTCGCATCCTCGTCTTTGTCGATCGTCAAGAGCACGCAGACAATCTGATGAAAGATTTGCTCAAGAGGAATTACTTTACTGGGACCTTACATGGCGGCAAAGAACAAGTTGATCGCGACCAAACTATTGCCGACTTTAAAAATGGGGTGATCACCATTGTAATTGCCACGTCTGTTGCGGCTCGAGGCCTAGATGTCAAGCAACTGAAAGTCGTCATCAACTTCGATGCACCCAATCATATGGAGGATTATGTTCACCGAGCGGGACGGACAGGACGAGCAGGAAATAAAGGCACTTGCATTACCTTTATCACTCCAGATCAAGATCGATATTCTGTTGATATCTACAGGGCATTGAAAAATAGTAACGCGGACGTGCCGAAGGAACTTGAAGAGCTGGCAACAGGTATGTAGGCGACAAATTAATATCAGCCAGTTACTTATGTCATTGGATTCTAGGATTCCTTGAAAAGGTCAAGACTGGTAATGCAAAGCAGGCAGGCTCTGGATTCGGTGGGAAGGGCCTGGACAAGCTCGATCGTGATCGCGAGGAGAAGGACAAAGTGCAGCGCACCGTTTATGGCGAACGAGAAGAAGGCAAAGTCGAAGAAAAGGTCACAGAAGGTGCCGCAGGCGCTGCAACTGACAAAGAAAAGGAGGACCCGATGACATTTGGCGACTTCAAGGTGGAAATTCGTCGTGGCCCGGCTCCGGACACCTCAAAGGCCGGCAATCTCTTCCTCTCGCCAGCTGCACGAGCAGCAAAGGCTCAGCAAGACGAGAAGCTCATGCAAAGCCAGATCAAGGCCATGGAAGATGAAGCCGCTCGCCAAGACAAGGCTAGCGCGGAGTATCGTAAGGCTATGAGCGTTATTGCCAAGTTGAATGCACAATTCAGAGCCGCCAAACTGATGGGTGGTCACGGGTTGGTGGACGACGCTTCCGCCGCTCGAAAGAAAGATCCAGACGCGACCGACTATCATGCCATCATACCTATCAATGATTACCCACAAAAGGCAAGGTGGAAAGTCACCAACAAGGAAACTATGAGCCAGGTGAGTTATCTACTACGTTTTTGAGTAATCAATGTTTACCACGCTTCGACAGCTTATCGAGGCCACCGGCGCATCAGTTACAAACAAGGGTATCTTCTACGAACATGGGAAAGAACCTCCACTTGACGGGCAACCGAAATTACATCTACTCATTGAGTCCAACGACGAGTTCAGAGTACGTCATTGTCTTCCTTACTCACGCCTATACTTACGCTTCACCCTTTAGGTCGAGCAAGCTGTTCGTGAAATCAAACGCTTGTTAATCGAAGCGTCCGCAGCGGCAATGCAGGCAGAAGTGCGCGGGCCGAACCAAACTGCTGGAAGATACAACGTCTTGTAGTAAGTCTACTGGACATAGGTTGTATTCTCGCCTTCCCTTAAAGACCAGTTTTGCTACTTTGGTGACAAAATATGTCGTTTTCCAGGTCCTACCTCTTTTGATATCAGTAGACTCTCAGTAAGAATGTATGACAAAGAGTGAGTGAGTGGCTCTATTTCATGGTAGTGACGTTCTTTTGAGTGGGATCAAGAAAGTTTAGTGTCCGTTGTGGCATAGTTGGGGTATAGCGTCCATGGAACAGCAGAAGAAAGCCCAGTATTGTCAAAGGACCTCCCAGCATCCTTTCGGCGCTGCTTAACTTGTGGCATTATACACCGCCTGGACCGTGGCGACGTACAAGTTGTTGCCGATAGTAGGCTGTGGCGTTGGATGAGTTTTCAGAACGTTGCCAAACTGGGATTATGCTTACCTGGCAAGTGTTCCATTCTTCGATCACCGTAATCCAGATGGGCACGTCTGATGCTGCCAAACCCGTACCAAATCCACCTGGTTGCAGGGAAAAGTCTGGCATCTTAAGCTTATCAGGAACAGGCGGGTTGGGGTTGGGGAGGCCTGGTTCTGGTTGTGAGTACTTTGTCGATTCTTGGCCAGACCTTTACTCGCCTTGGGCGGGATAACTGCCGGTAGCGTATCTTCCGAAATAATGACCGGTGTTCGTCACCGAAGTCGGTGGCTGCGTCAAGAGGGCAACCGTGATATTATGGGACGATACCTAGCAATGCATTGCGTCAGTTCGTATTTATCGTATGCCTCGTAAACTCACGCAATAGTCCTGGTGTTGTTTATACCCAAATGAGAACTTTTGGTTCGGCTTGATTTTTGCACCTGAAGCGGGGGCAAGAATTGTCCCTTGATTCTGAGCGTTGATCACAACGAATAAAGTAAGCAAGGAGAGGACGAAGAGCTTGATCATTGTGCTGGGTTTGAAGTCGCAGAGTAAGGATTATGGGCTTTATATGCCGTTATGCTTGTCCATGCATATATGAGGTCTCCTCCCTCCTCTATAGGATCACATCATAATATCGGCCACTCGGTCATTGCAAGGGACAGGTCAAGTGCAAGGTGGGTCCCCGTTGACGTTCACGAATGCAGTGCGGCGAAGGTCAGAAGCTTCGGTGTCACACACAAGGCAGTGAGCCGTAATTAGCTACGGCAGGGGAACTCCATCATTTGAAGCCGATAAGGGACAAGTTGTTCCTTACTCCCACCAAGATGACGTCTAATTCGGTGCTCAATAGCATCAAGAATCTGTGGACACGTGTCGGTCTTGAAGAGACCCCAAACCTGGTTCTCAAGGGAAACCCAGATTCCGTCGTGCCGTCTTCATTCAAAGTAGGGCACCTTGCACAAGCCAGTGTCGCTCTCTCCGGACTAGCAGCGAGCCTTATACACGGTGATAGAAACGGCGGCAATGCACCTACTGTGGAAATCGATGCCCGCCACGCCATATTGACCTTTGGTAAGCTGCTTCGACTTCCCATAAACCTGGTTCTGATCGAAACACTTAGTCGGTGAACCATACTATCTGATTGATGGTCGACTGCCCAAGGATGTTTGGGACGACTTGGCGGGACTTTACAGAACCAAGGATGGACACGTCCGGATACATACAAACTTTCCTCAGTATGTTGTCCACTGCGGTGATAAGAACGTTTGATTGACAGATCCTCAAGCCATAGAGCTGGTATTCTCAATATACTGCAATGCGCACCAACTCGATCGGCCGTTGCGGAACAATTAAGGTTTCGAAACAGTCTAGAATTTGAAGACGAGGCTACAGCAGCCGGAATGTGTGTTGCCGCATTACGGTCGTTCGCCGAATGGGACAAACATCCCCAAAGCCATGCCTTGCGCGGGAATCCTCCCATCCAACTCGTTAAGATAGCCGATTCACCACCCAGAGCTTTATCAGGATCCCTGAGGCCGTTAGAAGGCATCAATGTTCTCGAATTAACGCGAGTGCTTGCCGGCCCAGCCGCTGGCCGTACTCTGGCTGACCTTGGCGCTGACGTGCTCTGGGTTACCTCCCCAAAACTCCCATCTCTCCCAGTGGTAGACATCGATACTTCACGTGGTAAACGTGCCACTCAACTGGATCTCACACGACCGGAAGACGCGGACAAGTTGCGAGACCTGGCATCTGGTGCTGACGTTTTTCTCCAGTCATATCGTCCTAATTCGTTGGGTCACCGTGGATTTAGTCCCGAGGAACTTGCACGTCTAAGGCCAGGTATTATTGTTGCTAATCTGCGAGGATATGGTTGGGAAGGACCATGGCAAGAAAAGCGGGCAGTAAGTAATCCGAATGTAGCTGAATTCATGATCTAAGTGCCACCAAAATTGCCCTAGTTTGACTCACTGGTTCAAGCCGCCACTGGGCTCAACCTGGCAGAAGGACAAGCACGAGCAAAGTCTCGAAACGACGATCCGTCGCCAAAAAACATTGAGGCACTCCCAGTTCAATGCTTAGACCATGGTGCTGGACAACTTCTCGCCTTTGGAATCATTGCAGCGCTCTATCGCTCGATGAAGGTATGTAGCTCGACAAAATCCCGATCACTGTACCTGATTTGCTCTATTCTTGAAGGAGGGTGGCTCTTGGGAAGTTCGAGTTTCGCTGGCTGGAGTGGGAGAGTGGCTACGCCAGCTTGGGCAGCTCGACCCAATGGAGGCATTCAAGGGGAATGCTTTACCACCCAGAAGTTCTCCTGTCGATGAAGAGCTGCGCCCTCTTATGCAGGAGTGGAATATTCGCGGCATGAACTCATTCAGAGGGCCTATGACGTTGAAAGCGTTAAGTTCCCCAATTTCACTAGAGGGCATATCTGTAGGGTCATCTGAGGTGCCAGGCACTCTTAGTTCCGATAGTCCGACATGGATCTAGAAATAACATCGACATGAATAACTTTCACCACTTTCTCATACTGTTACATATACTGTCGTAAACGTCGTAACACTGAGATCCGAGAGACCCTAGACAAAATGACATGGGGTATCAACGGAGCCGGTGTAAGTCATAACCACTTTGTTCCTATGCACAATAAATCCCTACATTCCCAAACCATGGACGAAGGTTTCACTGGGATGGCCGCTTTTTTGCCTCCGCCGCGCTGATAATAGCTCTAGGTCCTTTGCGAGCCATCGTGTAAACGAAAACGAAAAGAATTATAGCCGCCTGTTGGAATGTCAGGTGTGTGTAAGTACCCCATTCAACTGCAACTCGCCTGCAAGAAGATCCAGATCTCCAGTAGAGTTCGACCCAATCCGGTCTGCGCTACACTGTCACCTCTGCGTCTTCTTCCACCCTTCGCAACGGTACCAGA
>KN824288.1:0-31521 GCA_000827415.1 Serendipita vermifera MAFF 305830 | reverse complement strand
GGTGATAAGAACGTTTGATTGACAGATCCTCAAGCCATAGAGCTGGTATTCTCAATATACTGCAATGCGCACCAACTCGATCGGCCGTTGCGGAACAATTAAGGTTTCGAAACAGTCTAGAATTTGAAGACGAGGCTACAGCAGCCGGAATGTGTGTTGCCGCATTACGGTCGTTCGCCGAATGGGACAAACATCCCCAAAGCCATGCCTTGCGCGGGAATCCTCCCATCCAACTCGTCAAGATAGCTGATTCACCACCCAGAGCTCTATCAGGATCCCTGAGACCGTTAGAAGGCATCAAAGTTCTCGAATTAACGCGAGTGCTTGCCGGCCCAGCCGCTGGCCGTACTTTGGCTGACCTTGGCGCTGACGTGCTTTGGGTTACCTCCCCACAACTCCCGTCTCTCCCAGTGGCAGACATCGATACTTCACGTGGTAAACGGGCCACTCAACTGGATCTCACACAACCGGAAGACGCGGACAAGTTGCGAGACCTGGCATCTGGTGCTGACGTTTTTCTCCAGTCATATCGTCCTAATTCGTTATGTCACCGTGGATTTAGTCCCGAGGAACTTGCACGTCTAAGGCCAGGTATTGTTGTTGCTAATCTGCGAGGATATGGTTGGGAAGGACCATGGCAAGAAAAGCGGGCAGTAAGTAATTCGAATGTAGCTGAATTCATGACCTAACTGCCACCAAAATTGCTCTAGTTTGACTCGCTGGTTCAAGCCGCTACTGGGCTCAACCTAGCAGAAGGACAAGCACGAGCAGAGTCTCGAAACGACGATCCGTCGCCAAAAAACATTGAGGCACTCCCAGTTCAATGCTTAGACCACGGTGCTGGACAACTTCTCGCCTTTGGAATCATGGCAGCGCTCTATCGCTCGATGAAGGTATGTAGCTCGACAAACCCCGATCACTGTACCTGATTTGCTCTATTCTTGAAGGAGGGTGGCTCTTGGGAAGTTCGGGTTTCGCTCGCTGGAGTGGGAGAGTGGTTACGCCAGCTTGGGCAGCTCGACCCCATGGAGGCATTCGAGGGGAAGGCTTTACCACCCAGAAGTTCTCCTGTCGATGAAGAGCTGCGCCCTCTTATGCAGGAGTGGAGTATTCGCGGCATGAGCTCGTTCAGAGGGCCTATGACGTTGAAAGCGTTAAGTTCCCCGATTTCACTAGAGGGCATATCTGTAGGGTCATCCGAGGTGCCTGGCACTCTTAATTCCGATAGTCCGACATGGATCTAGAGTTAACATCGTCTTAAATAACTTTCACCGCTTTCTCATACTGTTACATATACTGTCGTAAACGTCGTAACACTGAGATCCGAGAGACCCTAGACAAAATGACATGGGGTATCAACAGAGTCGGTGTAAGTCATAACCACTTTGTTCCTATGCACAATAAATCCCTACATTCCCAAACCATGGACGAAGGTTTCACTGGGATGGCCGCTTTTTTGCCTCCGCCGCGCTGATAATAGCTCTAGGTCCTTTGCGAGCCATCGTGTAAACGAAAACGAAAAGAATTATAGCCGCCTGTTGGAATGTCAGGTGTGTGTAAGTACCCCATTCAACTGCAACTCGCCTGCAAGAAGATCCAGATCTCCAGTAGAGTTCGACCCAATCCGGTCTGCGCTACACTGTCACCTCTGCGTCTTCTTCCACCCTTCGCAACGGTACCAGAGCCTTCTCCCCGACCATACGCGTCGCGGTCATTGGTTGGAGAGCCATCTCTCCGCCTGTTGTCACGATTCGAGCGGGCGCGTGGATTGGGGCTTGTACGGCTATGAGCCACCTCGTTCAGCCGCTCCAGTGCTTCGGCTCGCCTTCCTCCAACCGCATCGCCGCTAGCTCCACCGTAAAGAGTATCGGCTCTCGCATTTAGCAACGTCTCATCCTCGGGCTCGATCCGTTTCCGATGGCGAGCTGCAGCGTCTTGATATAATGAAGGACTCTGACGGCCTGTCCACTGAGTCGGGCGCGCGGCGACAGCGCGTGAGATGAGAAAGAATGACTCCCCTGGAGAACCTTCGAGAGATCCAACGGGCAGAATGTGTTCGTCATCTTTCAGTGGCTTTCCGGCGTTACGAGGATCTAAAGCCTCTCGAATGGCGGAAACTGCGCGGTTCTCCTGTTCTTTTCTGTCTTGAGGCTTCGCAGTGTCGTTTCCTTCGTCTTCTTTGGCGGAAGGATTCTTATGCACAGATTTTGACGAAGGGGGAGCAAGACCGTGATGCTCGTGCAGGATCGAATCTATAGTTCGGTCGATCGCCTCTATATCTTCGTCATCTTGTGCAGCGATGAAATCGTCGTCGGCCAGAGCCTTTATTTCGTTCCATAAGGTATCTCCCCTGCCGCTTGTCGAATCAACTGTGTCCCGCTTCGCTTTATGTTCTCGAAGCCCTTGGTATGATATAGCCGGTCGGATTCCTTTATGTGGGCCCAGAGAGCTTGCATATAGGCGGCCATCCAATGAAGCCTTTGGTCTCAGCCTCCTCTTTGCACCGCCCAACGAGGAGGTTGATGGCTTGGGTCGTAAGCTTGATTTCGCTCTAAAGGCGGCACCTGGCAATCGTGGTGGATGTTCACGGAGGTCCATATCATCTTCAGGGTCGTGATGGTTATCATCACTCTCCTCGACGTTTGGTGCGCCCAAGGGCGGACTCCTCTCAAAGTTTTTCTCAAAGAGCCGGTTTGAGAGTGCTTTCCGTGAACCCCTTGATCGCATTGAGTTTGAAGCCGACATGGCTGGCGCAAAGTCGCTGTCTATACGGTGGATTGAAGATATTGGCGATCCCCGGTCTCTGAGAGATGGCTCGTGTTCGAAGGACGTATCCTCTGGGAGCTCGAATGATACCCCAAGCGCCTGCATCCTTCCTGACTCCGATTGAGAGTTGCCCAGGAAGGTTTCATCATTTCCGGGTGAAGAAAAGCCCACGTGTCCTTCATCGTACTCGTCATCCGCATCCAAGTGCAGTCTATCGTTTTCCATCTCATCCTCTAATGTCGCGTACACCTTTTGTAATGCATCACTCTTGTCTGTCGCATTACGTAGTCTGTTGTCCGTTTCACGGTGTCGCGCGAGGATTTGACGATTGGTGTTCTCAAGTTCCTCTATCTTGGAGAGTAGCCTTGAGAGTAAGATATATTCGGCTGATGGTCCGGACTCCACTTGGTCCGATGATGGGAATGCGACCAGCTTTGGACGTGACTGGGCGTCTTTCTCCTCCGCAGCTTGCTTTTGGAATGCCCTTTTCACTGGTGTCGTGGAAAGAGGCGCAAAGTTTTGGAATGAAGAGTTTGCTTCTTCGGTAGCAACAACCTTCGAACTGCTCTTTGTAGTAGCGTCGCTGTCATTGCTTCGCTGACGACGATGCTCTTGTTCTACCTGCACAGAGACAACTTTGGACTCGAGTTCGGTATTCTTCTGATGACTACTTTCGAGCTCGGATCGTAAACCGGCAATCTCCTTTTCCAACTTGCGAAGCTTCTGCTTTCCTTCGAGGTCGGCAGCAGAAGTCTCGTCTTGAATTTTTGTCAGAGCAGCGAGAAGCTCTTCATTTTGCGAGTTGAGCATGGCGAGTTGAGCTGGGGTCGTGGACATTCTGCGAGAATGTCTCGACGAGCCGGTGGCTCCAGGTGTGCGATAGGAAGTTATCGGTGACATTGGAGGGGTAAGGGCATCTGCAGGTGATAGTGTCCCACTCGGCACCAACGGCGAGAGTGTGGGGGGTAGCGGGGAAGTTTTGGAGAGGATGGACGCATGTCGTTGTCGTAACGAGAGGTTGGTCTCTAGCAATTGTTTGCCCACAGTAGCAGCAATTCCAAGTTCTAAAATCCGCCAAACAAGATTTTTGTAAGAACCACCGGTGCCTTGATTCCAAAAAAGGCAATGTGCATACCTCGTTCTCGAGCACGGATGACCGCCTCCGCCTTGAGGAGTAGCCTTTCCAGTTCTTCTCTGCTCTTCTCCCTCACATATGCCTCGTCTTTTTCACGTTGTTCCTCGGCGTCGACACCCTCGTCGACAACACCGCCAGGGGACCGCGAGGCCAGTTCCAACCCGAGAAGTTGCGCTGTTGCAGTGACTGACACGTCCATGTTAGCTGTACTAGATACGGAACACACGCTTAGGTTTCTTCGATGAATGCCTGGAAGGCCCGCAGAATCGAGCGAGTCTCCAGGAGGAGTGTTTTGGTATGGAGGTGGTGGAGAATGGCTTGCTTTGTTGCTGTTATCCGTTCTGGGATTGTTTGCACTGCGTCGTAGGACTGACGGGGGTTTGGGACGCGTCGAACCTTGGGCGGCAGAAAACATGCTGAATGGTGGCGGGTCCAAGGCTTAAGAAGGCCCAATCACGTGCGCTCAGTAACTGGCTATCAGGGACGATTCAGAGCTTCTATTTTTCTTATGATTGACAACAACTTTTTGTATGTGTAGATCCGAAAAGTCGATTGAACACTAAAGCAACGTATTTTCTCTTCCTGGCATCTGCTTTCTGATCTAAAGCAATACCACATCATACTCCATCCATTTCGAGCATCTGAAATGGGTTCCATGGACGTCTCGAGTTCGCGGTGGTTTCACATGGAGCCAAGTAGGCCACCTTCCAGTGCAACAAGGTTTAGCAAAGGCGATGAAGTCGGTGCAACTGGAAGGGTCGAGATACCGCGTGTCCTGATGGTGGGTCACCAGTTTGGTCGGCGTCACTCCGATTCGCTGCTAAGTGCCTTGAGCTTTTGGATCTCCTTTTTAAGACGTTCTCTGTGCTGCATCAGAATCTCTTCGCGTCGAACGGCAGCGTTCTCCGCGCGGGGTGTACCCGTGCTTTGAAGGTTGTTTGCCTATTGTTACGCCACCGTTAATCCAACAATCCAAACACGGTCGATAATGCGGGGACGCACCCTTTTCTTCATCTTTTCTGCAATCTTTTCCCTCTCTACTCTTCGTTCTTCTGCCATGCGAAGGAGTTCGTGTATTTGGGGTTCGATGGACGCTTTCAGATGCTCCTGATGTCGTCGGGTGGCATCTTCCCGGACAAGCACGGCGTACTGAATGAAACATCAGCTCCCGTAGGGACGAAATGAAGACACTGACCTCTGTACATTGGATGACTTCATGCATCCGCTCAATCTGTAGCGCTTCACTTCGTAGACAACTGGCAGCACCATAGCTCTATAGCAAGTGTAAGTAACCAGCCAAAATAGGAAACAATACCAACTCTCACCGCATCTCTGCACCGAATCATCTTCTGCATGACCCTCTCAGCACATTGGGCGTACTCTTGCGCGTCTGCGAGCCCTGGATCGCGCATAGACTCTCTCCCAGCAGGGCCTCTAAGAGGCATAATCGATTGACGCGACGAGAACATGTTTGGCGACTGGTAGGCGTTGTGGCGGGCGACTACATAAAGCCAGTCCGGCGCAAACTTTAGTTTTTTCTTCCTTAGCGTCTGCCTCGACACCCGAAGCGCCGTCAACCCATGGCGTTGACAAATTCTAAGTCGACAGAGCGAAGGTGTTTGCGTGAATTCATTTTTGCGTGATACGCCCGCGAGAGAAACGACTTTTACTGTTTTCCACGCCTGTCCGCTGAAAGGCGTCGACGGGTTCGTGTGGAACAGTAAAAGAACGCGGGTTCATATTCCATATCTTTCCGATTCAAGTCACTATGTGACCTTGACGGTTGGGAGAAACCATGCCCGTACATCTTTTACAAGTAATAGCTAGCCATCCATGTACCAATCTTATTGCGCTTCATATTCGCATCCAAGTTCTACATCAATTATCGTGTTTTGTAATCAAACATACACCATACATGATCCGTCATAAATCAAAGCAAAAAGGAAATTTTTCGAATAGTAGATCCACAAGTTTCGTACACTGTTTATTTGTTGAGGGAGTTGTCGCTTTGGTGTAAACCGCCGTCTAAGACAGCTTACTTCTTGACTTTTCGGCTGCTCCTCCTGGGTCCAGAGGAAGGTCTCTTGGTTCCATCTGGATTGTCGCTTTCGCTCATCGCGCTAGCGGTCATACTCCCGCTCATCATGCTTGCTGACATGTCGCTGGCCAACTCGGGATGCACCTCTGACGCCCTCTTGACAACAAAGCGTTTGGGTCGAAGTTCTCTCTTCTCTACGCTTGGAGGCGCGGTATCACCAGTGCTAGCGGCGGCCTTCTTCACCTTCTTCTCGGCTGGCGTGTCCTTTTCCTTTCCGTGCATAAATTGAATGAGGATGCTTGCGATACTACCGCTTGCAACAAGGAAAAGCCACTTGGGGACCTTGCTGACAACCGAGTAGATCATTGCTGACCATTTGGCATAGATTTTGACATATTTCTCGAGGTCACCTCCAGGTGCAAAAGGACCGTCCCACACGGGAATTTCGGTCCACCCCTTGAGTTTTAAGAACTTGTGAATGTTGGCTGGCTCGAGGGAGATTTGGCTTGGTGCGATGAAGCGCAGCTCTTTGCCATGCTCGCGGGCAACTACCAAGACTGGTGCTCTGTAATTAAATAAGTCTCTTGACGGAAAAGATATGCTAGAGGGACACGTACTTCCAGACCAGCCATTCGCTTGTGATTCTCGTAACAGCCATGTAGTCTACACGTCCCCATTTGATATGAGGAAGATCTTTCTTCTCCAGGGAAAGGTCGTACGCCTTGTCAAACGCGTCATCAACGAATTTCGAGATGGGGTCCTTTGAGTTTCCCATTGTGCTATATCAGACACATAAGTGAAAAATTCGAGAAAAGGATGCTAATAACATACATTACGATGAACCAAGTATCGTCCTTGTTGGGATCTCCACCTGTTTTCACCGCTTCGTCGTAATTCTCATCGGTAATCAGGGGAATTCTAGTGTCATATGGTACCTCTGTCGCCGCCTTCTTTGCCTGTTCCAATCTTTCGGTGACATTGACACCAGCGAGTTTAAAGAGATCTCCAATGGGGCCTTGGGTGAGGAGGACGGTCCAATCAAAGCCAGAGGAGGCTGGTGACGATGATGTTGTCGGCACGGGCGCACCCAACGAAGCGCTCTGAGCGGGAGCAGGAACTTCTGCAGCTTTCGTGGCAGCGCCGTTTGGCGACCAACCGCTGGAAAAGTAGGAAGCCGACGCGACAGAGGCGTGGAGTGTGTATGAGATGGCGGCGACGTTGAAGAGAGCTCGGAGATGCATCGTGAAAACGTGAGTCTTCCCTTGAGGAATACCTTGGGGGAAGAAAACGATGGATGTGGGAGGGACCAAGTGCGAAAACCAAATGGCTCAAGCGCGTGGCTCGTGTGCGCCGGCCAACCGATCACAGCGTGCGTCTCGCTCTCACCGATTATTCATTGTTTGGCTTTTTGTATTTATTACTTATTATTATTTCTTGAGGCTTCCTGTAGCGGCGCGTAAAAGTTATCCAACTTGTACGAATCAAAACCCTCCAATACGTGCCTTGCCCTCGACCACTCCTCTCGACATGAAGCCATTACGCTCAATAGCAGCATTATGGCTGTTATTTGCACCTTGGACGACTTATTCGGCCCCCAGTACGTCTCGCTCGTGCAATCTCTTTTGACGTGTTTGCTCACTTTTACTCCAAACAGCTCAACCACCCGCTGCATCCTTTTATGTTGATCTCGCTAATCTCCCAAATTTCAAACGAAACCCCTCGTTGCCGCCGCTGCACATGTGGGCCGGGCATCTCTTGGCCGAACCGACAAACCAGATTCCTCCGGGCCCAGACCGACCATTGCCTCCAAACTTGGAAATACAAAGTCATCTCTACTTTGTACTCATCAAAGCAAGACGGGCGAGTGACCGTGAACGAACAATTTGGTGGTTTAATGGCGGTCCCGGATGCAGCAGTTTCGATGGGCTCATGATGGAAGTTGGACCGTGGAGAATGAACGAGAATGGAGAGCTCAGGGAGATTGAGGGTGGCTGGGAAGAATATGCGAACATTGTCTACAGTGCGTCGCCCCTCTCTGCTTTGGGAAAATAAGCTAATGCGCTATCCCACAGTCGACCAACCAGTTGGAACTGGTTTCTCGTATGGGAGCACTGATAAATATATTAAAGAGTTAAAAGATGTACGCCAAGCTTTCATGTCGCGCCAACCGCAGTAGAACTCACGGATCGACAGGTACCCAAACAAGTACTCGAATTTATGCGCAACTTTTATGCTATATTCCCAGAACTGGCAAGCACAGACGTACGTTCTTATTATTTGAAACCACGGCGCCAATCCTCACCCTCTCATAGACGTACCTCGCAGGCGAGAGTTACGCGGGTCAATATATACCCTACATCGCCGACGCACTCCTCAAACCCGATGCATACGTTCCTGCCCCACTCAAAGGCATTGCCATTGGAAATGGCTGGATCGACTCACGGAATCAGTACCCGGCCTACCGTGAATTCGCCCTCCGTGCAGGTTTATTCACTGCAGGCTCACCTGAAGACGAGTATGCAAAAGAACAAATGGAACTGTGCCAAGCCGAGCTCGATACTCCTGGGCATGGCAGCGGTGGCGAGCACGAGGAACCCCCAAGCACGCCTGCCTGTGAAGAAGTCATGGGCTCTGTGTTGCGGAGCTTCACAAAGGACGTGGATGGAACGAAGATGTGTATGAATGTATATGATATCAGGCTCACCGATACATGGCCAGCGTGCGGAATGACCTGGCCCCCGGATCTTGCACAGGTCACTCCATGGTTAAGGGTGAGATTTTGGATACATGATTCGCTCTCACCTATGTATGCTGATCACTCTGTATCACAGAAAAGCTCTGTTGTCAACGCTTTACATGCTACACACAAGGATTCAGCGTGGCAAGAGTGTTCAGGCGCTGTAGGCCATAAGATGAAAAACAAGCATTCGGAAGCTAGCATCAAGCTCCTTCCTGGCGTAGCGGACAAAATTCCGGTCATGCTCTTCGCGGGTGACCAGGACGTCATCTGCAACTATGTGGGCCAGGAAATGCTGTTAGCCAAGATGAAATGGAGAGGTGCTGTGGGTATGCAAGGTGCAGAGACTCTAGCATGGACAGTAAATGGCACAGCGGCCGGTACATGGCAGACTGCTCGAAATCTTACATATGCCAAGGCGAGTCCCATCGATTACTTCTTACTTGTCATCTTACCGGTTATTACCAGATTTACCAAGCTTCTCATATGGTCGGCTTTGATCTTCCACACGTAGCACACGACATGATGCTGCGCTTTATGGGGGTCGACTTTTCGCGGATACGGGAAGGTACTGCTGCGAAGATTGAGAGTAGTGTTGGAGAAAATAAGCATACCGGTGGGGATAGCAAACTGAGTGAAGTAGAACAGGCTGCCAAATGGCAAGGTAAGCAAAGATTCCCGCTCTAATGCCTACGCAATACTGAAATCTTCGCCCTTTATTAGCGTACTACAATGCCGGCACGGTTGCACTCATTGTTGTGCTCATAGCCGTCTTTATTGGGACGTTCCTCTACTGTCGGTTCCGACGCAATTCACCCACACGAAATGGTTATGCCAATGGTGGTGCAAGGGAGACTGCCATGCCAACCGGAGATGAAGACGAGAGCATACCATTGAATCCATCACGTGTTGCAAATGGTGAAGAATCGATCGAGGAGTCGCGGAGGAGAAAGGGCAAAGGGCGTGCAACTCCACAGCCCGAGGAGACGATGTTTGAGATTGGAAGTGACGGTGAAGAAAAGTATCCTTCGTAGTGGGGCATTATTTATGTCTCGTCATGTTTATTGTTCTATTCTTGTTGCAGTTTAATTTAGAGTTCCGTGCATGACAAAGTGGATTCATTCCTGAGCGGTAAAATGTGAGGTGTGAATATTGTACAGTGAATAAAGCGGGTGTTCGCGTCAGCGCCGTTCTGGGTTCAGGCCTTTCGTTTTGCCTTTGCCCCGGTTCTGGCATTCCGCTTCAAGTCCTCAGGTCCGTCCAGAAACCCTCCCTCTTCCAGAGCGGCTCTCGCCACCGAGTTGATATGCCTAGAAATTCATAAGAATACAGCAGCAAGTTTACACCCGCTGACTACTCACCGAAACCGGTCACCGTGCAAATGTATGCCTCCAAAGTAGCGTGTTACTACCACCAAAATACCTTTGAGATCAAGGATTTGCAATAAATGAGCAAGTCGGCTGCCTGCTGCAGTTTCTCCATCGTCATCATTACCTATTGACGTGATTAGAGACTGTTCATTTAGATATATCCAGGGCCCTTACCATTGTGCAGTATCCCGTCAACTTCGCACCGCCAGGCGTTGATGACCGGATGTGTCGCCCGGGCTATATTTTTGTCCTCGAGTAGATGTGCTAGAACTATTGGGACCTGTGTTGATAGAGTTGAGAGGGAATGCCCAAGGGGAGAAAGCCACAAACCTGGAATGGGTGCGTTATTGCGCACGCATGGCCGATGAACGTGCTTTTCCTGTCGTGCACTGGTTCGGAGGAGAATACTTGAACACCATCGGGGAGCTTTACTGCAAATTCAGGCTTTCCCGCCGTGTCCGATAGATTGAGGGTGCCAATAGCATCAGTGGCGGTACTCTCCTGACTGGTGTCGGATTCGCTGAGAGCGTGCGCCCTTTCGTCTTCTCGCTGTAGTTCTGCGGCTGTAGCTGCATTGCGATGTTCTTCGTACCATTGTTGAATTGCCTCGCGTACATTTTCTATTCCGTCAAATATAGCCACCTCGCCAGGGACAAATTCGACTCGCCCGGTGGACATGTATGTCTTGAGTACCGTTGCAAAGAGTTCTGCGTCTACCTGGAATGGACCAATGTAACGAGATAGTAACTGCAACTGGGGTGGCGACGAGGCGGGATATGTGGGTGGGACGGAGACGAGGAGCCTGAATTCCACGGTGTCATGGGGTGGAGACAAGCTGTATACGCAGGCATAAATCTCTCAAGACCCCCGTGCAAAACGGATTTGATGCTTACGCCGTTCGGACATCGAGACGGACAGTCTTTGGCGATGCAGAGGACATTGGCATGCTTGGTTCTGGTTTCCAGATTACAATCGCGTCCTCTTCGCTGTATATCGATTGGAGCGCTGTGATAGAACTCAGTGTTAGGTGCGACAATACTGCCAATAGACACTTGCCTTGAAGCTCCAAAGCCAACTGTTCACTCTCTCCATCGTTTTGAAGCTCTAGGATGAGCTGTTCGACGGTACTGGCCGTCATCGTTGCCCCGGACCCTTATGGTGGTCGAAGGCGGACAGTTGGTGGTTAATTCATTTCAAAGTCTGGCCCCTGCGTATAACCTGCGATGCCGGCCAATGCAACTCCTCCACTCCATGTTATCGTGAAGTTGCCGTATAATCGTCCAGAAGGCGCCGTGGATCCTCAAATAGTCAGTATATTCCCTAGACATGTCCAGAAATGAGCCCTTTTAACCACCGCCAATGTAGGTGACTTGGACTCCCGAAAAGGAAGCAGTTTTATGGGATCATATTTCGCGATTTAGAGGCACTGAAACTGCCGGCGTAGACTGTGAGCACGGTTCAAGCTTTGTGAAAGCGTCTGTTCTGACTGTGCGTCTAGGGCCAGGGCTTTCCGCACACCTCCAGGTTCCCTTGCCATATTTAATGTATAGAGCTCAAGTCCGTTACGAAGAGGATTTAAGGGGTCTGCAAGGAACATTGGGAGTGGGAGCTTCAGTCCCGCAGCCTTCACGGCGCACCAGTTTAGATACCAAACCAGTCGAGCGTTCAAAGGATGTAATGACCCCAAGAAACACACCTATTGCATTGAGAGGAACACAACCCTCACCGCTTTCAAGACAGGCTACTCCACTCGCTATACCCCGGACCAAGCTTACCTCACCTATTCGATCACCTTATGGTCTCCAAGGCTCGCAGTTCTTCCAGAAGAATACCCCCGGAGGATCATCATCTACTGCGACGTTACAACAGAGGCCACTTTCAGCTCGACCTGCCGTCTCGACTTCGCCTATGACGATTCGTCGCGCACCATCGCCACCCTCGCCGTCCTCATCTTCTGCGTCCTCTGAGGATGAAGAAGAGAAGGAGCATGAGGAGAATCGTGAACAAGCCGGAAAGCAGATGAAGGAACTCGAAAAGATGATGTCTAGTCAGCTCTTGGGATTCGCACGACCAAAGGGAGACCCAGTCAAAGCACGAGAGAGACTCACTCTTAGTATTATGAAGGAGACCCGTCAAGCAGATTCGCCCCAGGAACTGCTTCCTGCGACAAACTTGATACCCTCTATTCCGTCCCCGCCTCCTGAATGGCACGCCGGCACTGCCGCGGCGCCTGCTGGTGCTGGTGCTGGACGTGGGCTTGGCCCCAGGGGGGCCACTCCCTCAGCGCCTCGATCGCCGTTGTCTACACAGTCGTCTCCCCACCAGATAGTGAGGAACAAGATGGTGGGCAAGCATCCTGCTGCCAACGGCCGGCATAGTAACCAAGGATCAAGTGCGTCAAGCTTTAGTGATCTCAGCGGTGAGTTAGACGGCTATGAAGGCAACCTGATACTGATTTGATGTAGATGCTAGTATCTCGACCTCTGCCCTGGAAGACGCCCTGACTTCAAATGTCAGGCAAGGGAGCACATCCTCCCGAATGTCAGTCTGCAATGAACACCAAAAGAGACGTGTTGTTGACATTCTTTCAGATCTACATACTCTCGCGGCTTCAATCGGCCTCCTGGCTAGCTCCCTTTTAGTTATCTTAATTTGTATTGATCTGCTAGGCTTACATTCTCATTCTGGAATATTCTTACGGATGACGCGTCGCTTCCCAGCCAGCATAAAAGCCAGCTGCAGCCTTGTCAGGGGAACGGTCGAATTGTTACCCCACCCGCTGAGAAGCAGCCAATAAGAAACTTGGCCACTGACGATTTTGAGGAAAGCCATGCAAATCACCTTTGTAACGGATGTGGGCGAGGCATATCCATTAGAGATTGATCCGAACATGGAAATGGAGAATATCATGGCGTTACTGGAAGCAGAGGTCAGGCGCTTGAGTTTGGGGGTGGAAAGTTTTGAGGGCGTTTTGGTGCTGACGATTGCTATTGCCAGTGTGGTATCCCAATGGCTGAACAGAGTATTTCTTACCAAGGCCAGGAGCTCGTTGATCCAAAGAAGACGGTGGCCCAATGTGGCGTACAAGAGAACAGTATGATCCTCCTGAGGAGGCGAGTGGTCGTCGCTGGTCGGTACGTGAACGCACCCAAGAGTAATGTAACTCTGATATTCATGAGCTCTTTAGAACTGTCGAGCAAGATGGGGAAATGATGCGATTGCAAGTTCTCGGAGATCCCAATCTGATGGCCCAGTTGCGCGAGGTACGGTTTAAAGCATGCAAAAGGGTACAAATAGAGATATTCAATGCATGGTTGTACAGAGCCAGCCTGAAATGGCGCATGCCGCCACTAACGATCCAGCTCGGTTCGCCGCACTCCTCCGTCAGTTACGGAGTATGCAAGAGGAAGCCGAAGCACAAAAGCAGCGCGAAATAAACTTGCTCAACTCTGATCCATACGATGTACAGGCTCAACAGCGGATAGAAGAAGCGATTCGACAAGAGGCTGTCATGGAGAATCTAAACCATGCTCTCGAATACTCACCCGAGTTCTTTGGACGTGTACACATGTTATAGTGCGTTATTATCGACTAACTTATATCTGCTTTAACGATCACCCCACAGTATCCCTGTTGAAGTAAATGGAGTCAAAGTCAAAGCGTTTGTCGACAGCGGTGCTCAGCAAACAATCAGTGAGTGGACATATTAAATAGTTCATAAGACATATAATGATGGCTTCCAGTGAGCCCCGAGTGTGCAGAACGATGCGGGTAGGTCCTCGCTGCCTAACAATCATGCTTTACTAACCTTGCTTAGAATCATGCGTCTCATTGACACACGGTTTTCTGGAATAGCAAGGGGAGTCGGGACTGCCAAAATCCTTGGCCGCGTACATTCTGCGCCACTCAAGGTTGCGGATCTGCATCTACCTTGCGCATTCACAATCATGGAGGTATATTTGTCTCCTTATATCACCCTCCTCTCAGCTTACGCGTATCCAGGGCCGCGACGTGGATCTACTGTTTGGTTTGGACATGCTTAAAGCACACCAGGCATGCATCGACCTCGAACAAGACGTTTTACGTATCAAAGGCAGAACGGTCAAGTTTCTGCCAGAGCACGAGCTCCCAGACCAAGCCCGGACGGACCACAGTGCCTCGCAGTCGCAGGAACACAATCCGTCCGCTTCGACTCCTACACCATCCAAGCCGGCCACTCCAGCTGCTCGATTCCCTGGAGCCGGTCAATCCGTCGGCGGTAATGGTGGTCAATCACAACCGGCGCCGAGAAACCAGCCGACAGGTACGGGCACGAGTAGTACGGGAGGAGGAACTCCGCAGCAGCAACCGCAGTCGCGATATCCTGAAAAAGACATTCAAACGATCACGTCCATGGGGTTCTCTAGGGCGGAGGCCATACAGTCGTTGGACGCTGCGGGTGGCAATGTCGAGGTAGCCCTGTCCTTATTGTTCTAGTTAGTTGGGTTTATGGATTCGAGAAAAAAGGATTTAGTGATCTCTCGTAATGTTGGTTTTAAATGAGCGAAATTGAATTCCTCGTGACTATAGCGTAATAATTGTCCAAAAGAGAGCGAGCGGGTGCGTGAGGGTTCAAAGGGAGGGAAGGAAGGTGGAGTGGGTGGGTAGATGTGAAAGGAATAAATGCGAGAAGAAGCAAAAAAGTCCAAGGTCCAGTTTTAATAGTACGTGAACGCTCGAGGGTCCATAGAAAAACAAAGAGAATCCAAACAAGAGAATAGGGTTTAAAGAAGGGTTGCGCCTCCCATAAATGCGAGAAGTGTGGTGAGAGCGCTGAGCATGACCACGGGTGAAGAAGCAAAGCTGGCTGTGGCTCCATTGTTGCGTGTAGTTCCTGAAGGATTAGAGCTGCTTCCGCTAGAAGTTCCGCTTCCGCCATTGCTGGTGCTGCCTCCTCCGTCGTTGTTTCCCATGCTACCAACGGGGGCTTCGGCATCGGCAAGGCAAGAGGGGATGGTGAGAGATTTCAGGTTCCTGTCCTTGTCGAAGAGACCCCAGTAAGGCTCTGCACCACCATATTGAGTCTTCCATGCTTGATCGAAGAGTTCTGCACAGACCAGTCAGTCACAATGTGGGAATTTCCGTGTATTTTGGACTCACCGAACCAGAAGTAACCGTGGTTGTAGGCACCACCGGCTGTGATGTTCGTGTTGGCGGCGCAAACAAATGTGTCGAGGAGGTCCTGGGCATTAGGAATCGATGCAGCACTTCCGTTCAATGTGAGGGATCCTCCAGCCATGGCGTCTGTGGGCCATCCGATTTCGGCAGAGTAGAGCGGTTTTCCGGCATCGGTAGCAAAGTGAGGCTCCTGGTCGATGAGGTACTGAGCTGTCCAGGCGGCTGCACCAGCTGCGGTGACCCCAGAGAAGAATGGATGCGAGTTTGCCATGACCTAAAAATATCATGAGTTAAAATAGACGTGAGAGCAGCACGGAAAATCCCATACATAGTCTGCTGCGGCCGCGTATGCCGCGGTGATTTGGCTGCCAGCATCCGCGCTTCCAACTGGGATGGTTTTGGCATAGTTCTTTGCGGCCAACATTGTGCGAACCTCGGTGATTTTGCTGATGAGGTAAGTCTGGGCCGTAGGAAGGGTGGCGGGGTCCGCAGTAAAGGCCTGGAGAAGGTACTCGTTTCCGACGGTTAGGCCGAGTACGTTATCGACGCCATACTCGTCCAAAACGGCGAATGCCTGGTCTCGTTGCCGAGTGTATGTGGTTTCATCTAAAAGCGTGTTAATTATGGTCCCCGTAATAGGTTTGGCGAGACAGCTCACTTCCGTCAATGTAAATCCCGGCGAACACATGGAGGTTCCTGAAAATTACTATTGTTAGTCGACGTTCTCATTGATCGTAGCTAACGCACGTTTGTGTTTGCTTGATGGCCTCTTGAACCAGCTTAAACTGGTCGCAATCTGTACCGTACAGACGAATGCGGGTCGTTACTGGCAAAACGGGCGTAAGTTACGGGTCCGCAGCGCAGCCACTATATTGGGACTAAGACTAAATTTAGACTCACATTGCGACATTAATTGAACATCTTTTACAACTTCGTCGATGGTATCTCCGCTTGTTAAATTGTCAGTTTGACCGTTCTCTTGGTGGGGAGGTGATATTGTGTCTCACCATTGGGGATAGTAGGACGAGTCTTCAGAGCTGGATAGAGTGTTAGCGAGTCTAGTAAAGACGCTTTCTGAGCTATAACGTACGTGTAGGCAATACCCCAGAGAGAACGGTGGAGGCGGCTGTCCGCGGTCCACACAGCCGGGTCGGCCCTGGCGATGGCGACGAGCGAGACGAGTGCCGTCGTTACGGCTGAGATTTTGAGCATTTTTTCAGGAAAAGGAAGGAAGGATAAAAGGGAAGTAGAAGGGGAGGACAAGTTTAGTGAGAGAGCTGTCAGTCCAGGTCTCTAAAATAGGTCACCTTGGTTAGCCGACGTCTCGGCCAATAAAGCTTTCCGTCCCCCACAATTGACCCCCCTCATTCCATTCACTGCCTAGACCCTGCCACAACAAATCATCTGGGCTGTTCTCTCTAGAAATAGATTATTGATGGCGCTTGAGCCGAATGGTACCCGTTTTTTTCAGGCGCCCGTTGCTGCCACTGCTGCTGCTGCAGGATCTCTGTTCCCTCTGACGACGAATACGAGCGCCTCAGCCCCAAAAGACGCTTCAGGTCTCTTTAGCACTCAGTTTACGCGTGATTTGGCTCAAAAGACGCGTCTCGAGCCACACAACTTCCAAGCTACTGGCCAAGGTGTTTCAGGCCTTGGCTCGACGGCACAAACGGCAAGGAACGTCGCTCCTGGATTCGAAGGGTTCTCTCGTCCTCGTAATGGTGTTGCTTTGCCTCCAGTCTCTCCGTCCCCTGTCCCCTTTCCAGTCTTCTCACTAGCCGCCGCGAGGTCGAAAGCCGCATCAACAGCTTCTTCAAATGTACTCTTTCCTTTGTCTCGTGTCGATACTGTGACCGCTAGCCGCCAAGACTTGGCTCAACCCAAGCCCCCGCCGCCTCAGCAAATTCTTCCTCCCGCTGGATTCCCTTTCAATGGCGCAACTCGTCCACAAGGTACTCAGGTTCAAAAGCAAATCGTCGCAAGGCCGCCAAGTAGATCCGCCGTTACTAGGAGCTCCACTCCCGCACACGACATCTCACGATCAGAAGGCGACCCTAGTTCCGTCGACTATATCGTGTTTCAGTCTCTGCTCGAATCTCAAAAGCGAAGGGATGTTGTACTCAAGGAAAAGGTATGAGTCACTCCAAAGGTCTCTCGCTTCTGCCTTCGTCCACCCATCCTGCCTGGGAACCTGCTTGATGCGAATTCTAGGAGGAGCTCTTGCTTCAGAAGAGTCAAGAAGTGACCGTGTTGTACAAGAAAAATCTTGAACTAACTACAGAACTGGAGCGTACAAAGGAAAAGACCAAAGCATACATTCGGCAATGTGATAAACTGCACGTTGCTGAGATCTGATGGTGTTACCTGAAATCTAATGTCCTCATCTTCAGTGTCAAATCTGCACAAGACGAGGCTGCCACTTTTCAAGCGAGTTCACGCGAGGCCTACGCACGGTGCATCGAGGGTGTTCAAGCGAACCTCCCCGAATTGGAAACGTTCAAGTCTGAGCTGACGGAGAGGATGCAAAACATCGAATACCAACTAGAGGAAGAGCATCAGCATCGCGCAAGAATTGGCCCAGAGTTGCTTCATGAACTAGAGACTTGTACATGATTAATCATTCGGTAAGAATATACTGACCTTTTCGCTAGCGAAACATCAAGTCGACTTCTTGCGCGATAAACTGAGCTCGGCGAACGATGAACTTATCGAGGCAAAGCTGCGAGTACAGGAGCTGGAGCATCTATCAACAGGAGATAACGTTGCCCTTTCGCAAGCGCTGAAGCTGATGGAGGAAACAAGTAAGCGCTCGTCTCTCGTTCCATCCAGTTCTGAACGAACATTGTTATATAGAAAAGGATCTAGAAAGCTCAAGGGAGTCTGCCACTCAAAGACGTCAAGATCATGCAGACGAACTCGAAAGACTATTAGAGGAGGCGACTCATAATACAGCAACTCAGTGAGTGACATGCTTTGGTGTCACTCATCTTGATAACGCGGAATCACCGCAGGATTTCTGATCTCCAAAAGCTGAATCAAACCCTCAACAATACTCTTCAGACCAAGCAGAACGAGTGAGTCCTTCACACATCGTGCACAATAGAGTTGACCGTCTTGAGCAGATTTGCTGCGCTCAAGTTGGAAATGGATGGATTGACGTGCCAGATGAAAACTTTGGACGTGCTTCCGTCTGAGTAAGCTTGCAGCACTTAGCCTTGTCCGCTCCTCACACATTTTAACAGACTTTCCAAAGCCAAAGATCTTGTAGTCGAGAAGGACCGCCGAATTGCAGTCATCGAAACACAACAAGAAGCAGAGAGGAAACAGACTCAGGAGTAAGCATTGTCTCCTCACCCAATCCATTGATAAGAACCTATTCCACCAGACTTGCCGAGCAAGTCAGACAGAACAAGGACGTAAAGGATAAGCTCGATGAGGCTCTTCGTCATTCAGCCGCTTTGAAATCTCAGCATGCCGTACATCTTGCTAGCTGTGCGGAACAGGGTGGTCGTATCCGGCAACTAGAAGATGAATTAAAGCTTGTCGAATCCCGGCATTCCCAAGCTCTGCTCGAGTACGTACATGCTTCTTGTTCCACGGCATGTAAGCTCAACCCACGATCAAAGGTTGGAGAAATCGCAAAACAGATATCAAGTAATGACCTTACCTCCCTAAACCGGGTTTATTTTAATGCCTAGTGCAGTTGCTCGAAAGTGGATACGATGACTTGAAGGCGACTTCTCGGTCCACGAAAGAGGAGCTTATCGCTATGCAGGTTGGTCAAAACTGATTCTACTCTTCTTTGAGAAGTCTCACTATCACACAGGCGAGGCTAGAAAATGCGCACAAAGACATTCAGGTATGCTATTTACCTATTGCCACTCTCATTTACCTAACATTCCCTAGAAACATCAGAAACTCGCAGGAGAGCAGTCGGAGAAGGCGGCAGAGGAACGTGCGAGACTCGAGGGCCTACTAGAGCAAAACGTTGAGGCATTGGTTTGTTGGGTTCTTCGTCATATGATCTGATGGCTCAAGGCGACCTACAGAAGCAGGCCAAAGACGATCTCGCAGGAGCCAACGCAGAGAAAAGGCGCTTGGAAGCAGCTATGATTAACGACGTTGAAAAAGCAGGGCTCAAGTCCGAGTTGGCAGAACGCCAGGTGAAGACGATCCACCTCTCACTATCCAGAAACCTAACATCTTCATACCTTAGAAACAAGCCTCCATTGAGAAAGCCCGCCTTGAAGGCTCAGTCACTTCCCTCGAAAAGGATTTGCAGGAGTCGAGGGCCATTTCGAATGAGCTGAGAAGCACGATAATGGCTCACCAGACAGCAATGGTAAGATGCGGAAACCTTGACCCTCAGATTGACTCACACATTCATAGGATGAGATGAGAGGGGAGATGGTAAATTCCTGATTATATTCGCTGTATGCCTTCTAATATCTGGCCAGGATGCCACATCGAGCGAGAAGAGCCGCGTTTCGCATGAGCTGGTAATTCATCACATCTTGATCACCGGAAAGGATCCTGATTTGCATGCAGGAGAATTCTAAGGCAAAAACCCAAGAGTTATCTGCCTCTTTCACAAATCTCAAGGCCTTGAACGAGGCTGAGACCGAGCTCCATCGACAAGAAAAGGCTGCTCTGGAAATTCTTGTCCACAACACAGAACGTAATCTGACTGTCTCCCACGAAGAGTTGGGAAAGGCTCAACTTCACGTACAATATTTGGGCAATCAAGTTGCGGAACTCACTCGCTCAGTGGAGGCGAAGGCGTCAGAACTTCATCTGGCAAACGAGCGTTGGCTCAACATGGACAAGAAAATGGATCATCTTACAACAGGACTCTCTGAAGCTAAATCCTCGATCCACGATGCCGTCGAGCTTACCAGTACATTGGCAACAACTCGGGGGACTACCGTGGATGTATCCGCTCTGGAAACGCTAAACACCCAAGTCATAGGACTGCAACAGAAACTGAAAGATGCAAACGATCGCAATATGGCATTGGAGAATGCTTCTCGGACCTTGTTGGATAGGCATCAAAAGCACGAACTGGTGGGTTCTAACATTCACTTTTCTAAGAATGTCGATATTAAACATCGTATAGACGGAACATGAGTCTACACTAGTGAAGCTGGTAGCGAATTCGACGATGCAGGTTCACGAAAAGGAGCGTATTCAGGGCACGAATGACTTGAAACGGGTCAGTTGCATAACATATCATGGAAGCGGGTTCTCACCATTTCACAGCGCGATGCCACCATTCAAGGATTGCAGAGGAGGATCAAGGAGCTTGAAAAGCAACTAGCGAGCCGCTTGGAGAAAAAGGTAAAGATGGATTCATACGCGTTATTTCCCGTTGTTTACACCATTTCATAGAGTCCGACCGGTCAATTGATGAAGATGGCGGATGTCTTGAACTCTTCCCCGCTTTCAGCTATAGAGGAAGGAAACGTGCCGATGGAACAAAGGGTACTGCCCTTGCTTTATATTAGTACGGATAACTCGCTGCGAGATATTAACATACGTATAATGCAGATTGCGACGTCCACTGGTCCATCTACTTTGGGTCACCAGTCGGTTGATCGAATTCCCAAACCTAGAAGCAGGCTGCAGAAACCTGTCGCATCCTATCATGCAATGACCTTTGCAAAACTCAACCAGGCGACTTCTGAAGATGTAGAGGACGATGATACCATTCAACAATTCCTGGACAAGGGACTGGAGGAGATGGCAGGCATGCAGGATTATCCTCCGCCTTCTAGGCATCGGCCAGTGAAGCGTAATCGAGAC
The DNA here is from genome assembly GCA_000827415.1 of Serendipita vermifera MAFF 305830. Classification (NCBI taxonomy): domain Eukaryota; kingdom Fungi; phylum Basidiomycota; class Agaricomycetes; order Sebacinales; family Serendipitaceae; genus Serendipita; species Serendipita vermifera. The sequence goes on along the minus strand of KN824288.1, from coordinate 10,516 downwards.
GATGGGATTCCAATTGCGGCTGGTCCCAGCGGAGACAAGAATGTTGGAACCCGGGCTACGAGACGAAGGAGGCTCTCCAATGGAGCTGTCGTTGTTGGTACTGAAGGTGACATAGAAATGGGTGGTGGGCATGTTTTGAAGAAGAATGGTGCAGGTGCAGCTGAAGAAAAGGTTATGGGCGGTGGTGGCGAGGGGGACGAACTCACTGGCACGAGATACAAGGGTGGACAGCGTGGGAAGCTCCGTCGTTGATTGGAGAAGTAGACGGGCAATGTTTATCGTGGACAGATTGCTGTATGGTACTCGTAGAGTGATATGGACATTCCGATGCCACAGTTCTTTTCTGCTATTGTACTGAGGGGACCATCTCTGTGTATGGTACTGGATGTATTGAACAGCTCGGCGTATGTAGACTACCCATCGTCCTCCATGGACAGTGATCCTCTGGGCTTTGGTTTGATGGGCCCAAAGATCGGTGGAATGCCGGGTAGCGATAGTCCTGCTTCAAACTCTAAAAGCTCATCGACAGCGTCGTTTACAGACCTCTTATTTCCCTGACCGTGGTTAGGTGGGGGTTTCGACCCGCCAAGAGCCTGATTGACTGACAAGTGGTCAGGCAGTCGGCATATAGGAGGGAGTGTCTCTTCAGATAGAAATGAGATAGTCGCAAATTCTATCAAGTCGAGTTGATCCTGTTCGGTAATCTCGTCTGCTTTGTGACTAAGTTCATCAAGTCGATGGGGCATGAATGTACTCTGTGCAGGATCCGGACGAGATATAGTCTCTTCAGGCAAATTGGTGTGAGTAGCATTTCTAGCCTGGGGACGTTTGGAGAACTTCTTTCGTTCGATGGAAGCTAACGTAGGCACGACGGGCACGTATCTTCCTCGCGAGCTGCTTTCCTTTGGTCGAATGGGTTTCGATCCTGATGGGCTTGACCGAGACTGCATGGCCCTACCAGACGGAGGTAAGACAAGAAAGCGCCGGAGCGGAGTCTGCCGGATGTATGTAGAAGGTAAGTGCTAAAAGAGATAAGACGGGGACCATATGGTAACCTGTCTTCTGTAAGTGCATCTATTTAATGAACTACTACGGCGTTCTCATTACGTTTTCACACCAGGGATGGCATTCTCCAGCTCTGGTTCTATTTCTGTTGCCTCCCACCACCTCGATTTATAAGCATTCTAAGTTTCTCCAACGATGTTGGAGGTGAAGTTGTGCGATACTGGCACAATTTTGGTACGTCTCTGATTTCGAGTACCGGTCGACGAATGGTTTTGACATGTGTTCTCGGCGCCTGGCAGAATGTTGGAAACAACTGCGTTCGAGCTTGGTGGACCGCCCTTATTCCTGCGTCCGTTGTGGCATTCAATCTTGCTAGATTACTCTATAAACGACTTCCCTATCGACCCCTTTCGTCCACGTTTTCAAACTTTCTCCCATTGGACGAGGCAGTCTCTTTACTGAACGACAGTAAACCAGGTGAACAAAATGCAGTTTCTGGGGACGAATGGGATTTGGGTCACGAACACAGTAAACCACGGTGGAAAGTTGGCATGTTAGCAGTTCCCGCAGGGTTGGAAACTGCATATTGGGCCTTCCTCACCTGTAACTTTATTCTCGAGATGATAAAGTGGAGCAAAAATACGGATGGGCAGGCTCCAGTCGCCTCGTACGAAATCGTCACCGCAGCCTTATTGACAATGGCCTGGACCTACGCCTTCGTCCGGCCGCTGTTCTTACGAAACCCCCTTACCGTACCTTATGATCTATTCACTCTATATCTCTCTATCCTCGGAGTAACCGGTCTTAATGTCGGAGCCATGGTCTACAAGGAATACATTTACAAGCATGGAAACCCTGCGCCGCCCACGAGCCATGGAACAATGGTGGCATTTTTGCTCCACATATCTTTCTTGCTCGGATTGCTCGCTATCACGCTTTCGCTTCCCACCGGAATACCTTCACGCAGCGTGGACCAAGAGCAAATCGGAAAGACCATTACTCCAGAAGATTACACGACATTGGCCGAATGGATAACTTTCTGGTGGGTTTACCCAATTGTAAAGCGCGTAAGTACACATCTGTGTATACCCAGCCAAGGTTATTTAATATCATTCACAGGGAACTGGTCGGACGATGAACGAGGAAGATGTATGGTCTCTACCTCCAGGACTCGCATCCAAACCTCTATTTTCCAAGTTCTCGGCTCTCCTTTATCCATCAGCGAAGGCCAAACGTCGACTTGGGTTGATCAGGGCTTTATGGAGAGCCAATTCGATGGATATCACCCTCGACTTTGTTCTTACTCTCGTCTCTGTCATATGCAACTATCTCGGCCCCTTCTTCCTAAAGAAGATTCTGGACGCCGTCTCGCAGCCAAATGCAGGCACTGGCGAACCACCGAGTTCTTGGGTGTCCCTATTTCTCAATCCAAGAGAAGTCCGGGCTCAGGCATACGTTTACGCCTTTCTTGCGTTCTTTGCGTCAATCCTGAAAGGGCAAGCAGACGTTCAGCATCTCTGGTATGGTCGACGTGCAGCGACACGTATCCGAAGTGAGCTCATGGCGGCCATTTATGAGAAGAGCTTGAAACGGAAAGACTTTTCTGGAAGTACTGATAAAGGGAAACGATCGGAAGAAAGTGCGCCTGGTGCTGCTAATGGAAAATCTTCTGGAAACCAGGTCAAGGCGGCTGGCAAAGAGAATAAGAAGAAACCAGAATCGAATACGGCCGGAGCGGACATCGGGAAAATTGTTAACTTGATGAGCACTGACGCCAACCGGATCAGCGGCATGGTATCTGGCCTCTACTTCATCTACGTGAGTGAGACCATGTTCTCAATCGTCGATATTGATCAGTCTACCTGTCGACCAGGGAGCTCCTCTTGAACTCGCAATCGGTTCATTTTTCTTGTATCAGTAGGTTTTTCCCTTGATTATATATTTCCACCCACTAACTATCATTTTTGTATGTAGGCTATTGGGACTTTCTGGCTTTGCTGGATTCGTAATCCTCCTGCTGGGTGCCCCAATCAACACTTACTTGGTTAGAAGGTCGCGAGACATCAACAAAGCAGCAGCGGAGGCGCGTGACAAGCGTATGAAAGTTGTCAACGAACTGGTCTCCGAAGCCAAGTTTATTAAATTTGGGGCCGCTGAAGAAAGTGAGATCTTTAAGGTCATGCATTTACCTGTGTTAAGACTCACATTTGCCCAGAGTGGATCGAAAAGTGTTTGAATGCAAGGGGAAAGGAACTCAGGATGCTCATCAAATGTGAGTATTAACTTGATGTCTCTCCTTTGAATCTGGGGCTCATAAACACCATAAGCCCAAATCAATAGCGTCTTCTTCAGCTTGACCTGGGCCGTGGGTCCGGTTCTAGTCTCCATCATCTCGTTTACAACCTTCGTCTACACTGGACACAAGCTGACCGTTGCACTTGCGTTTACTTCGATCCAGATCTTCTCAATGATCAAAATGTGCGTACATCGAGGCGTTTAGATGCGCTCAAATACTAACCTAGATCTTACAGGCCTATGAATGTCATTCCTACTTTTTTGGCCATTCTTGTGAACACAAAGGTCGCTCTCGACCGTATTGCGCAGTTTTTGGATGAGGAAGAGGTTCCGGCTTTCGTTTCGGATCTCAAGTCAAACGATATTCATGACGGTACGACAACAGACTTGGCAAGCGATCAAGACCAACGGTTAGGGATCAAGCACGGATGGTTCAGATGGAATCAAGCTGTAGAACCCCCCGAGAAGAAACCACAGCCCACTAAGACATGGATGTTCTGGAAAAGAAGTCCAAAGAAACTGCCAACAGTCGCTGAGCCTCCTACGCGCGGCGGAGATATACTGGAAAGCAATAGCGGCATAAACACCCCAGCAGAAATCCATCGCTTTGAACTCAGGGATATTGACATCATCTTCCCTACTGGCCGATTAACGCTTGTCACCGGTCCAACTGGTAAGCTTAAGTGGTATTTTGGCGGTCGGAGATTGATCACACTATTAGCTTCGGGTAAAACGGCTTTACTCATGGCATTATTGGGAGAGATGACACCCGTCTACACTGAGGGGTCTGTCACTCCCTTCGTGTATTTGCCGAAGAATACAACACAACTAGAAGAGTCAACTGGACTACGAAACTGCATCTCTTACTGTTCCCAAAGCCCGTGGCTAGAGCACCTCTCCATCCGCGACAATATTCTGTTCGGCTCGCCCATGGATCAAGACAGGTACAACCAAGTTTTAGAGTGCTGTGCGCTCGATCCAGATTTGAATATCCTAGAGGATGGTGACCAGACAGAAATCGGAGCCAGAGGTGTTTCACTTTCAGGCGGACAGAAAGCAAGGTGAGCAGCCATCTGGTATCCTGTATAATTAACCAATCCAAATTAGAGTAGCACTTGCCCGCGCGGTATATGCGAGGACGAAGCACGTATTGTTGGACGATCCCCTCAGCGCCGTAGTATGTTAGTCTCCCTATCGCACTATTTGCTTCTCACCCCCTTATAGGATAGTCATACGGCACGACATCTTGTTGACAAACTACTACGGGGACCTTTGATGGCCAACAGGACCGTTGTAAGCCACATAAATGCATATCCTCGTTTATGCCGTGACATTATGAACAGATTCTTGTCACTCATCACGTCGAGTTGGTTTTGCCTTATTCCCAATACTTTGTCAGGATGTTGGACGGAAGGATTGATACTCAAGGAACCCCAGGAGAACTTCAGTCTCGTGGTATTCTCGACGTCTTAGTGCATGAGTCCCAGGCAGAAGAGCAGCCCACCGTTGCCTCGGCAGAGGAACTTGCAGCCATTGTCGAGGGGGATGAGGAGACACAGAATGATATAAAGGCTAATGATAAACCAAAGAAACCCAGGAAGCTCGTGGAGGACGAAGCCCGGGCTACTGGACGTGTCAAGTTTCACGTTTATAAATCATATCTCAAAGCTTCGTAAGTTGCGTTACAAGTGCCACGTTAATCGTTCACTAACTTGATCATGCAGTGGATATTTTACATGGGTTATCATGTTGGGCATCTTGGGTTTAGGCCAACTGGGTGGCGTGGTTGAGAAACTGTGGATGCAAATATGGGGAGAGGTGAGGTGTACCGCCGGTGATCATTGAGACCATTTACTGACAACTACAATGCTTAGGCTGGAAGTGCGGAGGAGTTCATTCCGTCTACGTTGCATTCCACGCATCTGCTCAATACGGATCTAATGCAGCCTGGCTCTCACCAAGTAATACATTATGCTCATGTCACAAACAACTCCTCGACATTCCCGCACGCTTCCTCTGGTTTCACCGCAGCATTCCATCCCCTTCCTGTCGAACGACTTCCTTCGGCAGATGAGCACCCTCTGTTCTATGTCGGCGTGTTCGCCTGTATCGGGCTCGGGGTCGTTTTTATCAGCATCTTGGGTCAAATCACATTGGCATTTGGGTCTTATCGAGGATCGAAAATTCTATTCAAATCACTTCTAGAAAGTGTGACCTTTGCAACGATGCGGTGGTACGATGTGACTCCAGCTGGTGAGCTGATAGATGTGAAAATGTTTGTTACGGCACTGACACGGGATAGGGAGGATCCTAAATCGGTTTTCTCGCGATATCGAAACGGTCGACACGTCGTTGACGTATTCCCTTCGTTCGACCTTGGTCTGGATTGCGTTATTCTTTGCGTCTATTCTGACCATCACCGTCATCTTCCCCGGTTTCCTGATTCCTGGGATTCTCGTGGGATTCTGCGTAAGTTTGGCTGGTAACGTTTATATGTTGCTAACCCCCGCTCAGTATTATAAATTAAGCCTTGGCTATATGGATGCTGGTCGGGACCTTCGGCGAATGGAAAGCAACAGTCGTTCACCTATATTCGCATCGTTTGGAGAGACATTAGAGGGCATTGTAACCGTCCGGGCGTTCGCTGCCTCAAAACGCTTTTTGGATAATCTTCACCTGAAGGTCGACGAGACGACCAAATACTGGTGAACGCTTGCATTTTTGCTATTAGCCCATAGATGACTAAATTGCATGATAGGTACTCGTTCTGGATGCTGAACCGTTGGCTGCTTTTGAACTTTGATGCCCTTGGTGCACTCTCCGTCCTGACTACAACGCTGTTGGTTCTGGGTGGATTCATACCAGACTGGCTGGCTGGTTTGACGATAACCAGCGCAATGAACTTTACCACCAGTGTCTACTGGACGTGCAGGATGATCACTTCTTTAGAGCTTGATCTCAAGTACGGGTGTTTCTTTCTGATGGACGAGTGGCTGACCTTTCGCTCATAAGCTCAATTGAACGAGTGATAGAATACCTATCGCTTCCTCAAGAACCCCCGGGGATCATTGAGTCGAATCGTCCACCGGCATACTGGCCGTCTACGACCTCCAATGGCGGCCCCATGATCACCGTCAAAAATCTAGTCATCAAATATGCACCAACATTACCAGCGGTGTTACATGGTGTGTCATTTGAGGTAAAGCCAGGAGAAAAAATAGGTCTACTAGGGAGAACAGGTACGTCTTTACTTTCGACCACACACTCCCTCACAACTGACGAACAATTACCAGGGAGCGGAAAGTCGACATTGGCTATGGCCCTGTTGCGTTTTGTAGATCCGACAGAAGGGTCTATATGGATCGACGGCATCAATATACAGGAGATTGGCCTCAGGGACCTGCGTTCACGACTAGTATGTATCCCCCGTCGGTTTCAGAGATATCTTTCTCACTAGTTTCATAGACATTCATACCACAAGATAGCGTGCTCTTCATGGGTACAATAAGGTCTGTACAATGCCAATATTTCGAATGCAATGTAACAGGGACGCGCAGAGAGAATCTTGATCCATTCTCAGACCACTCGGATGAAGAGTGTCTGGACGCACTGTACAGGGTACAGCTTATTTCAGAGACCGCGCATGCTTCCCGGAGATCAACGAGGCCTCCATCAGTTGCAGAAGCCCCGACAGGATTGGAGGAAGGGGCTGAACAGTCCGGCTCTGCCACACCTCAAGACGACAAGATGGCAGCCATCACGTTAGATACAGAAGTCTCGGCTCGCGGAGCGAATTTCAGCGCAGGACAACGGCAGTTGATCTCTATGGCCAGGGCACTTTTACGTCAAAGCAACATTGTGATCCTGGATGAGGCTACCTCGAGGTGCGTATATTCTCATGAGCAAAGAATCTAATCAATGTTTACAATTTTCCAGTATTGATTTCAAGACGGATGCAAAAATTCAAGCGGCCGTTCGCGAAGAATTCAAAGACGCATGTTTGCTGACGGTGGCGCATAGAATCAGAACTGTAATTGATTATGATCGACTGGTAACGAGTTTACAATCATCCCAATCTATACTCGTACTGAACCGAGCGGCAGCTGATTCTGGACAAAGGCAATGTCGTCGAATTCGATACGCCTTGGAAGTTGATACAGAAGGAAGGCGGGATATTCCGGGACATGTGCAAGAAGTCTGGGACGTTTAGTGAACTTGAGCAAGCAGCCAAAGATGCGGCTGGCGCAAAAAGCGTGATGAACTGAGGACGGTGGTATCAGAGAGTAATTCCTCGCTTGTAGGCGATAAGAGAGCCTGGGGTTGCTGATAGAGCGTTAGGCAAGAATATGTATTATAGGCGGGACATTCCCGAATGATCCCAAAGTTTACTTTGCGGAGAGATACTCAGTCAACTTGAACAGAGGTCGTGTTTCAAACGTATTTTGTTTTCTTACTTGGTGAGCCAGCCCCTCGCTTTGAACGACCGCATGGACGGCTGGTTGGCGCCACAGACCCCCCGGACACCCACACCAATTAAGCGCTTGAATGCAGCTTGATACCCTGGAAAATGGCACACCTGCTGCAAAAATTAAAGAAAAGAAGAAGCAGCCTGAACATCCAACCGGGTGGTTTTGTGCCATTCCCGAATAGCAATAGCTCCAGCAATCCTCATACTGTGCCTCAGCCTGCAGTTCGGCCAATAGCTCATCCTGTAAGTAGCAGAGCGTGAGGAAGATTATTTCCAATATCAACCATCATTATTTAGCGGCAACGCTCTAATTCGACTCCCACTACTCCCACCATTCCACATGCACTTCGGGCCCCTGTAAAGGGCAGGGAGTTCGAGAGAGATGCTCGCCATCGAAATACATACACACCGGACGAGATATTGTTCTACGATAAAGACCAGCCATACTACTCTTTTACAAACTTCTCCCCCGACCCAGTAGGTCACAAGTCTTGCGTCTCCACCGTGTTCATGACGATAGACATGATCCACTAGGTAGAATATAAAGGAAGGGAATATCCGACGAGTGAGCATCTCTTCCAAGCCATGAAGGTGCGTTCTACATGTACTCTCGCTATGACCTTGCCAAACCAGTACAGTTTATAGAACATCGCCCAAACCTGGCGGAACACATTAGAACGCACTCAAAGTATCCTCGTGACGCGTTCACCGAAGCCCAACGGCTAAAGCTGGAGATCAGAAGCGACTGGCCAGAGGTGAAAATTCAGGTGGTTAGTACTCTTTTATTGGGTTCGAAGGCGATTGTGAATAATTTTTGACAGATGAGAAATGTCCTGAGACTAAAATTTAAGCAACACCCTAAATTGCGCAAGCAACTGATTGGCACTGGGGACGCCTACTTGATTGAGGTGATTTCCCCCTTTCTAAAGGAGTCCCACTCACTCTAACACTTCTATATTAAGGACTCGCCCGTAGATTCTTATTGGGGGATTGGGGCCGACAAGCGAGGCCAAAATCAACTGGGAAAAGCGTTGATGGTGATACGGAAGGAGTTACAGCAAATTAGATAATACGAGCATGAATGCAACCCTGATGACGAAACCCTGTTATCCTTTTGAGAGCGTAACCCACTAGTACATCACGAGATAGGCTGGTCTAATTGCGTCGTTGGTATATACGACACATTCATCGAAATTCAACACGCCACCACCTCCTGGTTCTCCAAGCACCTACATAGGGTGAATAATTGTGGGTTGAAGATGACGTGCGCTTACCGAGTCGAATCCTGCGGCAGGGGCCGTAAGGTTCGGAGAATCCTGGTTGACTATTTGTCCCCTTCCAACAACAACCTTGTTAAGAAGCATGGCTTTTAATGGTGAGGTTTGTGTGTTTGCCTGAGTTGAGCGGTCAGCGCACTCGACCTACACCCGTTTGCGGGATAAATGCCATACCGAATATGAATCGCTCTTTGAAGAAGTAGAGGAGGAATAGATGCCGCATCCTGAAAGTTTCCAATTAAATGCTGGCAACTAGAAACGACTCCGACGTACCGAAGCGACCCCACGATGTGTTATTCTTGTAGAATGCGATATCGAAAGAAGTTCGCACTATACAGCACAATGCACATGTACTGTCGCTGCAGAGCTGTGTATGACCAGGGTCTCCCAGGAGACACTTTCGCTTTGTGCCGTGCCATCGTCTATTCTCGTTTCCTGGAGCTCTCCCTTTTGCCGTGAAGTTGCCCTTGGCCTCTACAGCCTGACGATGTGCATTATAATGGGCCATTTGTGCTGAACTATTAAGAACGAGGTAGACGCGGCTAGCCACCTTGCCAGCAATGTTAGTGTGCTTCCATGTGTCGTTGAACTGCTTCGCGACTGATGACAGACTTAATCAATTAAATAGTGTAAACTGCTTCGGAATACGCACCACTATTGAATTTCGGATGACCGGGTGGTATTTCGAGAATGCCAGGCGCGCTATTTTCCGCCTGGGCTTTGCATCCTTGACTACAAAACAGACTATCCGGAAATTGTGCATTTTGTGGCCTGACTCGGCATTGTAGACATGCACTTGTTCCCAGTGAAGCAGTTAGGTTGGCAGCATTCCTTGAGCGCGCTGTCAGTTGGGCATCCACCCAGTGTACGGACGCGCTTACCCTCGGCACGTGTTTCCACAATAAGGGCTTGGTTTGCCCGTTCTAGGGTTAATCCAGACGGGTTTATTGCAAGTTTGAATGGCACAGATTCCTGGGGGCCCGAAGGTGCCGTTGCTGGAACTCGCGGACGGGTTCATGAATGCAGAAGGATGTATCATAGGTTGACCATTGGTCTGAGGACCAGTCATTATTGCGGGAGCAGATCCTGTTGCGGCCTTTTTCGCGCATGTTTTACCGCAGTACGGATGCGTTTTGGTGCCATCCCTATATTGTGGCCGTACTCCACAAGTCTGAAAACAAATTTGAGCTATAGGAATGATTTGATACAGTACAGGATACTCACTTTGCACATGCCCATCATTAGCGACATCGTGTAATCGTCGAGGATGAGGGGACGGGCGTTAGCTCGACTTGCCAAGGGTTTCCAGGCTCTTGTAGATATATATAAAAGGGTCTTTGGGGTCCTTATCCGAGGTGGCAATGCATAGCATGCCCAACTGCCAGCATTTTATTGACGCTGGCTCTCAGTCTCCCAGCTTATTGAGATGGGCGCTGATTAACGCCTCGGATCGAAATGCCCGACTCTTGTA